>OZ024744.1:110134535-110734535 GCA_964016885.1 Eledone cirrhosa
TACCCACCCACACCCACACACACACACTCGCGCACACACACACACGCACGCACACGCACACACACACACGCATGCACACAGGCGCACGCACACACACACACAGGCGCAACCCCACACACCCATCCACCCACACACCCACCCACACGCACACATACACACACACACACGCACGCACACACACACACACATACACACACACACACACACACACACACACACACACACACACACACACACACACACACACACACACACACACACACACACACACACACACACACACACACACACATGTATCGGGTCTATTCGAGGTAGAATGAACTCTAAGGTAATTTTACACTGCCAAGCATTAATAACCTGTTTCTTTACAAGGGACTCAGTCAGACAGACAAACAGACAGCTTTATCACCTCACCACGTCATGTACGCAACATACGTCCCCCTTACACCCACGTACACCTTAGCTATACACACACATCCACCCACACATACAGGCATACTAATAACATCAGATACGTACATTTCATCTTTCTTATTATATAATTGTTTCTACTTTAGGCACAAGGCCAGCAAATTACATAGTACATTACTGGTACTTTATTTTATCGACCCCGCAAGGATGAAAGGCAAAATTAACCTCAAAGTTAACAGTTCCTAAATAATAATTGTTTCTACTTTAGGCACAAGGCCAGCAAATTAACCAGTGCATTACTGGTACTTTATTTAATCGACCCCGTAAACAATATATCATCTCCCAACTTCCCCAGTCAGTCCTTGGTGTGCCTCTCTAAATGTCCCACCTGTGCAGTCGATGAGGCGTCACACTAGACGATTTCACAGACAGAAATTGTCCCTGAGCCCTATCCTCCCCTAAAGGTGGCGGAGTTGGTACCTGGCCAGTCGTTGATGTTGTCAGACCAGGATTTGGGGACCCAAGTTGCCGATCTCCTCGCTTGATTCCTAAAAAAACTCAAGTGAACAAGAACCTGAGACAGTCTCATATGCAAGAGGAAGAAGATGACTTTAGAAGCAGCCAAACACACCATAAAATATTATAATGTACTATATGCCCCCCCCCCCCCCTCTCTCTATCTATATATATTTTATCGTAAACTCGTGCGCCGATTTTTCGATACTCGATTATTCTACTATATTTAGCTCTAGACTTAGCTATTGACCAGTTAATTTTATTGTTCATTTTTTTGTCGATTCTATTAAATGATGGATAGCTCCTGTTTATTTTAACATGTCTATTGAGCACTCTTATTCGATATGTGATTTCCCACATTTCCGAATATCTTTCGCGGATATAGAGGTTATCTCCCTTGCTGGACACCATGTGCGTCTCAACTAGGGTTGGCTTTTTTATTCGTTTGGACAAAGCCCGTTGATAAAATATTCCCGTCCGCCGCTCTCTAGAAGTCTTATATATTTTTATGTGGGCTGATAGGGGGCGGATTAAGGAATTACAGAAACCCAAGAAGCTAGATTTACCATCTTTCTAGTGGGTCCGGGTAAGCTTTTTACATTCATATGATTTATTGATTTATTGATATTTTATCTGAGTGACCAGAATCTTCCTGATCGTAATTTTTCGGTCGCATGGGTGATTTTAGACATAATCTTTGTGTGTTGGTATTTTAACGATAGTTATAGCTCTGATTTATCTGAATTATTGAGCCCTCTGCCACTCATGTCGAATTTGTTTATCGTAAACTCGTGAGCCGACTTTTCGATACTCGATTATTCTACTATATATATATATATATATATATATATATATATATATATATATATATATATATATACGATATTAACAAATGGAAACTATATTTATAAAACCATATTTATTTCATTATACATATTTCAAGGACACCAAGTTAAATTATGGTGTGCTTTCATCAGATAAAATATAATATATAGATCAGTTTTATAAATAAATATTGACATACCCTTAAACAATGCAACCATTACTGTTGGAAGCTCCCATGTGTGCATGTATGTATATATATATATATACATACTACTGTACGTCTGTATACATATATGTATGTAGGTGTACATACTTATATTTAAGTAACAGCCGTACTAAGAGTGGGAAATGAAATTTCGTTTCTTTTTTCCGTTTATCGTTTTCGGTGCACCCGGCCGATTAACCCACTCGATATGCAAATTGAGCTACTCAGCCGTTAATATGCATAAGGTAAGTATATACGTTCAACAATCTGGCAGGAAGGTATACGTTGCTGACGATAGCTAATAAGCTTGAAACTAGTACAGCGTTCCTTTGTCAGTGTTGAACAAACGAGCAACGATGGTTGCTAGACACTACGGCTTAATACGGGATGTTTGTTTACAAACACACCGAGCATTATAATAAATGTTCGGTGAATCCATACGTACATATATATATATGTGTGCATGTATGTATATATGTATACGTCTGTATACATATATATATGTACGTGTACATACTTATATTTAAGTAACAGCCGTACTAAGAGTGGGAAATGAAATTTCGTTTCATTTTTTCCGTTTTACACACACACACATACATACATATATATATATATATATATATATATATATATATATATATATATATATATATATATATATATATATATATATATATATATATATATATATATATATATTAGAAAGTGAGGTTTTTTTTACAAAATGAAAAATAACCGAGGTGTCCTACACGAGTGGAAGTATAAAGAAAAAGGGATGAAATCGAAAATGCAACTGAAGTCTTATTTTTAAAAAAAATATATATATTTATTTGGTTCCTTTACCGGTTTCGCAGTTCTTCCGATGTGAGAAAAACCACAGACCCTCCATCTCAACTCACCTTTTGAAAAGCGGAAGAACTGCGAAACCGGTAAAGGAACCAAATAAATATATATATTTTTTTAAAAAATAAGACTTCAGTTGCATTTTCGATTCCATCCCTTTTTCTTTATATATATATATATATATATATATATATATATATATATATATATATATATATATCGATCGTGCCTCGAGCTGGTCGCCCGAGAAACATTTGTAACATGTGCAATAAATTCCTTTTGTAGCAACACTGATTCTCTTTTTTTCGGTGATATCATACTCTGCTCTACGAGGGCATTGAGCGCTCATACGGCCTACCGCATACGGACGCTTTAATGCTTATTTTCATTGATCATTTGCTCCAGGAACTTGTTGAGTGCTCTAAATCAGCTATATACATTTATACCCTTTTCTAATTATTTATTTATTTATTATTTGTCGTATTCCCAACTTTTTATTTTTATATATATATATTATTTATGTATTTTCTTATATATATATATATCTGTGTGTGTATGTGTGTATCTGTATTTGTATATATATGTGTGTGTATGTGTATATATATATATATATATGTATGTATATATATCTATATTTAAGAGTTAAACAAGGTTCATATGAATACATCTAAGAATGAGTTTTACACACATACATATGTGTGTGTATGTATTTGTATGTATGTGTTTGTGTATATGTATGTATATGTGTGTATATATATATGTATATAAGTGTGTGTGTATATGCGTATGTATGTGTATATGTAATTGTATATGTATGTGTATGTGTGAGAGTGTGTGTATGTATTTATGTTTACGTATGTATGTGTATGTGCAATTGTGTGTATTGCTTACCACGTGTGTTTGTACATTTATCTGTTGCCTGTATCGCTGTCAACACTATAATAATTTTTATATTCATTGTTATTCTTATGTGACGGTATTTTTATTATTATATTTTTTCTTATAACTATTTGTGTGTGTGCGTATGTAGGTGTGTGTACATATATCTATATTTGTGCATGCGTATGTATGCGTGTATATATGTGTGTAAGTATGTGTGTGTATGTACGTGTGTATATATGTATGATTGTGTGTATGTATGTATATATGTGTATATATATATATATATATATATATATATATATATATATATATATATATATATATATATACACACATATATACATACATACACACAATCATACATATATACACACGTACATACACACATATATATATATATATATATATATATATATATATATATATATGCATGTGTGTGTGCCTGTATGTGTATTTGTGTGTATGTGTATGTATGGATATGTTGATATATATGTATGTATGTATGTGTATATGTATTTGTATGTAGATATATATATATATGTGTGTGTATGTATGTGTATATATATGTGTATGTATATATATGTGTGTGTATGTACTTGTGTGTGTCTGTGTGTGTGTGTGCATGTGTGTTTATTTTTCCTTTCCTTCCTTTTCCAGCCTCACTTTCATATAGATTATATTTTTGTTTTAAAATCCAATGTTAATAAATACACCAGGACTTTTCCATTCTGATGATTGAAAGCTAAATTTGTTTGCTTTTAGAAACCACTGGTAAATGAAATAATTACCTTATGTTGTTTATTACATAACTATATATATATATATATATATATATATATATATAGTAATAATAATAAAATTGAAGACTAAAATCCAAAGAGGGCTCGATAAGGAAAATATATATCAAATATATAAGAACCGTAGAGCAAATATTTATTAAGGATGAAAGCAGCGATTCTTTGCTTGAACTTTAATCTGTTATTTTAATATATATATATATATATATATATATATATATATATATAGTTTAGCGAGGTTTTTTATATGAAATCGTGTGTCGAAACAGATATTGTTATATTTGGAGAGGGTCATATTTGCGTAATATTGCCAGAATTAATAACAGAACACACTCACTGTTTGGTTGGTTTTCGCTTCTCGTTGTCTTTTATATCTGCGATCTAACTTACTCGGTCCTCAATGTTGTCATTGACTGACCGGCGGTCAAAAATAATACAGATACAATATAGACACAAACACATATATATAGTTTACATAATTTACATAAATCTTTCGTTGCACATCTGCAACATCGTCAGTGGTGTTATATTCATTGTTCCTCCTGTTGTGTTGTATGTCTACGCCATTTTTTATTCAGTCTGTCTATATATTTATTTATTTATTTGCTTGTTTGTTTATCTTATTTTATTTTGTCTTCTTTGCGCATGCGTTTGCGTGTGTGTATAGTGTTATGTGTGATGTGTGACTAGTGTGTATAGTGTTGTGTCTGCTGGGTGACTAGTGTGTGTTTATGTGCTTGTTGTTATTGTGCTTGTGTATGTATTTATTTATCTTATTTTATTTTATTTTATTTACTTATTTATACTTCTCTTAGGTCAGTGTTGTTTGTTTGGGTGTTGTTGTTGTTCCACTCATTCTTTCTGTTTAGCTTTGGTCTTCTAATTTCTATTTCACTGGCCTCTCTGATTTGCCTATCTGCTGGGTCATTCCTATGTTTAGATATTATTCTAATTTCTATGTTGTCTATGTTACCGTCACGTTGTTGTCTAGCATGTTCGTATAGTACTGACCCGTTTTTTCGTCCTTTTAGTTCCCCCAGTGTTGGTCTATCCTTTCACCTATGTATGTTGTTGTCATGTTTCTGCAAGTACCCTCTGTACATCTTATGCTATAGACTACGTTTCTAGTTTTACAGTTTATCCGGGGGTTCACCTTACATATGATACATTTCCTATTGGTACAGTGGGTTTTCTTAAAAGGGTAGGTTTTGCTGATCAGGGATTTTATGGTGGTTCCTGGCTTTTCTACCACCTTTATTTTTAAGTGGGTCTTTCTCAGGGCCTTTCTACACTGGTTAGCTAATTTCCCTCCAGGGGTGGCGTCCACAAAAATGACACTCTGATATCTCTGGTTGTCGTACCATGATGTGGCCTTCCCTATCTTATGTCTAGCCCTATCTAAGCTATTCCATGATTTGCTCCTGTATAGTGGGCAAATTCCTTTCATGTCCAGTTCTATGAGGGTCTTATACTTTTCCATGGCTCCTTCGTATACTCTGACTCTGTCTCTTTGGTTGTAGCCAGAGAACTGCATGCGGTTGATGAAGTGTTGGATGTGTCTTTCCATTTCTGTTGGGTCGCACATGCTGGACACATTCTTCATCACTCGTACCAAATCTGCGATCAGAATATTAAACTTAGCACTACTGGACATTGCTGAGTTTTTGAGTATCAGGTATTTGGAGGCCATGGGTTTAGCATAGTGTGAGTGGAGAATTTGGGCTCTCTCGTCTATAGTGTTAATCCAGAGTTCTGTGTTTAATACAGGTAGTCTATTGTTAGGGTGTTTGGAAGGGAAGTCGATAGTTACAGTTATACTCTGGTGTATGGAATTAGCTATCTGCTGGATGCTTTCCATCGTGCTACGTTCTAAATCAAACTTGTTAGTGCTCTCTAGTGGGGGTGTTCTTATAACTATATTGATATCGTCTACATAACGAGAGTACATGATGAGGTCTATGGAGCTTTCATTAAGGAGATCTTTAAGTCTCCTTTCCCACCATACCATGAAAAGGTTGGCAACATCACCAGCTATGCTGACGCCGATGGCTGCTCCCTCATTTTGGGTGTAGATTTTCTCATTGAACTTAAATATGTGGCCCTTTAGGGTAGTTTTGATACTAGCCCCTATTGCATGTGCGACCATTTTTCTTACCTGATCATTGTTTTGGGGGGTCCGTATAGCTTTGGTCCACCAAATCCACCTTCCTATGGGAGTCTTTTTTGCCACTGAGGTTATGGTGGGGGGTCTACCTCTTATAGGTCTACTAGGGCAGAAACATCTAAGGTCATGGCTGTCTAGGTAGTCAGTGTCGTAGGTAAGTCTAAGTAGGAGGCCCAGTTCGTCTGTGTCGACGTCGCAGAACTCCACCTCACTCTCAGTGATCATCTCCACACATCTTTTCACAGCAAAATCAATGTTAATGGATGGGTACAGTGACACCACATCCATGCTGCCTATTAGGCAGTTGGATAGGCTCCTGTTTTTGTTGCACTCACTGATTCTGCTGAGGAGGTCCTCTGTACTTTCACATACATCTGGGGACATCTAGATTATGGGGCGTATAACCATTGAGAGGAAGTAGGAGATCCTGTAGTTGCTAGCTATATTAGCTCCGCATACGGGTCTTGTTGGTGGTCCTGTTGTCGGGTCGTCGACTGTCTTGTGGTCTTTGCGGAGCCCATACAAGGGTGGTATGCCATTGTTAGACGCCTGGAAGTTGTTGGCAGTGCATCTGCTTGGCTTTAGGATGTCAGTCCACATCATCATGTGAGCGTTGAGGATTTTTTCTCTCCCATCGTGTGTTTGTTGTGCAACTTCGCTCGTGTTGGTGATGTGGGGTTGCATAGCCTCGATGTAGTTCGGCATGCTATCTATTGACATCCTACCAGACTTATCTGTGGGTAGACACACTACCTCACCATCCCTTGTGCGCTGCTTGAGGCTAACCAAGCCTTCTACAGGTTTCCTCCCAAGTTGTTGGGCCTCTGGTCTGCTCTGTCTCTTAGTATACCTGTCTACTACTTGTCTAATCTTATTTCTACCTATGGTGAACTGTGCCTCTGTCTCGTCATCTATTTGTTGTGGTATGCAAACTCTTTTATTAAAGGGTAACCTCGTAGGATAGATATTACCCATCTTATATGTTATGTCAGCTGGGTTGAAAAATAGTTTCTCTAAGGTTGTCGTTATTTTTATCGTCATAGTTGTGTGTGTTGCTATTATTGTTATCAGGGTGGTTGTTGTTGTTTCTATCATTAGCATTGTTTCTATCACCGTTATTGTTGTTGTTGTTACTGTTATTTCTACCATTGTGGTTGTTACTTTTATTATGTTTCTTGTTTTTGTTGATGTTGCTACATGTACTATTTCCATTATTACCACTGTGGTTATTGTTGTTGTTGTTCTGTCTGTAGAGTGCGTTGACTTTTGTGTATGTTGTTCTTTTCATATTAACTGTTATTGTGTGTTTTAGCCGTTCGGCTTGTATTTTGTTCAATAATAAATTATTTACTTGTTTTGATATGTTTGTTGTGTATGTTTTGGAGGAAACACAGTGTTTTAAGAAGCGGATTTGTTCTGTTGTTATTGTAGTTTTTATATAACAGAAAACAGTGTCTTTCAATAACCTTTCAGCTTGGCACAAGCTAATGCCGTAGCGGCGATGAATTCGACACACGATTTCATATAAAAAACCTCGCTAAACTAATATATTTATATGTATATATACATATATATACATATATATATATATATATATATATATATGTATATATATATATATATATATAATTATTTAATATATATATTTATGTGTATGTGTATATGTGTATAGATATATATATATATGTATATGTATGTGTATGTGCGTGTATTATATATATATGTATGTATATACATATATAAGGAACGATCGACTTTCGTCAAATCAGACCGAGGGAACAATGTTTCCGTTGGTCTTTCCAATTGCTAATACTATCCATCGGTCGCAACTCCAGGTAGAAGGAGCAACGTGAAATAAAGTGTCTTGCTCAAGGACATAACGCACCGCCTTGTCCAGGAATCGAACTCACAACCTTACGATTGCGAATCCAATTCTCTAACCACTCAGCCACACGCCTTCACTAATACATATATATATATATATATATATATATATATGTGTGTATATATGTATATGTATATGTATGTATATATAAATATATATATATATGTGTGTATATGTATATGTATATGTATGTGTATGTATGCATATATATATATATAAACGGAAAAAAAGAAACGAAATTTCATTTCCCACTCTTAGTACGGCTGTTTCTTAAATATAAGTATGTACACGTACATACATATATGTATATAGATGTACTGTAGTATGTATATATGTATATACATACATGCACACATATATATATGTACGTATGTATTCACCGAACATTTATTATAATGATCGGTGTGTTTGTAAACAAACATCCCGTATTAAGCCGTAGTGTCCAGCAACCATCGTTGCTTTATTGTTCAACACTGACAAAGGAACGCTGTACTAGTTTCAAGCTTATTAGCTATCGTCAGCAACATATACCTTCCTGCCAGATTGTTGAACGTATATACTTACCTTATACATATTAACGGCTGAGTAGCCCAAATTGCATATCGAGTGGGTTAATCGGCCTGGTGCACCGAAAACGATAAACGGAAAAAATGAAACGAAATTTCATTTCCCACTCTTAGTACGGCTGTTTCTTAAATATAAGGATGTACACGTACATACATATATGTATACAGACTTACAGTTGTATGTATATATATATACATGCATGCACACATATATATATGTACGTATGGATTCACCGAACATTTATTATAATGCTCGGTGTGTTTGTAAACAAACATCCCGTATTAAGCCGTAGTGTCCAGCAACCATCGTTGCTCGTTTGTTCAACACTGACAAAGGAACGCTGTACTAGTTTCAAGCTTATTAGCTATCGTCAGCAACGTATACCTTCCTGCCAGATTGTTGAACGTATATACTTACCTTATGCATATTAATGACTGAGTAGCCCAATTTGCATATCGAGTGGGTTAATCGGCCGGGCGCACCGAAAACGATAAACGGAAAAAATGAAACGAAATTTCATGTGCCATTCTTAGTACGGCTGTTACTTAAATATATATATATATATTCATTTTTTCCGTTTATCGTTTTCGGTGCACCCGGCCGATTAATCCACTCGATATGAAAATTGGGCTACTCAGCCGTTAATATGCATAAGGTAAGTATATACGTTCAACAATCTGGCAGGAAGGTATACGTTGCTGACGATAGCTAATAAGTTTGAAGCTAGTACAGCGTTGCTTTGTCAGTATTACTTAAATATAAGTATGTATACGTACATAGATATATGTATACATACGTACAGTAGTATGTATGTATATATATATATATATATATATATATATATATATATATATATATATATATATATATATATACATACATACTACTGTACGTATCTATACATATATCTATGTACGTATACATACTTATATATATATATATATATATATATATATACATGCACACATATATATATGTACGTATGGATTCACCGAACATTTATTATAATGCTCGGTGTGTTTGTAAACAAACATCCCGAATTAAGCCGTAGTGTCTAGCAACCATCGTTGCTCGTTTGTTCAACACTGACAAAGGAACGCTGTACTAGTTTCAAGCTTATTAGCTATCGTCAGCAACGTATACCTTCCTGCCAGATGGTTGAACGTCTGAAAGTATTTACTTTCCTTGTGCATATTAACGGCTGAGTAGCCTAATTTGCATATCGAGTGAGTTAATCGGCCGGGTGCACCGAAAACGATAAACGGAAAAATGAAACGAAATTTCATTTCTCACTCTTAGTACGGCTTTCAGACGTTCAACCATCTGGCAGGAAGGTATACGTTGCTGACGATAGCTAATAAGCTTGAAACTAGTACAGCGTTTCTTTGTCAGTGTTGAACAAATGAGCAACGATGGTTGCTAGACACTGTACGTCTTAATTCGGGATGTTTGTTTACAAACACACCGAGCATTATAATAAATGTTCGGTGAATCCATACGTACATATATATATATATATATATATATATATATATATATATATATATATATATATATATATATATGTGTGCATGTATGTATATATATACATACTACTGTACGTCTGTATATATGTATGTACGCATATATGTATGTACGTATACGTACTTATATATATATATAATCTAAGTTTTTCCAATATTAATAATAATATTCGATTCGTTTGCAATTATGCAAATCAGGCCGATCAGTCACTGTATACTTTAGAAAATAGCATATATTTTCACTAGCTCTGACAGTTTGGCAGGTGAACCGTGAACTGTACTGATGAAGGGTAATACCCAGAAACATTAGTGTCTGCAGTTCTGGATTATGCCAACAGAAGAGCAAGAATGAGGGGCGAATTCTACTGACATGGCTTTAAAAATGAAGCTGTTTGCATAATTGCAAACGAATCGAATATTGTTATTAATATTCGAAAAACTCAGATTACATTTATTGTATTCAGCCATGTAGAGCGATACATTCTTTTTATTTATTTGAATATGGCAAAGCCGGCCATTAATCGCTCGTATACATAAACTGACTGGCCAGTCTGCTGATATGCAAATCTGGCTGATCAGTGGGTCTGCTAATATGCATATCTGACTGATCAGCCAATCTGTTAATATGCAAATCAGGCCGATCAGTCTCTGAGTATTTTAGAAAATAGCATATATTTTCACTAGCCCTGACAGTTGGCAGGTGAACAGCGAGCTGTACTGATGAAGTGTGATACCCAGAAACATTAGTGTCTGCAGTTCTGTTTACATAAGAGAAAGAATGAGGGGTTCATTCTACTGACATGGCTTTAAAAAAAAAAATAATAATGAGGCTTGTTTGCAAACGAATCGAATATTATTATTAACATTAATCCCGCCGAGGTTAACTTAGCCTTTCATCCTTACGTGGTCGATAAAATAAAGTACCAGTAATGCACTGGATAATTGCTGGCCTTGTGCCAAAATTAGAAACAATTATTAACATTACGTCTGAGTTCAAATCCCGTCGAGGTTAACTTTGCCTTTCATCCTTACGGGGTTGATAAAATAAAGTACCAGTAATGGACTAGGTATTTGCTGGCCTTGTGCCAAAAGTAGAAACAATTATTAATATTCGAAAAACTCAGATTACATTTATTGTATTCAGCCATGTAGAGTGATACATTCTTTTATATATATATATATATATATATATATATATATATATGCAAAAGTTTTATTTAAGATTGTTGGGTTACGACGAGTAAATATTTTATAACTGATATAAACTGAGGAAGGCATACCATATTTTTAATATGATATCCCAGAAATATATATAACGAAATAAATATGGTTTTATAAATATAGTTTCCATTTGTTTAATATCGTATATATATATATATATATATATATAATATAAGATCAAAAGATGGTTATAGGAGTTCCATGTATTTTATTATGCGCATTTCAAAAACAAACATCATCATGCAATAATATTTGTTTTCATCAGATAAAACAGGAGAACATGATATGAAGGCTAAAAAACACTTGTGGATAGTGCAGTTTTAAATCAACATATGAAAAGTGGTTTTAGATTGATGTGTGATATTGGGAAAAATATTTTATTTAGAGAGGGGGGGGGGGGGGGAGGATGAAAAAGGGGAGGAGATGAGAGGGAGAGATGGGTGATAGAGAGAAAGAGATAGTTTTTATAACTGAGAGAAGATATATTGTTTTACATAGAGAGGTTGAAAACCGTTGGAAGATAATGTATAAATTAAAAGAATTTGAAAATTAGCGAAGGGAAAGATATGTACGAGGAAAAAAATATTTTATTTAGGGAGGGGGGTGGAAAGGATGAAAAAAGGGGGAGGAGATGAGAGTGAAGGTGGAGAGGGAGAGATGGGTGATAGAGAGAAAGAGATAGTTTTTATAACTGAGAAAAGATATATTGTTTTACATAGAGAGGTTGAGAACCGTTGGAAGATAATGTATAAATTAAAAGAATTTGAAAATTAGCGAAGGGAAAAATATTTGCGAGGAAAGAGAGGGAGTTTATGTATGAAGATAGAGAGAAAAAAAAAAAAAAATAACTGTGGATGAATATTCTAACGTGAAAAAGGTATATGTTGATAAGTATTGTGGCAATTTCAAAATTAACGAAGAGAAAAAAAAAAAAAAAAAAAATTATTAAGGTTTGTGTGTAGAAGGATTTGAGAAAAATAATGTGAAGTTAAAGTTTGTATATTGAAGGAATTGATAATATGTGCGAAGAACGAGTTAATATGTATTAAGAATGAGTTCGTTGATGGGGAGAAAAAAAAAATATTAAATTAAGGATGAAATTGAGATTAAAAAGTTTTATGATAGAGAGGAAAAATAATAATAATTGCGGATGAATATTCTAACGTCAAAAAAACAAATGTATATGTTATGAAGGATTTTACAAGGTGAAGATAGAAAGAGGGTAATGAGTAAACAAGTATTATAGAGTGTATAATGCCCTTTAAAGTAAGGTAGGAAGATGGATATATTTTAAAGAGGTGTATGTATATGTGCCTTTGAGAAAAGATTCTAAATTGATAAAGAATTGCACATATACATACAAAGGCACATATACATACACCTCTTTAAAATATTCCCATCTTCCTACCTTACTTTAAAGGGCATTATACACTCTATAATACTTGTTTACTCATTACCCTCTTTCTATCTTCACCTTGTAAAATCCTTCATAACATATACATTTGTTTTTTTGACGTTAGAATATTCATCCGCAATTATTATTATTTTTTCTCTCTATCATAAAACTTTTTAATCTCAATTTCATCCTTAATTTATTATTTTTTTCTTTCTCCCCATCAACGAACTCATTCTTAATACATATTAACTCGTTCTTCGCACATATTATCAATTCCTTCAATATACAAACTTTAACTTCACATTATTTTTCTCAAATCCTTCTACACACAAACCTTAATTTTTTTTTTTTTTTTTTTTTTTCTCTTCGTTAATTTTGAAATTGCCACAATACTTATCAACATACACCTTTTTCACGTTAGAATATTCATCCACAATTATTATTATTTTTTTCTCTCTATCTTCATACATAAACTCCCTCTCTTTCCTCGCAAATATTTTTCCTTTCGCTAATTTTCAAATTCTTTTAATTTATACATTATCTTCCAACGGTTCTCAACCTCTCTGTGTAAAACAATATATCTTTTCTCAGTTATAAAAACTATCTCTTTCTCTCTATCACCCATCTCTCCCTCTCCACCTTCACTCTCATCTCCTCCCCCTTTTTTCATCCTTTCCACCCCCCTCCCTAAATAAAATATTTTTTCCTCGTATATATCTTTCCCTTCGCTAATTTTCAAATTCTTTTAATTTATACATTATCTTCCAACGGTTTTCAACCTCTCTATGTAAAACAATATATCTTCTCTCAGTTATAAAAACTATCTCTTTCTCTCTATCACCCATCTCTCCCTCTCATCTCCTCCCCCTTTTCATCCCCCCCCTCTCTAAATAAAATATTTTTCCCAATATCACACATCAATCTAAAACCACTTTTCATATGTTGATTTAAAACTGCACTATCCACAAGTGTTTTTTAGCCTTCATATCATGTTCTCCTGTTTTATCTGATGAAAACACAAATATTATTGCATGATGATGTTTGTTTTTGAAATTCGCATAATAAGATACATGGAACTCCTATAACCATCTTTTGATCTTATATTATGTATACTCCAGTCCTACAAACTGTAGAGTGCTTCTTATCCGATATCTGCATTGCTTTATTGTACTACAATAAAACTCACCTCCTACATATATATATATATATATATATATATATATATATATATATATATATATATATATATATATATATATATATATATATATATATATATATATATATATATATATATATATATATATATATATATGGGAAGTTCTATTTAAATTGTTGGGTTACAACTAGTAAATATTTATAACTGATATAAAAGCACTCGACAAGTATTTGGAGTATATTTACGATATTAAATAAATGGAAACTATATTTATAAAACCATATTTATTTCATTATATATATTTCAGGGATATCATATTAACAATATGCTATGCCTTCCTCAGACAAAATACAATATAAACAGTTTTATAGATAAATAGATTTGACATACCGTACAACATCGACTTGTATTTGAAAAGTTGAATTGGCAGTGCCAATTCAACTTTTCAAATACAAGTCGATGTTGTACGGTATGTCAAATCTATTTATCTATAAAACTGTTTATATTGTATTTTGTCTGAGGAAGGCATAGCATATTGTTAATATGATATCCCTGAAATATATATAATGAAATAAATATGGTTTTATAAATATAGTTTCCATTTATTTAATATCGTATATATATATATATATATATATATAGTTATGTAATAAACAACATAAGGCAATTATTCCATTTACCAGTGGTTTCTTAAAAGCAAAAGATGTTGCTTTCAATCCTCAGGATGAAAAAATCCTGGTCTGTTTATTGAATTTGGATTTTAAAATCAAGAATGCAATCTATATGAAAGTGAGGCTGGAGAAGGAAGAAGGAAAGGAAAAATAAAATAAAACTACACATGCAAACACACACACAAAAACACAAAAGCATACATACACACACATATATATATATATATATATATATACATATATACATATAAACATATATACATATATACATATACATATATATACATACATATACATACATATATATATACACATACATACACTCATACATACACACACGCACACATATATACACATATATATGTGTATATAAATACATACAAACACATATATACATACGCACATAAGTATCAACACATCCATACATACAAATAGATATATACAACCACACACACATATATACACACATACATACACATAGAAACATAAATATAAATTCATATTCATACACATATATATACATATATATGTATATATATATACACATGTAATATATATATATATGTATGTGTACAAGCATACACATACACAAACATAGCCATGCACACATACATAAACATACATACATGCATACAATCATACATATATACACACGTACATACATACACATACATAAATGCACACCTCTACATATTCACACACGCAAATAAATATAAGAAAAAAAATATATATATATATGAGAAAAAAAAAAATTTTTGACAGCGATACAGAACGCAGCTAACTGGACAGACACGCGTGGTAAGTAATACACACAAATGCACGTATACATATCTCCCCTTATATTTCACCTTTTCCTATGTCCCCCCTCCCATATATTCTTTTTGACTTGCACTTTACATACCTATGTGTATGTGTATGTATATTTGTGTGTATATATATATATATATATATATATATTTGTGTGTGTATATGTATGTATATGTAGATAGACCAGGTTTTTTTCATTCTGAAGATTGAAGGAAAACATTTTTGCTTTTAAGAAACCACTGGTGAATGGAATAATTGCCTTATGTTGCTTATTACTTTATTACTTTACTACTATATATATATGTATATGTAAGGTTCATATGAATTATCTAAGACTGAGTTTTACACACACACACATGTATATGTGTATGTGTGTGTATGTATATATATATATATATATATATATATATGTTGATTTAAAACTGCACTATCCACAAGTGTTTTTTAGCCTTCATATCATGTTCTCCTGCTTTATCTGATGAAAACACAAATATTATTGCATGATGATGTTTGTTTTTGAAATGCGCATAATAAAATACATGGAACTCCTTTAACCATCTTTTGATCTTATATTAAATATATATATATATATATATATATATATATATATGTATGTATATGTGTGTGTGTGTGTTTGTATTTAGTTGTGCGTGTTTATATGTACGTATTTGTATGTGTATAATTGTATAGCTATGTATGTATATGTATGTGTGTATGTATACATATATGTGTGTGTGTGTATGTTTATATTTATGTATATATATATATATATATATATATATATATATATATATATATATATATATATATGTGTGTGTATAATTACATATACATATGTGTGTGTATAATTGTATACGTGTGCGTGTTTGTGCATGTATGTGTATGTATGTGTTTATGTATTTGTATATGTATATTTATGTGTGAGAGTGTGTGTATGTATTTACTATTCCGTACGTATGTATACGTGCATTTGTGTGTATTACTTACCCCGCGTGTCTGTCCAGTTAGCTGCCTTCTGTATCGCTGTCAAAATTTCTTTTTATAATTATATATATATATTGTTATACTTTGGGAGGGTCATGTTGCCAATAAGAAACACACGCACCAGTTGCTTTCACTTCAATTTAATTTAATATATATTTATAAATTTACAAATTTATAAATTTCTGGTTGGTTGGTTGGTTCCACAACCAGATAGTTGTTTATATATATATAGTCATAGTTCTTTCGTCACACACTCTGTGACCTCTTCAGTGACTGGGGATTTCTTTCTTCGTTTCTGTGCCTTTCCTTTCTTCTATCCTACGCCATTTTGTTTGTGTGTGGGTTGCGTGCTCAGTTTGCGCATGCGCCACATCCGGGTGTCTGTGTGTGTTTGTGTTCATTTTTCTATTTTTATATTTATATTTGTTTGTTTATTTATTTATTTATTGTTGGTTGGTTGTTTGTTCTATGTGTGTGTGTGTTTTCATTTTGTCTTGTGTGTGTTTTCATTTTGTGTGTGTTTTCAATTGTAAGTTGTTTGTTCTATGTGTGTGTGTGTTTTCATTTTGTCCTTAATTGTAAGTTGTGATGTTGCTGTTCCACTCATATTTTCTATTTAATTTTGGTTTTAATTCTTTTATGCTTACTGCCTCTGTAATTTGCCTAAACATTGCGTCTTTCTTGTGTGTGGATTCTATTTTTATTTCTATGCTCTCTAATTTACCCCTGTGTTCTATCTTAGCATGTTGGTAGAGCACAGATGATTCTTTACTATCTTGGAGGTCTCGCCAGTGTTCATTTATTCGTTCCCCTATACTATATATATATTCGTTTATTCGTACTATATATATATTCATTTATTCGTTCCCCTATACTATATATATATATATATATACGATAGTAAACAAATGGAAACTATATTTATAAAACCATATTTATTTCATTATACATATTTCAGGGATACCATATTAAAAATATGGCATGCCTTCGTCAGATAAAATACAATATATAAACTGTTTTATAAATAATTTTGACGTACCATAAATATAAGCCACCATTAAGGTAGGAAGCTGGCTTGGTATTTTATCTGACGAAAGCATGCCATATTTTTAATATGGTATCCCTGAAATATGTATAATGAAATAAATATGGTTTTATAAATATAGTTTCCATTTGTTTACAATCGTATATCTACTCCAAAAATTTGTCGAGTGCTTTATATCGGTTATAAAATATTTACTTGTAACCCAACAATTTTAAATAAAACTTTTGCATATATATATATATATTTTTTTTTCTTATATTTATTTGCGTGTGTGAATATGTAGAGGGGTGCATTTATGTATGTGTATGTATGTACGTGTGTATATATGTATGATTGTATGCATGTATGTATGTATGTTTATGTATGTGTGTATGGCTATGTTTGTGTATGTGTATGCTTGTACACATATATATATATATATGTATATGTCTATATATATATATATATATGTTTATATATGTGTGTATGTATATATATTTATATTTATGTTTGTATGTGTATGTATGTGTGTATATATGTGTGTGTGATTGTATATATGTATTTGTATGTATGGATGTGTTGATATTTATGTGCGTATGTATATATGTGTTTGTGTGTATTTATATACACATATATGTGTGTATATATGTGTGCGTGTGTGTATGTATGAGTGTATGTATGTATATATATATGTATGTATATGTATGTGTATATATATATATATATGTGTGTGTGTGTGTATGTATGCTTTTGTGTTTTTGTGTGTGTGTTTGCATGTGTAGTTTTATTTTATTTTTCCTTTCCTTCTTCCTTCTCCAGCCTCACTTTCATATAGATTGCATTTTTGTTTTTTAAAATCCAATTTCAATAAACACCAGGATTTTTTCATTCTGAGGATTGAAAACAAAATCTTTTGCTTTTAAGAAACCACTGGTAAATGGAATAATTGCCTTATGTTGTTTATTACATAACTGTTAAGCTCTGTTACCTACATAGAGCACTCTTTTTTCCTGGACTTTTCCGACGGAATTACTTCATTTACACACACACACATATATATATATATATATTAGAAATTAGAAATTATAAGCTTTCACCGTATTTTAGACTAAAGAAATTTCTAGCCTGATAGTGGGGTTTATAACCCTCGGAGAAATGGAAAAAGATGAGTGTTGCCGTACATGGGAGTCGAACCCACATCTTTGGTTATCCAGACCAATGTGCTACCATTACACCAATACACATGGGATGTGTATTGGTGTAATGGTAGCACATTGGTCTGGATAACCAAAGATGTGGGTTCGACTCCCATGTACGGCAACACTCATCTTTTTCCATTTCTCCGAGGGTTATAAACCCCACTATCAGGCTAGAAATTTCTTTAGTCTAAAATACGGTGAAAGCTTATAATTTCTAATTTCTAATTTTCAAACTCGCGCTCCGTTTCAAAAACATACTTACATGTTTACAATTATAATTTGCTTGTTTCTATATATATATATATATATATATATATATATATATATATATATATATATATATATATATATAGATTACATGAAACAAAGTTCTGTTTAAATCATTTATCTGCTTACAATTGTTTCTTCCAAACCGAGGTTTGATGTCTTCGGAGCAATTAATCAGTGATTTTTAACATACTTGACCTCCTTTTCAACACAAGAGACATATAGAAACATATGTATATATTGACCCACAGTGGGTTGACATCCATTATAATAATATAGCATGGTAATTTACATACAAATATTACAGTCATATTAAAGGACAAAATTCAAATTAAAATAAAACATTGGTAGTCTACTAAGATAAAGCAAAAGGAAAGTTTGGAGTAGCCAGTGTATGCAACAGTCACACGTGTGGCATGCACGCGTGTCCTATTTATACAAGATTATAGTGTGGCAGATTGTTACAAGTAAAACAAGCAGTCAAAGCAGGCAATCAAGAGCATCATGTGGGTGAAGTGGTTAAGCATTATTTACACACACCTGTACGGTATAGAAGCCCGTGTGTGGAGAAACACCAAAAATATCAAAAATATTACAAATGAGAAGCAAAACAGCATCACTGTCCTCGTACACACCACCACTCCCACAATCCAGGAAACGCAATTTATAGACTACATGTCCATCACACAATCCACGATGATTCAACATTGAGTGCCTGGTGAACCATGCTAGAACATCACAGCTTGTCGTTCTTTAATTCGATTCATAGATCAGGTTGTTTTTGTTGTGAGAGATGACATCGTATTATATTCCGGAAGTGTGTGTGTGATTAAGGGGAGTTAATGCGTAAGGGGAGGTAACTAGCTGATTTCTATAGTTAAATTTATTATCCTAAAGTACATTAATGGTGTCTCAAATGAGTTCCCATCATATAAGGTTATAAACAATTTCTAAATTTAAGTATCTTATCTATAAATTACAGTGTAGTCTATCGAGAAGTACTAAAGGTGTTCATATTAGGATGAATACCTTTTATCATAGAGTGCCCCCACCGAACATTCCACATCAAGAGTCAGATCTCCAAATCAATGATCTTTGTAAGTGTAGTCCACCCGCAAGACCTGGCAGGGTCTTATTAGAATCACTTCTATATATGACTCCTGGTAAGTTCTGGGTCATTGCATGACTGATTGCACGGCAAAGTTAAATATCACTAGGGTAGTCCAGAGATCAATTCTCACTTACAAAGACACTGATCTGACCATCAAGTCATACATGTATTTATAACTCATACATCACCTGTACATAATTCATTGCACTCAGCATATAGATTATATAGCTCTTTTATGTTAATAAATTAATTACTTAATCTTCCATTTATCCAATGATGGCACTACATACACAGGACAATGTTAGCATAACCAATTCCGTGCTTAAAGTTTACATTGGTGTAATGTAGTCTAAGCAATTGAAGGCCAATATACCAAAAGTAGAAGTACATGGGGATATCTCCAAGGTAAAAGGTACTAGGAGGATGCCAATATTTGCGCGAAAGAGGATTAATGGGTGTGGAGATGAGGTGTAAGGTGTGACCCTGATGATTGCTGCTAGAGGGGGTGACGGGTTCAAGTCTGACATTGTTATATATTGGGTTTAAAGTTTTGGAAGGAGTGTCGGAAGCGGTGTTGGCAAGACGCGAACACTTCTGATTTTTTTTTATTAAGGAGGTTATGGTTTGAGAAGATGATAGTATGGGTCTCTAATAGACAGAGGTTACAAAATTTATTAGGTGGTTTGTACGATGACGCGTATAATCTATATGCTTATAATCTATGTTCTTATAATCTTATGTTTAGTCGTATCTAAGCTATTCCATGATTTGCTCCTGTATAATAGGCAAAATCCTTTAATGTCCATTTCTATGATGGTCTTATATTTCTCCCTGGCTCCTTTGTATACTCTGATTCTGTCTCTTTGGTTGTAGCCAGAGAACTGCATGCGGTTGATGAAGTGTTGGGTGTGTTCAGTTGGATCACACAGTTAAGGTAAACAGTGTCATCCCATACCTTGAGGCGAAGAATCTTAACCAATGCTACAACATCCTTAAAGCAACCGCAAATATGGTGAAAATATTACTTGGTATAAAAACGAGAGGAAACAACAAACAAAAAAGAACAGGCCCCTTTGTGGAAGAAACGACTGAAAGGTCAAATCAAGGAAATGAGAAAAGACATTGGAAAGCTTGGGCCTTTACTGAATGGGACTTTACAAAACATAGACACTAAAGATAAATTGAAAATAAAATACAATGCTAAGGGAAAAGAGCTAAATGTTATCATAGAGGAACTGAAGCATTGTAGCAAAAAGTGCAAAGATTAAGCGTTTAAGAACAGAGTTAGTCATTATAGACAGAACCGCATGTTTGACAACAACGAGAACCTGTTATTTGAACAGCTTGGAGGGAAAGAAAGAGGTAACGACGTGATCCCTGAAGCTGAACAGACTAAGGCATTCTGGAGGGAAAATATGGGAGAAAGATGTAACACAATAGTCAGGCAGTGTGGATTGAGACAGTTAAAAAGGAGATTAGGGAACAAGCACACCAACAACCTGATTTGAGTATCACAGTTGAAACTCTTAAAAAGCAGTCCAATAAACTAACTAATACGAAATCACCAGGCCCAGATGGTGTGCAGGGTTATTGGATTAAAAATATAACATCCCTCCACCCAAAACTGACAGCCATGTTCAATGACTGCTTGGTGTCGGGTGAAGTACCAGGGTGGTTGACAAAAAGTACCACAGTTCTGGTAATGAAAGACCGAATCAAGGATAATGATGTTACAAACTATAGGCCTATCACATGTCTGTCTGTAATGTGGAAACTGTTAACTGATGTCTGAGGAAATCTACTATCACCTCCACATAAACAACTTGTTACCGGACGAACAGAAAGGATGCCGAAAGAAGTCCCGTGCTATAAAAGACCAGTTACTTATTGATAAGATAGTAATAAGGAATTACAAGAGGAGGCATAATGGTTTTGCCATAGGATGGATAGATTACAAGAAGGCATTCGACATGGTACCTCATTCTTGGATAATAAAAAGCCTAGAGATCTTCAAGGTGGCAGATAACATCAGACAGCTAGGAAGTACAAATATGAAGTCCTGGAAAACAGAGCTAACATCAGGTGGAGAATTCTTGGGAGGCGTGAAGATCAAGAGAGGTATCTTCCAGGGAGATAGTTTGTCTCCTTTGTTATTTGCCCTTACCGTCAGACCCTTGTCCCTCATACTGTGAAAAGTGATACAAGCTGGGAAGAGGAGAGCTTACCATCAACTACCTCCTCTTTATGGACGTTCTAAAACTTTTTGGGAAAAGTGAGAAGGAGTTGGATGTACTTGTTGACACTGTCCGTATATTCAGCAATGATATATGTATGGAATTTGGTGTTGATAACTGTGGAGTCCTAGTGATGAAGAGGGGAAAATTGAACAGAAGCAACGGAATCCAGGTACCAACAGGTGAGATAATAAAGGATATTGACACTGAAGAGGGATACCAATATTTAGGTGTTCTGGAGGCAGATCACATCAAGAACAAACAAATGAAGGAATTGATAAGATACATAAGGAGAGTAAGGAACATACTAAAATCACATCTGAACAGTTGGAATGTCATAAGTGCTGTAAATTCCCGAGCTGTGTCTATTATTAGGTACAGTGCGGGAATTCTGAAATGGAATGTTGCTGAACAAAAAGTAATGGATAGGAAGACTAGGAAGCTATTGACTATCTACAACATGTTCCACAAGAGGAGTGATGTCGATAGACTCTACTTAAAGAGATCTGAAGGTGGAAGAGGTATTATCAGCATAGAGGACTGTGTTCAGATGGAGAAAAACAACCTGCACAAATATGTGTCTGAGAGTAAGGAGCCAATGCTCAAAGTTGTACTGAAGGAGAAGACAATAGACCAGGGGATGTCCAAGGAACAACAAGGAGGAAGAGCAACCTTCATGAAAAGTCCCTTCATAGTACCTTCTTTAATAAAACGGAATTCAGAGATCCACAGACATGGAACTTGTTAAAAAGCTTCAGAAGGGATGCTGATGGTTGCGCAAGAACGAAGTGAGTGAAACACCATATTGACAAGGAGGAGGCTAGCTCACTGTGTAAGATCTGTGTAGAGAGAGAGGAGACTGTGGCTCACATTGTATCCGAGTGTAAACACCTAGCCCAGGCTCACTAAAAAGGCTGGAGACATGATATGATAGGAAAGGTGATTCACTAGCATTTATGCAAACTAAATAATTTTCCACATTCTGAGAAGTGGTATGAGCATAAGCCAGAGTCAGTGATAGAAAACGTGTGATAAAAACATGTGAAGGTGCTATGAGATTTCAGGAATCAGACAGACAAGAAATTAAAACACAATAGGCCTGACCTTGTGATGTGAAAGATCGTGCCTGATTGTAGATGTAGGCTGCCCATTTGACACGAGAGTGCAAGACAAGGAGAGGAAGAAAATTAACCGTTGCCAGGAATTAAAAAGGATTTGGAACTGTCATGAGATGAAGGTCGTCCCGATTGCCATAGGAACACTAGGTATCATCTTAAAGAGTTTCCAAGGATGGTTAAAGAAGATTAGTCCAGCCCCGCTTTTTGGAACACTTCAAAAGGTATGTTTGCTGGGAACAGCAAGAACCCTCCGATACGTCCTGAATGTCTGAGGTTGCAGGTAGTGGCTTGATATTCATTTCAACAAACTTTCCAGTTAAATAATATCAATGACTGAGACTCAAACAATAATAATAACAATAATAATAATGATTTCTAGTATAGGCACAAGGCCAGTAATTTGGGGGGAGGGGAAGTCGATTAAATCGAACCTACTACGTTACTGGTTCATTGTATTATCGACCCCGTAAGAATGAAGGCAAAGTTAACCTCGGCGGGATTTGAACTCAGAACAAAGCATGGCGTCTGACCGATACTGCCAAAATAATAATAATAATGGTTTCTTTATTGGCCACAAGGGCTGACATCAAGAAAAACATTACAGACGGCACAGAACGGTACAGGATGATACAAAGTGGGGTTTGGCCGTGTAAAAAGGTTATAACAAGATAGTAATGTGTAAAAACAAATTAAAAAATTTCAAACAACAAAAATTCCCCAATAGGGGGGAACCTCCGAGGGTCACTCGTGGCGAAAACCACACAAAAGACCACGGCAACCCTGACCACCAAGGCAAAGCGCCCTCTCTCAGTTCTCCCACTACTCAGTCTACAGGCGCATACTCAGAGCGGGCCCGTTCACTCGGACCAGACTTGCCACATTCACCCACCTTTCAACAAACTTACTAGAAGACAGCACTTGCCTCTCCACCCTGATTATGCTCTTCAAGTGAAAATTTGAAAAAGTTAATCAGGGATTCGCTGGAGTTGGAAAGTGTCCATCTTCAATCCTTTCAGCCTTGTCCACCACACAATCTCTTTCGCCATGGTCACCAGGCAGATGAAAACTGCCTGCCCTTCCTCCTTCTTAAAGGAGGACGGCGGGGCTATCTGCACAATGGACTTACTTGATAACTGGATCCGTCCTACACGTGACAGCAGCTTCTCGACATAGCTCCTCAAGTCAGCAATGCTAGGGCACTGAACGAGTGCGTGCACGACGGTTTCGTCGCCCTGTGCTTTTCTCGGACACGTTTGGCTGACGGCACTTCCGTGCACGTAGAGTTTATCTCGAACCGGCAACGCCCTCCGGTAGCACTGACAGGCCAGGGATTTCTAGAATTTGTCCATAGGCCCCGGGCTGAAAGTTCTCTTCAAGAGATCGCCTAGCTGATCGTCTTTGACGCCCAGGGTCTCCTCGAGAACGCCGTCGCTCTTCCCCTCCACAATTCCTCTATAGAACGCCGAGGTGGGTGCTCCACCGATACTAGTGCCCAGCTGCTGTGGGGCGGTGAGTGCTTGGAGACATTCCAGCTTCCAAGCGCTATCCCACGGTCTTTTCCTCATCCAGGACTGCAGCTCGTATTCCTTAAGAGCGGTGCCGAGCATCTGGACATGCCCGGTGCTTGACACCACCACAGTGACGTCGTCGCCGTAACCCGATACGGATTTCCCACATCCTAGTTTGCGTGGAACGCTCCTCATCACCGCCAATTCGTGCAGTAACGGCTCTAGGGCCAATACGTACAAGAGCAACGAGAGAGGACAACCCTGGCGGACCGAGCGCATGATGCTGAACAACTGCGACAGGTGACCGTTCACTCTCACAACCGAGCAGATGTCGCTGTGAATCGTAACGATCCAGTCCCTAAAAACGGACCCGAACCCGGCCGCCTCGAGGACCGCAGCCAGGTACCAATGGTCGACCCTATCAAATGCCTTAGACAGATCCAATTGATCAGGGACCCACCCGTGCCAGGTTCTTTAACCCCCCTCTCTATGATCTATCGTATGAGGTGGAGGTTGTCGTGGAGGGATTTGTCCGGAATGGCGCCTGTTTGCACCTCACCCACCAGATCACCGACGGCAAGCGCCAATCTCGTTGCTAACACTTTGGCCAAAATCTTGAACTCTACGTTTAGCAAAGTTATGGGCCTGAAGTTGTCTATGACGTCCCCATTGTTCGGGTCTTTTCTTAGCAGCACGACCGCTCCCTGGCATACACAACTAGGAATGTTCCCGTTCTGCTCCAGTTGCAGTAGACATCTGCCAAGAGGTCACCGAACAAGTCTGGCATATACGCATAAACGCTCGTAGAGCAGACCATCCAAACCTGGCGTTTTACCCCTCGTGCAGTCAGACATCGCTTCCCGCATTTCACCTGTTGTTGTTAGCTTTTCGCAATACTGCACTACGGTCGTCGAGAGTTGCGGGAGTCCCTCAAGGTATGCACTGAAGTTCATACTCCGATCTGGCCCGCCGCCGCTCCCAAAAATTTGAGCAAAGTGCTGCTGAAAAGCCTCACACATCTGCTCGGGTTCGAGTAACGTGCGGTCGTTTTGGTCAGGAAAAGACCGAATTGTGGCTTTGGTGCCATATCGCGTTTCCACCACCCGGGCCCATTGAACGGCTTTCTTCCCTTCGTGTCTTAGAGCCCACGCTCTAGCTCTGACAACGCAGCCTTCATGCTTTGCGTTGAAGAATTGGTCGAGTGCCAATCTCGCCGCAAGCACGTCGGTTGCGATGCCTGTCCTAAACGCCTCTTCTAGCTTTCTAACTAGCTCACCCTCACTCTATTTTCCTCTACTACTACTCCTTTGCTAAACCTTATCGATTCTACTTTAATTGCCCTTTTCAGGGCGAACCACCACCTGTTATTGACGATCGCACCCGTCAACGCAAGCTTAACTAATACGCTAATCCGGTCTCTGTAAGCTTTGCGCGCCGGGAAAGACGCGTTCAGCTTCCAGTAACCAGGCCCTTGTCTATGAAGTCTGTCTATGTCGATCTCACAGATCACAAATTTGTGGTCCGTGTAGTCGGCTACTTTAAATTGGGGACAACCTACACTAGCCTTATCTGTTTCCCTACAGAATACCCTATCTAAATACGATCTGGATGACCCGATGCGGTTTGCCCATGTCCACATTGGCACATTCGGATAATCCAGTCTATACCTGTCAGACAGTTCAAAACGTCTGAGCAGGTTGTTGACGCTTTTACACCCTCCTGTGCTGTTGGGGCGTAGACGGCTACTAACCTGAAACCATTGCCTTCGGTGTCGGTGACGTCCAGCACCACCGACTTACCTTCTGGGTCCAGGAAGATCCAATGGCGAGATCCAAGCCTCTCCGAAAAAGCACAGTTACTCCTCCCTCCGATCCCGGACGACATCGTAGCCGCTGAAGATCGGTGCGAAGGCTCGTGCTTCGGAGATTTTGGTCTCACTGATGGCCACCACATCTATGTTTAATGACCTGAGGTCGTTCAGCGGGTGACCCTGCTTCCAAGGTGACCCCAGGCCACGTACGGCCATGCTGGATGAGGAAACGGGGTAAGTGAGAAAGGGTCACTTACCTTGATCGTGTGGGGAAGGGACAGTAGAACCGTCCCGTTGGCTGGTCAAGAGTGACTCCAAGATGATATCTGTATATATTCTTTTGGAGAGTGACCCCCTGAAATCCCCAACTGCGTTAGGGAATTTTCGCTTTAATTGTTTATAGTCTTCCCGGTTAATTTCGACAATTGTAATGTTTTGGGGTAATGTTCTTGGTATTGATGGGGTGTGGTGTTAGCTTGTGGTGGTGATGGTGGTGGTGGTGCTGCAAGTCTCTTGGGAGTCTTTATTCTTCTTTCTTTGCCTTCGCTTTTTGAGGGAGAAGCTGCGGTGTTTTTGCGTTTGTTTTTTCTTTTTTTTGTTTGTTGTCAACCGTTTCCCACTTCTCAGCCGCCTCATACCCCATGTCTGACTGTGAGGGGTCGGGGAGGGGTATGAGTTCTACCCTCTCGTTTGTCTTTGTTGTTGTTTGTGGTGGAGCCTGGTCTACCGTTCTTGGCACATATGCAGCTAGTGCAACTGTTTCTGTTGCTGCAGCTGCCGCCTCTGTTTTTATTGTCCGTGGCTTTGGTGTGGGTGCCAGGGACGTTGTCCTCCTACTCACTGTAGAATCTTTCGACTTTTTCGCTGACTGCTCTGTTTCTGATGGCAGCGGTTCCGGCGTTGGAAGGAGGGGGCTCTTCGCCTTTGCTATTTTCTGGGGGCAGAAAGCCCTGAGCTGAGACTTCGATCCACAGTTGAAGCACTTTGGGCGCCTTCCTTCAACAGATATGGGAAGTTGGGAGCCATTCCCTAGGTCTATTACGTCGGGAATAGCGCTGATGCAGTCCTGGTTGGTTTCGATGAGCATCTCCATTCCAATACCGGACCAGTCCTCTCTCTCCAACTTCTGTACCTGCAGAATGGTTATTCTATCCTCGATGCCCGTAAGCACAGACACGGCCAAGGCATGGGTACGTAGGGTGAAACCTGGGTTACCCTGACCTTTGCAATTTTTTCCCAGCAGTAAAACGGGAGTAACGTTATGTCATCACTCCGTAGGGTCCTCATTGAGTGCGATTTTGCTTCCTGGGTGGTAGCAAAAAGGACGTCCACAGTAGCATATTTCTTGCCACAGGTGATGTGGGTTTTCCGTGCTCACACAGTTCCCAAGGCCTTCTTCTTTTGGGCCTCCATAGCTCTCTCCACACGACGCGATTTCGTGGCAATCGTGCGGTATGACACTGTGCCTCGCTCTTGTTCCTCCAGGAAGTCGGTTGGTGGTTTCAAGGACACTGAAAATTCAGTTCTGGTTACCATGTGTCTTGCGACCGCCATTTCCTCCTCTGTGACCAGGACTGTTTCTACGTTCTAAAGCACCTTTGCCAAAGAGGTAGTCCCTTTTTCAGTGGCATCATTGTGCCGCCGCTACTGCTGCTACTGGTCTTGTTGTTGGTGCTGTTGCTGTTGCTACTGCTACAAACGGTGTTGTTGGTGCTGTTGCTGTTGGTTGTGTTTTTGGTACCGCCGCTGTTGTTGTTTTCGGTGCAATTTGTATTGTTGCTGTTGGTGTTGTCGTTATTTGTTTCCATGTTAGCGGTGTTAATATCGTTGTTGCATTTATTGTCATTTTTCCTGTTGTCTATATTCTGGTTGTCGCTGTTACTGTTGTGCTTGGTGTGGTCATTTTTTCCAAGTTAGTGTTCTCAGTGCTGTTTTCATTGTTGTCTTTGTTCACGTTGTTTGTGCTGGTGTTTGTTGTATCAATTTTTGTATTCGCCGTAACCCTCCTCTCAACTTTTACGTCGTTGTCACACGAGTGCAGACATATCGCTGGAGAAGGTGGAGGGGGCGTGGCTCAGCGATGTTATTTAAAAAAATAATTTTTCAATGTAAAAAGTTCAAATATTTGGGCCAAAAGGTCCAAATATTATATTTTCCACTTCGCAGGGGAGAAGTACAAGGGCTTATACTGTAGTACTGCACAGTGACAGTACTGTAGTGTGACAGTACTGTAATGTGACATAGCACTGTAGTGTGACATAGTAATGTTGTGTGACAGTACTGTAGGTGAGACAGTACTGTAGCGTGACAGTACTGTAGTGTGACAGTACTGTAGTGTGACAGTACTGTAGTGTGACATAGTACTGTACTAGTGACATAGTAGTATAACAAAATACTAGTGTGTATGAATATAACAAAGACGATTGGTTTGTGTGTATAATATTTAATAAACAATTTGTGGATATATAGAACAGTATATTTGACATGTCAATGAATAGATGAAAGAATGAAACAAAGTTATTAGTTACCGTTTTGGTTGCCTGGCAGAAGACGCCTGGCTAAGGCCAGGCGCCAGAAAGGCAAATGAGAGATAGGGAGCTTAACGTTGTTATTTTTATAGGGTTCTGACCGGAAGTTACAGAAAGGGTTCTACTTCCTGTCTAGAGAGCGTTAATCTATTGGGGATGTGAGTGTCACAACAAGGGAGGCAACTCCTGCTATATTACTTCTCGCCAGATTTTTAAAATATAAAAATCGAATGAAATATGTATGTAGCAAGTTGGCGAAAATGTTGTAACAGGCATGAAAATTACGAAAAAAAAATGTTTGCAAATATCAATGATGGATATCAAGGTAGCCAACCGCTCTTGGCCAGAGAACGACTGGACATCTATCTATCCATCACCCAAAGATACAATGTAATAAAGTAAGAGAAGAGCTCAAAGTTCAAATGTACAAAATATAGTTCACAGCTGTGCAATCACATGACAGCAGGAAAGAAAGTGTGTTCCAGAGAATGAATGCAGGTGGTTTCTGTTCTGTGGCATATCGTGAAATTTCCAACCTCCGAATGGATTTCCTCACAGGAAGAGTGCTGCAAAAATAAATCCTCTGGCTTGTTCTGCTGGATTTGTTGTTGATGAAGCTGTGTTGCTGTTGATGTTGTTGTCTCGCGGAGTGAGCGTATCCAATGTTTAAATTCACAGTAAGAAAAAAAAATTTTTCAGAAAAAATGAGTTGCGCAAAGTGCTAGAAATAACAGCCGAAGTTGATGGTTGATGTTGTGAATTCGTTGACCTGGAAGGGTCCATAGGCCAGCGACCAAAGAATAAAAAACACCAGCTACAAGCAAGCCAGTGGCAATCGGATGAGATCCCAACTCCACAGAACCCTGGCAATCCTAACAATGGAAAGCCTGGAAAGAAGAGCACTACACTCTGGACGACACATCACATTATACCAGAGATAAGTAGATGACACACAAGTCCTAACCCAGTGACGAGACGGAGGAAATGTATTTAATGAACTATACACCACCACCAAGTTCAACATTAAACACCCAACAGTCGATAATTCCCTAAGTATGCTCGATTTTATCCATTCCTTAGATTCATGAAAATCCAACATTAGCTTCTATGATAAAGACCCAGCATATCCACAAATCACTAGGGGTCTAGGAAGAAACTTATACGTCACACAAACAGATGCGATGAGGCCACCCAAACGACAACTTTCGGAAAATGTTTTCAAAGACAAGCAATGTACAATACTTTATAAGAAATGTTGTCAAAAGTATAAGAGGAGAACACAAATACAATCAGAGACACGACACGACCACGACACCAGCCATAACCCTCAGTCTTAATAGCAACCACAACCGATTGCAGACCAAAGCAACAACGAAAAACACAACACCAGCAAGAAGAAAGAAACGAGAGAATAAAGATAAAAGCTGGGTCTACAGTGATCTTTTCACAATAACGAGAATCGTCTTAGAAACTGGATCAGAAGACCAGGCCTCCCAGTGCGAGTGACAAGATGTGGAAGAACGTTAAGGCAACATCTTACTCAGAGCATTGAAGAAGACGCACCAGGAATTGGCAACATCACCAGTACAAGACCAGTATGCCTGAGAGACCATGTAGTGTCTCAGCTAAATTGTGCATTCAGAGCCGACTACATCGGTTCCACAAAACACCAACTTCATAACCGAATATTCCAACATTTTGCACTTCCAAACGCAGTATTTTAACACAAAGAAATATGTGCAAGAAGTGTAGCGAGAGAAATGTTTTCCTACTGTGTTTTTTTTTCCATACGGCTACGGCCAGCAAGTGATCTCCGACTTCGCAGAGAAGGCAATAGATAAATTCTCCTGATAGTAGGATTTACGGCACCAGTCTTAGAAAGGAGAACATATTCTAGGGACATCTGTTATTTATTAGTTCAATAAGTAGCGGTCATTATAAACAGGCTATCCTGTGGTCCTAACTTACATAGTTCACTGCCAATTCGCTTGTACAACACAACCTCACCATATAAGAGCTTACTACTACCTCTGCTGATACATACTGTCTGATTACAACATGTCAATTTTTAAAAGAAAATCCCATGGTAAATAAAGAGACTCGCACAACATAGAAGAAGCCTTATTGAACACTATAATCAGACATTACATTTACGAGTCAAAATAATCATGTTTTTTTCCTATTTGCTGAAGGGAAGTAAAGATATATATTAAAATAGAATTGGAGCTAAGAGATACCGTTGACCTAAGAATAGCAGAGGAATATTTTATCAGGAAGCAGGTGCCTACCCTATACCGTGGGAGTGACCTGGACACAAGAATACATCTATACACGTACTCTGAGAGGTAACGGATTTGCCAAGCTAGCAATTAACATAGTCTGAAGAAGGATAATAAAATCCGAAAGTTATCACTATCAAGTGAACAGTAAATAATCACCCAGTAACAAGACTTGTAGACTGTCACCATGTGGTTAGTAACTATACTAACAATAATACTAACAATAATTCTAACTCTAACTGCAACCCTAATTATACATGTCACACACTAAAGTTTCTAAATCTTTCTACACCTCCACCTATAACTGAACACAGTAAAACTACACAATCCACTATAAATTACCTTGCCCTGAACACAGTAAAACTACACAATCCACTATAACTTACCTTGCCCTGAACACAGTAAAACTACACAATCCACTATAACTTACCTTGCCCTGAACACAGTAAAACTACACGATCCACTATAAATTACCTTGCCCTGAACACAGTAAAACTACACAATTCACTATAACTTACCTTGACCTGAACACAGTAAAACTACACAATCCACTATAACTTACCTTGCCCTGAACACACTAAAACTACACAATCCACTATAACTTAACTGGCCCTGAACACAGTAAAACTACACAATCCACTATAACTTACCTTGCACTGAACACACTAAAACTACACAATCCACTATAATTTACCTTGCCCTGAACACAGTAAAACTAAACAATCCACTATAACTTACCTTGCTCTGAACACAGTAAAACTACACAATCCACTATAACTTACCTTGCCCTGAACACAGTAAAACTAACACAATCCACTATAACTTACCTTGCTCTGAACACAGAAAAACTATATAATCCACTATAACTTACCTTGCTCTGAACACAGTAAAGCTACACAATCCACTATAACTTACCTTGCTCTGAACACAGTAAAACTACACAAACCCCTATACCTTACCTTGCCCTGAACACAGTAAAACTACACAATCCACTATAACTTACCTTGCCCTGAACACAATAAAACTACACAAACCCCTATACCTTACCTTGCCCTGCACACAGTAAAACTACACAATCCACTATAACTTACTTTGCCCTGAACACAGTAAAACTACACAAACCACTATAACTTACCTTGCCCTGAACTCAGTAAAACTACATAATCCACTGTAACTTACCTTGCCCTGAACACAGTAAAACTACACAACCCACTATAACATACCTTGCTCTGAACACATCAAAACTACACAATCCACTATAACTTACCTTGCCCTGAACACAGTAAAACTACACAATCCACTATAACTTACCTTACCCTGAACACAGTAAAACTACATAATCCACTATAACTTACCTTGCTCTGAACACAGTAAAACTACACAATCCAATTTAACTTACCTTGCTCTGAACACAGTAAAACTACACAATCCACTTTAACTTACCTTGCTCTGAACACAGTAAAACTACACAATCCACTATAACTTACCTTGCCCTGAACACAGTAAAACTACACAATCCACTATAACTTACCTTGCCCTGAACACAGTAAAACTACACGATCCACTATAAATTACCTTGCCCTGAACACAGTAAAACTACATAATCCACTATAACTTACCTTGCTCTGAACACAGTAAAACTACACAATCCAATTTAACTTACCTTGCTCTGAACACAGTAAAACTACACAATCCACTTTAACTTACCTTGCTCTGAACACAGTAAAACTACACAATCCACTATAACTTACCTTGCCCTGAACACAGTAAAACTACACAATCCACTATAACTTACCTTGCCCTGAACACAGTAAAACTACACGATCCACTATAAATTACCTTGCCCTGAACACAGTAAAACTACACAATCCACTATAACTTACCTTGACCTGAACACAGTAAAACTACACAATCCACTATAACTTACCTTGCCCTGAACACACTAAAACTACACAATCCACTATAACTTAACTGGCCCTGAACACAGTAAAACTACACAATCCATTAAAACTTACCTTGCACTGAACACACTAAAACTACACAATCCACGATAATTTACCTTGCCCTGAACACAGTAAAACTAAACAATCCACTATAACTTACCTTGCTCTGAACACAGTAAAACTACACAATCCACTATAACTTACCTTGCCCTGAACACAGTAAAACTAACACAATCCACTATAACTTACCTTGCTCTGAACACAGTAAAACTACATAATCCACTATAACTTACCTTGCTCTGAACACAGTAAAGCTACACAATCCACTATAACTTAACTTGCTCTGAACACAGAAAAACTACACAAACCCCTATACCTTACCTTGCCCTGAACACAGTAAAACTACACAATCCACTATAACTTACCTTGCCCTGAACACAATAAAACTACACAAACCCCTATACCTTACCTTGCCCTGAACACAGTAAAACTACACAATCCACTATAACTTACTTTGCCCTGAACACAGTAAAACTACACAAACCACTATAACTTACCTTGCCCTGAACTCAGTAAAACTACATAATCCACTGTAACTTACCTTGCCCTGAACACAGTAAAACTACACAACCCACTATAACATACCTTGCTCTGAACACATCAAAACTACACAATCCACTATAACTTACCTTGCCCTGAACACAGTAAAACTACACAATCCACTATAACTTACCTTGCCCTGAACACAGTAAAAGTACATAATCCACTATAACTTACCTTGCCCTGAACACAGTAAAACTACATAATCCACTATAACTTACCTTCCTCTGAACACAGTAAAACTACACAATCCAATTTAACTTACCTTGCTCTGAACACAGTAAAACTACACAATCCAATTTAACTTACCTTGCTCTGAACACAGTAAAACTACACAATCCACTATAACTTACCTTGCTCTGAACACAGTAAAGCTACACAATCCACTATAACTTACCTTGACCTGAACACAGTAAAATTACACAATCCACTATAGCTAACCTTGCCCCGAACACAGTAAAACTACACAATTCACTATAACTTACCTTGACCTGAACACAGTAAAACTACACAATCCACTTTAACTTACCTTGCTCTGACCACAGTAAAACTACACGATCCACTATAACTTACCTTGCCCTGAACACAGTAAAACTACATAATCCACTATAACTTAACATGCTCGGAACACAGTAAAACTACACAACCCACTATAACTTACCTTGCTCTGAACACAGTAAAACTACACAATCCACTATAACTTACCTTGCCCTGAACATAGTAAAAGAACGTAATCCACTATAACTTACCTTCCTTTGAACACAGTAAAACTACACAATCCACTATAATTTACCTTGCCCTGAACACAGTAAAACTACACAATCCACTATAACTTACCTTGCTCTGAACACAGTAAAACTGCATAATCCACTATAACTTACCTTGCCCTGAACACAGTAAAACTAACACAATCCACTATAACTTACCTTGCCCTGAACACAGTAAAACTACAGAATCCACTATAAATAACGTTGCCCTGAACATACTAAAACTACACAATCTTCTATAACTTACCTTGCCCTGAACACAGTAAAACTACACGATCCACTATAACTTACCTTGCCCTAAACACAGTAAAGCTACACAATCCACTATAATTTACCTTGCCCTGAACACAGTAAAACTGCATAATCCACTATAACTTACCTTGCCCTGAACACAGTAAAACTACACAATCCACTATAACTTACCTTGCCCTGAACACTGTAAAACTACATAATCTACTATAACTTACCTTGCCCTGAAACAGTAAAACTACACAAACCACTATAATTTACCTTGCCCTGAACACAGTAAAACTACACAATCCACTATAACTTACCTTAACCTGAACACAGTAAAACTACACAATCCACTATAAATTACCTTGCCCTGAACACAGTAAAACTACACAACCCACTATAACATTCCTTGCTCTGAACACATCAAAACTACACAATCCACTATAACTTACCTTGCCCTGAACACAGTAAAACTACACAATCCACTATAACTTACCTTGCCCTGAACACAGTAAAAGTACATAATCCACTATAACTTACCTTGCCCTGAACACAGTAAAACTACATAATCCACTATAACTTACCTTCCTCTGAACACAGTAAAACTACACAATCCAATTTAACTTACCTTGCTCTGAACACAGTAAAACTACACAATCCACTTTAACTTACCTTGCTCTGAACACAGTAAAACTACACAATCCACTATAACTTACCTTGCTCTGAACACAGTAAAGCTACACAATCCACTATAACTTACCTTGACCTGAACACAGTAAAATTACACAATCCACTATAGCTAACCTTGCCCCGAACACAGTAAAACTACACAATTGACTATAACTTACCTTGACCTGAACACAGTAAAACTACACGATCCACTTTAACTTACCTTGCTCTGACCACAGTAAAACTACACGATCCACTATAACTTACCTTGCCCTGAACACAGTAAAACTACATAATCCACTATAACTTAACATGCTCGGAACACAGTAAAACTACACAACCCACTATAACTTACCTTGCTCTGAACACAGTAAAACTACACAATCCACTATAACTTACCTTGCTCTGAACACAGTAAAACTGCATAATCCACTATAACTTACCTTGCCCTGAACACAGTAAAACTACACAATTGACTATAACTTACCTTGCCCTGAACATAGTAAAAGAACGTAATCCACTATAACTTACCTTCCTTTGAACACAGTAAAACTACACAATCCACTATAATTTACCTTGCCCTGAACACAGTAAAACTACACAATCCACTATAACTTACCTTGCTCTGAACACAGTAAAACTGCATAATCCACTATAACTTACCTTGCCCTGAACACAGTAAAACTAACACAATCCACTATAACTTACCTTGCCCTGAACACAGTAAAACTACAGAATCCACTATAAATTACGTTGCCCTGAACATACTAAAACTACACAATCTTCTATAACTTACCTTGCCCTGAACACAGTAAAACTACACAATCCACTATAACTTACCTTGCCCTAAACACAGTAAAGCTACACAATCCACTATAACTTACCTTGCCCTGAACACAGTAAAACTGCATAATCCACTATAACTTACCTTGCCCTGAACACAGTAAAACTACACAATCCACTATAACTTACCTTGCCCTGAACACAGTAAAACTACACAATCCACTATAACTTAGCTTGTCCTGAACACACTAAAACTACACAATCCACTATAACTTACCTTGTCCTGAACACACTAAAACTACACAATCCACTATAACTTAACTGGCCCTGAACACAGTAAAACTACACAATCCACTATAACTTAGCTTGCACTGAACACAGTAAAACTACACAATCCACTATAACTTACCTTGCTCTGAACACAGTAAAACTACACAATCCACTATAACTTACCTTGCTCTGAGCACAGTAAAACTACACAATCCACGATAACTTACCTTGCTCTGAACACAGTAAAACTAAATAATCCACTATAACTTACCTTGCTCTGAACACAGTGAAACTACACAATCCACTATAACTTACCTTGCCCTGAACACAGTAAAACTAACACAATCCACTATAACTTACCTTGCCCTGAACACACTAAAACTACACAATCCACTATAACTTACCTTGCTCTGAACACAGTGAATCTACACAATCCACTATAACTTACCTTGCCCTGAACACAGTAAAACTACGTAATCCACTATAAGTTACCTTGTTCTGAACACAGTAAAACCACACAATCCACTATAACTTACCTTGTTCTGAACACAGTAAAGCTACACAATCCACTATAACTTACCTTGCCCTGAACACAGTAAAACTACGTAATCCACTATAACTTACCTTGCCCTGAACACAGTAAAACCACACAATCCACTATAACTTACCTTGTTCTGAACACAGTAAAGCTACACAATCCACTATAACTTACCTTGCCCTGAACACAGTAAAACTACGTAATCCACTATAACTTACCTTGCCCTGAACACAGTAAAACTACACAATCCACTATAACTTACCTTGTTCTGAACACAGTAAAGCTACACAATCCACTATAACTTACCTTGCCCTGAACACAGTAAAACTACGTAATCCACTATAACTTACCTTGCTCTGAACACAGTAAAACCACACAATCCACTATAACTTACCTTGTTCTGAACACAGTAAAGCTACACAATCCACTATAACTTACCTTGCCCTGAACACAGTAAAACTACGTAATCCACTATAACTTACCTTGCCCTGAACACAGTAAAACTACACAATCCACTATAACTTAACTGGCCCTGAACACAGTAAAACTACACAATAACTATAGCTTACCTTGCCCTGAACACAGTAAAACTACACAATCCACTATAACTTACCTTCCTCTGAACACAGTAAAACTACACAATCCAATTTAACTTACCTTGCTCTGAACACAGTAAAACTACACAATCCACTTTAACTTACCTTGCTCTGAACACAGTAAAACTACACAATCCACTATAACTTACCTTGTTCTGAACACAGTAAAGCTACACAATCCACTATAACTTACCTTGACCTGAACACAGTAAAATTACACAATCCACTATAACTTACCTTGCTCTGACCACAGTAAAACTACACGATCCACTATAACTTACCTTGCCCTGAACACAGTAAAACTACATAATCCACTATAACTTACCTTGCCCTGAACAGAGTAAAATTACACAATCCACTATAACTAACCTTGCCCCGAACACAGTAAAACTACACAATTCACTATAACTTACCTTGCTCTGAACACAGTAAAACTACACAATCCACTTTAACTTACCTTGCTCTGACCACAGTAAAACTACACGATCCACTATAACTTACCTTGCCCTGAACACAGTAAAACTAACACAATCCACTATAACGTACCTTGCCCTGAACACAGTAAAACTACACGATCCACTTTAAATTACGTTTCCATGAACATACTAAAACTACACAATCTTCTTTAACTTACCTTGCCCTGAACACAGTAAAAGGACACAATCTTCTATAACTTACCTTGCCCTGAATACAGTAAAACTACACAATCCCCTATACCTTACCTTGCTCTGAACACAGTAAAACTACACAATCCACTATAACTTACCTTGCCCTGAACACAGTAAAACTACACAATCCACTATAACTTAAATTGCCCTGAACTCAGTAAAACTACATAATCCACTGTAACTTACCTTGCCCTGAACACAGTAAAAGTACACAACCCACTATAACTTACCTTGCTCTGAACACAGCAAAACTACACAATCCACTATAACTTACCTTGCCCTGAACACAGTAAAACTACACAATCCACTATAACTTACCTTGCCCTGAACACAGTAAAAGTACATAATCCACTATAACTTACCTTGCTCTGAACACAGTATAACTTACCTTGCTCTGAACACAGTAAAACTACACGATTTAATTTAACTTACCTTGCATTGAACACGGTAAAACTACACAATCCACTATAACTTACCTTGCTCTAAACACAGTAAAACTACATAATCCACTATAACTTACCTTGCCCTGAACACAGTAAAACTAACACAATCCACTATAACGTACCTTGCCCTGAACACAGTAAAACTACACGATCCACTTTAAATTACGTTTCCATGAACATACTAAAACTACACAATCTTCTTTAACTTACCTTGCCCTGAACACAGTAAAACTACACAATCCACTATAACTTACCTTGCTCTGAACACAGTAAAACTACACAATCCACTATAACTTACCTTGCGCTGAACACAGTAAAACTACACAACCCACTATAACTTACCTTGCCCTGAACACAGTAAAACTACACAATCCACTATAACTTACCTTGCCCTGAACACAGTAAAACTACACAATCCACTTCAACTTACCTTGCTCTGAACACAGTAAAACTACACAATCCACTATAACTTACCTTGCCCTGAACATACTAAAACTACACAATCCACTATAACTTACCTTGCCCTGAACACAGTAAAACTACACAATCCACTATAACTTACCTTGTCCTGAACACACTAAAACTACACAATCCACTATAACTTACCTTGTCCTGAACACACTAAAACTACACAATCCACTATAACTTAACTGGCCCTGAACACAGTAAAACTACACAATCCACTATAACTTAGCTTGCACTGAACACAGTAAAACTACACAATCCACTATAACTTACCTTGCTCTGAACACAGTAAAACTACACAATCCATTATAACTTACCTTGCTCTGAGCACAGTAAAACTACACAATCCACTATAACTTACCTTGCCCTGAACACAGTAAAATACGTAATCCACTATAACTTACCTTGCTCTGAACACAGTGAAACTACACAATCCACTATAACTTACCTTGCCCTGAACACAGTGAAACTACGTAATCCACTATAACTTACCTTGCTCTGAACACAGTAAAACTACACAATCCACTATAACTTACCTTGCCCTGAACACAGTAAAATACGTAATCCACTATAACTTACCTTGCCCTGAACACAGTAAAACTACACAATCCACTATAACTTAACTGGCCCTGAACACAGTAAAACTACACAATCACTATAGCTTACCTTGCCCTGAACACAGTAAAACTACACAATCCACTATAACTTAAATTGCCCTGAACTCAGTAAAACTACATAATCCACTGTAATTTACCTTGCCCTGAACACAGTAAAACTACACAACCCACTATAACATACCTTGCTCTGAACACAGTAAAACTACACAATCCACTATAACTTACCTTGCCCTGAACACAGTAAAAGTACATAATCCACTATAACTTACCTTGCCATGAACACAGTATAACTTACCTTGCTCTGAACACAGTAAAACTACACAATCCACTATAAATTACCTTGCTCTGAACACAGTAAAACTACATAATCCACTATAACTTACCTCGCCCTGAACACACTAAAACTACACAATCTTCTATAACTTACCTTGCCCTGAACACAGTAAAACTACGCAATCCACTATAAATTACCTTGCTCTGAACACAGTAAAACTACACGATCCACTATAACTTACCTTGCCCTGAACACAGTAAAACTACACAATCCACTATAAATTACCTTGTTCTGAACACAGTAAAACTACACAATCCACTATAATTTACCTTGCTCTGAAGAGAGTAAAACTACACAATCCACTATAACTTAAATTGCCCTGAACTCAGTAAAACTACATAATCCACTGTAACTTACCTTGCCCTGAACACAGTATAACTTACCTTGCTCTGAACACAGTAAAACTACACAATCCACTATAACTTACCTTGCCCTGAACACAGTAAAACTACGTAATCCACTATAACTTACCTTGCCCTGAACACAGTAAAACTACACAATCCACTATAACTGCCCTTGCTCTGAACACAGTAAAACTACATAATCCACTATAACTTACTTTGCCCTGAACACAGTAAAACTACACAATCCACTATAATTTACCTTGCTCTGAACACAGTAAAACTACACAATCCACCATAACTTACCTTGCCCTGAACACAGTAAAAGAACACAATCTTCTATAACTTACCTTGCCCTGAATACAGTAAAACTACACAATCCCCTATACCTTACCTTGCTCTGAACACAGTAAAACTACACAATCCACTATAACTTACCTTGCCCTGAACACAGTAAAACTACACAATCCACTATAACTTAAATTACCCTGAACTCAGTAAAACTACATAATCCACTGTAACTTACCTTGCCCTGAACACAGTAAAAGTACACAACCCACTATAACTTACCTTGCTCTGAACACAGCAAAACTACACAATCCACTATAACTTACCTTGCCCTGAACACAGTAAAACTACACAATCCACTATAACTTACCTTGCCCTGAACACAGTAAAAGTACATAATCCACTATAACTTACCTTGCTCTGAACACAGTATAACTTACCTTGCTCTGAACACAGTAAAACTACACGATCCACTATAACTTACCTTGCCCTGAACACAGTAAAACTACACAATCCACTATAAATTACCTTGCTCTGAAACAGTAAAACTACACAATCCACTATAACTTACCTTGCTCTGAAGACAGTAAAACTACACAATCCACTATAACTTAAATTGCCCTGAACTCAGTAAAACTACATAATCCACTGTAACTTACCTTGCCCTGAACACAGTAAAACTACATAATCCACTATAACTTAAATTGCCCTGAACTCAGTAAAACTACATAATCCACTGTAACTTACCTTGCCCTGAACACAGTAAAACTACACAATCCACTATAACTTACCTTGCTCTGAAGACAGTAAAACTACACAATCCACTATAACTTAAATTGCCCTGAACTCAGTAAAACTACATAATCCACTGTAACTTACCTTGCCCTGAACACAGTAAAACTACACAATCCACTATAACTTAAATTGCCCTGAACTCAGTAAAACTACATAATCCACTGTAACTTACCTTGCCCTGAACACAGTAAAACTACACAATCCACTATAACTTAAATTGCCCTGAACTCAGTAAAACTACATAATCCACTGTAACTTACCTTGCCCTGAACACAGTAAAACTACACAATCCACTATAACTTAAATTGCCCTGAACTCAGTAAAACTACATAATCCACTATAACTTACCTTGCTCTGTACACAGTAAAACTACACAATCCAATTCAACTTACCTTGCTCTGAACACAGTAAAACTACACAATCCACTTTAACTTACCTTGCTCTGAACACAGTAAAACTACACAATCCACTATAAATTACCTTGCCTTGAACACAGTAAAATTACACAATCCACTATAACTAAACTTGCCCCGAACACAGTAAAACTACACAATCCACTATAACTTACCTTGCTCTGAACACAGTAAAACTACACAATCCACTATAACTTACCTTGCCCTGAACACAGTAAAACTACGTAATCCACTATAACTTACCTTGCCCTGAACACAGTAAAACTACACAATTCACTATAATTTACCTTGCCCTGAACACAGTAAAACTACACAATCCACTATAACTGACCTTGCTCTGAACACAGTAAAACTACATAATCCACTATAACTTACCTTGCCCTGAACACAGTAAAACTACACAATCCACTATAACTTACCTTGCTCTGAACACAGTAAAACTACACAATCCACCATAACTTATCTTGCCCTGAACACAGTAAAAGAACACAATCTTCTATAACTTACCTTGCCCTGAATACAGTAAAACTACACAATCCCCTATACCTTACCTTGCTCTGAACAGAGTAAAACTACACAATCCACTATAACTTACCTTGCCCTGAACACAGTAAAACTACACAATCCACTATAACTTAAATTGCCCTGAACTCAGTAAAACTACATAATCCACTGTAACTTACATTGCCCTGAACACAGTAAAAGTACACAACCCACTATAACTTACCTTGCTCTGAACACAGAAAAACTACACAATCCACTATAACTTACCTTGCCCTGAACACAGTAAAAGTACATAATCCACTATAACTTACCTTGCTCTGAACACAGTATAACTTACCTTGCTCTGAACACAGTAAAACTACACGATTTAATTTAACTTACCTTGCATTGAACACGGTAAAACTACACAATCCACTATAACTTACCTTGCTCTGAACACAGTAAAACTACATAATCCACTATAACTTACCTTGCCCTGAACACAGTAAAACTAACACAATCCACTATAACGTACCTTGCCCTGAACACAGTAAAACTACACGATCCACTTTAAATTACGTTTCCATGAACATACTAAAACTACACAATCTTCTATAACTTACCTTGCCCTGAACACAGTAAAACTACACAATCCACTATAACTTACCTTGCTCTGAACACAGTAAAACTACACAATCCACTATAACTTACCTTGCGCTGAACACAGTAAAACTACACAACCCACTATAACTTACCTTGCCCTGAACACAGTAAAACTACACAATCCACTATAACTTACCTTGCCCTGAACACAGTAAAACTACACAATCCACTTCAACTTACCTTGCTCTGAACACAGTAAAACTACACAATCCACTATAACTTACCTTGCCCTGAACATACTAAAACTACACAATCCACTATAACTTACCTTGCCCTGAACACAGTAAAACTACACAATCCACTATAACTTACCTTGTCCTGAACACACTAAAACTACACAATCCACTATAACTTACCTTGTCCTGAACACACTAAAACTACACAATCCACTATAACTTAACTGGCCCTGAACACAGTAAAACTACACAATCCACTATAACTTAGCTTGCACTGAACACAGTAAAACTACACAATCCACTATAACTTACCTTGCTCTGAACACAGTAAAACTACACAATCCACTATAACTTACCTTGCTCTGAGCACAGTAAAACTACACAATCCACTATAACTTACCTTGCTCTGAACACAGTAAAACTAAATAATCAACTATAACTTACCTTGCTCTGAACACAGTGAAACTACACAATCCACTATAACTTACCTTGCCCTGAACACAGTGAAACTACGTAATCCACTATAACTTACCTTGCTCTGAACACAGTAAAACTACACAATCCACTATAACTTACCTTGCCCTGAACACAGTAAAATACGTAATCCACTATAACTTACCTTGCCCTGAACACAGTAAAACTACACAATCCACTATAACTTAACTGGCCCTGAACACAGTAAAACTACACAATCACTATAGCTTACCTTGCCCTGAACACAGTAAAACTACACAATCCACTATAACTTAAATTGCCCTGAACTCAGTAAAACTACATAATCCACTGTAATTTACCTTGCCCTGAACACAGTAAAACTACACAACCCACTATAACATACCTTGCTCTGAACACAGTAAAACTACACAATCCACTATAACTTACCTTGCCCTGAACACAGTAAAAGTACATAATCCACTATAACTTACCTTGCCATGAACACAGTATAACTTACCTTGCTCTGAACACAGTAAAACTACACAATCCACTATAAATTACCTTGCTCTGAACACAGTAAAACTACACAATCCACTATAACTTACCTTGACCTGAAGACAGTAAAACTACACAATCCACTATAAATTACCTTGCCTTGAACACAGTATAACTTACCTTGCTCTGAACACAGTAAAACTACACAATCCACTTTAACTTACCTTGCTCTGAACACAGTAAAACTACACAATCCACTATAAATTACCTTGCCTTGAACACAGTAAAATTACACAATCCACTATAACTAAACTTGCCCCGAACACAGTAAAACTACACAATCCACTATAACTTACCTTGCTCTGAACACAGTAAAACTACACAATACACTATAACTTACCTTGCCCTGAACACAGTAAAACTACGTAATCCACTATAACTTACCTTGCCTTGAACACAGTAAAACTACACAATCCACTATAATTTACCTTGCCCTGAACACAGTAAAACTACACAATCCACTATAACTGACCTTGGTCTGAACACAGTAAAACTACACAATCCACTATAACTTACCTTGCTCTGAACACAGTAAAACTACACAATCCACTATAACTTACCTTGCCCTGAACACAGTAAAACTACACAATCCACCATAACTTACCTTGCCCTGAACACAGTAAAAGAGCACAATCTTCTATAACTTACCTTGCCCTGAATACAGTAAAACTACACAATCCCCTATACCTTACCTTGCTCTGAACACAGTAAAACTACACAATCCACTATAACTTACCTTGCCCTGAACACAGTAAAACTACACAATCCACTATAACTTAAATTGCCCTGAACTCAGTAAAACTACATAATCCACTGTAACTTACCTTGCCCTGAACACAGTAAAAGTACACAACCCACTATAACTTACCTTGCTCTGAACACAGCAAAACTACACAATCCACTATAACTTACCTTGCCCTGAACACAGTAAAACTACACAATCCACTATAACTTACCTTGCCCTGAACACAGTAAAAGTACATAATCCACTATAACTTACCTTGCTCTGAACACAGTATAACTTACCTTGCTCTGAACACAGTAAAACTACACGATCCAATTTAACTTACCTTGCATTGAACACAGTAAAACTACACAATCCACTATAACTTACCTTGCTCTGAACACAGTAAAACTACATAATCCACTATAACTTACCTTGCCCTGAACACAGTAAAACTAACACAATCCACTATAACGTACCTTGCCCTGAACACAGTAAAACTACACAATCCACTATAACTTACCTTGCTCTGAACACAGTAAAACTACATAATCCACTATAACTTACCTTGCCCTGAACACAGTAAAACTACACAATCCACTATAACTTACCTTGCCCTGAACACAGTAAAACTACACAATCCACTATAACTTACCTTGCCCTGAACACAGTAATACTACACAACCCACTATAACTTACCTTGCCCTGAACACAGTAAAACTACACAATCCACTATAACTTACCTTGCCCTGAACACAGTAAAACTACACAATCCACTTCAACTTACCTTGCTCTGAACACAGTAAAACTACACAATCCACTATAACTTACCTTGCCCTGAACATACTAAAACTACACAATCCACTATAACTTACCTTGCCCTGAACACAGTAAAACTACAAGATCCACTATAACTTACCTTGCTCTGAACACAGTAAAACTACACAATCCACTATAAATTACGTTGCCCTGAACACAGTAAGACTACACAATCTTCTATAACTTACCTTGCCCTGAACACAGTAAAACTACACAATCCACTATAACTTAACTTGCCCTGAACACAGTAAAACTACACAATCCACTATAACTTACCTTGCCCTGAACACAGTAAAACTACATAATCCACTATAACTTACCTTGCCCTGAACACAGTAAAACTACACAATCCACTATAACTTACCTTGCCCTGAACACAGTAAAACTAAACAATCCACTATAAATTACCTTGCCCTGAACACAGTAAAACTACACAATCCACTATAACTTACCTTGCCCTGAACACAGTAAAACTACACAATCCACTATAACTTGCCTTGCCCTGAACACTGTAAAACTACATAATCCACTATAACTTACCTTGCCCTGAAACAGTAAAACTACACAAACCACTATAACTTACCTTGCCCTGAACACAGGAAAACTACACAATCCACTATAACTTACCTTGCCCTGAACACAGTAAAACTACACAATCCACTATAACTTACCTTGCCCTGAACACAGTAAAACTACACAATCCACTATAACTTACCTTGCCCTGAACACAGTAAAACTACACGATCCACTATAACTTACCTTGCCCTGAACACAGTAAAACTACACAATCCACTATAACTAACCTTGCTCTGAACACAGTAAAACTATACAATCCACCATAACTTACCTTGCCCTGAACACAGTAAAACTACACAATCCACTATAACTTACCTTGACCTGAACAGAGTAAAACTACACAATCCACTATAACTTACCTTGCACTGGACACAGTAATACTACACAACCCACTATAACTTACGTTGCCCTGAACACACTAAAACTACACAATCCACTATAACTTACCTTGCACTGGACACAGTAAAACTACACAACCCACTATAACTTACCTTGCTCTGAACACACTAAAACTACACAATCCACTATAACTTAACTGGCCCTGAACACAGTAAAACTACACAATCCACCATAAATTACCTTGCCCTGAACAGAGTAAAACTACACAATCCACCATAACTTATCTTGACCTGAACAGAGTAAAACTACACAATCCACTATAACTTACCTTGACCTGAACAGAGTAAAACCGCACAATCCACTATAACTTACCTTGACCTGAACAGAGTAATACTACACAATCCACTATAACTTACCTTGACCTGAACCAAGTAAAACTACACAATCCACTATAACTTACCTTGCCCTGAACACAGTAAAACTACACAATCCACTATAACTTACCTTGACCTGAACAGAGTAAAACTACACAATCCACTATAACTTACCTTGCACTGAAAACAGTAAAACTACACAACCCACTATAACTTACCTTGCCCTGAACATAGTAAAAGAACGTAATCCACTATAACTTACCTTCCTTTGAACACAGTAAAACTACACAATCCACTATAATTTACCTTGCCCTGAACACAGTAAAACTACAAGATCCACTATAACTTACCTTGCTCTGAACACAGTAAAACTACATAATCCACTATAACTTACCTTGCCCTGAACACAGTAAAACTAACACAATCCAATATAACTTACCTTGCCCTGAACACAGTAAAACTACACAATCCACTATAACTTACCTTGCCCTGAACACAGTAAAACTACACAATCCACTATAAATTACGTTGCCCTGAACATACTAAAACTACACAATCTTCTATAACTTACCTTGCCCTGAACACAGTAAAACTACACAATCCACTATAACTTACCTTGCCCTGAACACAGTAAAACTACACAATCTTCTATAACTTTCCTTGCCCTGAACACAGTAAAACTACACAATCCACTATAACTTACCTTGCCCTGAACACAGTAAAACTACACAATCCACTATAACTTACCTTGCCCTGAACACTGTAAAACTACATAATCCACTATCACTTACCTTGCCCTGAAACAGTAAAACTACACAAACCACTATAACTTACCTTGCCCTGAACACAGTAAAACTACACAATCCACTATAACTTACCTTGCCCTGAACACAGTAAAACTACACAATCCACTATAACTTACCTTGCCCTGAACACAGTAAAACTACACAATCCACTATAACTAACCTTGCTCTGAACACAGTAAAACTACACAATCCACTATAACTTACCTTGCCCTGAACACAGTAAAACTACACAATCCACTATAACTTACCTTGCCTGAACACACTAAAGCTACACAATCCACTATAACTTAACTGGCCCTGAACACAGTAAAACTACACAATCCAGTATAACTTAGCTTGCACTGAACACAGTAAAACCACACAATCCACTATAACTTACCTTGCTCTGAACACAGTAAAACTACACAATCCACTATAACTTACCTTGCTCTGAACACAGTGAAACTACACAATACACTATAACTTAACTGGCCCTTTACACAGTAAAACTACACAATCCACTATAACTTAGCTTCCTCTGAACACAGTAAAACTAAATAATCCACTATAACTTACCTTGCTCTGAAAACAGTGAAACTACACAATCCACTATAACTTACCTTGCCCTGAACACACTAAAACTACACAATCTTCTATAACTTACCTTGCCCTGAACACAGTAAAACTACACAATCCACTATAAATTACCTTGCTCTGAACACAGTAAAACTACACGATCCACTATAACTTACCTTGCCCTGAACACAGTAAAACTACACAATCCACTATAAATTACCTTGCTCTGAACACAGTAAAACTACACAATCCACTACAACTTACCTTGCCCTGAACACAGTAAAACTACACAATCCACTATAACTTACCTTGCTCTGAACACAGGAAACTACACAAACCAATTCAACTTACCTTGCTCTGAACACAGTAAAACTACACAATCCACTTTAACTTACCTTGCTCTGAACACAGTAAAACTACACAATCCACTATAAATTACCTTGCCTTGAACACAGTAAAATTACACAATCCACTATAACTAAACTTGCCCCGAACACAGTAAAACTACACAATCCACTATAACTTACCTTGCCCTGAACACAGTAAAACTACGTAATCCACTATAACTTACCTTGCCCTGAACACAGTAAAACTACACAATCCACTATAATTTACCTTGCCCTGAACACAGTAAAACTACACAATCCACTATAACTGACCTTGGTCTGAACACAGTAAAACTACACAATCCACTATAACTTACCTTGCTTTGAACACAGTAAAACTACACAATCCACTATAACTTACCTTGCACTGAAAACAGTAAAACTACACAACCCACTATAACTTACCTTGCCCTGAACATAGTAAAAGAACGTAATCCACTATAACTTACCTTCCTTTGAACACAGTAAAACTACACAATCCACTATAATTTACCTTGCCCTGAACACAGTAAAACTACAAGATCCACTATAACTTACCTTGCTCTGAACACAGTAAAACTACATAATCCACTATAACTTACCTTGCCCTGAACACAGTAAAACTAACACAATCCAATATAACTTACCTTGCCCTGAACACAGTAAAACTACACAATCCACTATAACTTACCTTGCCCTGAACACAGTAAAACTACACAATCCACTATAAATTACGTTGCCCTGAACATACTAAAACTACACAATCTTCTATAACTTACCTTGCCCTGAACACAGTAAAACTACACAATCCACTATAACTTACCTTGCCCTGAACACAGTAAAACTACACAATCTTCTATAACTTTCCTTGCCCTGAACACAGTAAAACTACACAATCCACTATAACTTACCTTGCCCTGAACACAGTAAAACTACACAATCCACTATAACTTACCTTGCCCTGAACACTGTAAAACTACATAATCCACTATAACTTACCTTGCCCTGAAACAGTAAAACTACACAAACCACTATAACTTACCTTGCCCCGAACACAGTAAAACTACACAATCCACTATAACTTACCTTGCCCTGAACACAGTAAAACTACACAATCCACTATAACTTACCTTGCCCTGAACACAGTAAAACTACACAATCCACTATAACTAACCTTGCTCTGAACACAGTAAAACTACACAATCCACTATAACTTACCTTGCCCTGAACACAGTAAAACTACACAATCCACTATAACTTACCTTGCATGAACACACTAAAGCTACACAATCCACTATAACTTAACTGGCCCTGAACACAGTAAAACTACACAATCCACTATAACTTAGCTTGCACTGAACACAGTAAAACTACACAATCCACTATAACTTACCTTGCTCTGAACACAGTAAAACTACACAATCCACTATAACTTACCTTGCTCTGAACACAGTGAAACTACACAATACACTATAACTTAACTGGCCCTTTACACAGTAAAACTACACAATCCACTATAACTTAGCTTCCTCTGAACACAGTAAAACTAAATAATCCACTATAACTTACCTTGCTCTGAAAACAGTGAAACTACACAATCCACTATAACTTACCTTGCCCTGAACACACTAAAACTACACAATCTTCTATAACTTACCTTGCCCTGAACACAGTAAAACTACACAATCCACTATAAATTACCTTGCTCTGAACACAGTAAAACTACACGATCCACTATAACTTACCTTGCCCTGAACACAGTAAAACTACACAATCCACTATAAATTACCTTGCTCTGAACACAGTAAAACTACACAATCCACTACAACTTACCTTGCCCTGAACACAGTAAAACTACACAATCCACTATAACTTACCTTGCTCTGAACACAGTAAACTACACAAACCAATTCAACTTACCTTGCTCTGAACACAGTAAAACTACACAATCCACTTTAACTTACCTTGCTCTGAACACAGTAAAACTACACAATCCACTATAAATTACCTTGCCTTGAACACAGTAAAATTACACAATCCACTATAACTAAACTTGCCCCGAACACAGTAAAACTACACAATCCACTATAACTTACCTTGCTCTGAACACAGTAAAACTACACAATCCACTATAACTTACCTTGCCCTGAACACAGTAAAACTACGTAATCCACTATAACTTACCTTGCCCTGAACACAGTAAAACTACACAATCCACTATAATTTACCTTGCCCTGAACACAGTAAAACTACACAATCCACTATAACTGACCTTGGTCTGAACACAGTAAAACTACACAATCCACTATAACTTACCTTGCTCTGAACACAGTAAAACTACACAATCCACTATAACTTACCTTGCCCTGAACACAGTAAAACTACACAATCCACTGTAACTTACCTTGCCCTGAACACAGTAAAAGTACACAATCTTCTATAACTTACCTTGCCCTGAATACAGTAAAACTACACAATCCCCTATACCTTACCTTGCTCTGAACAGAGTAAAACTACACAATCCACTATAACTTACCTTGCCCTGAACACAGTAAAACTACACAATCCACTATAACTTAAATTGCCCTGAACTCAGTAAAACTACATAATCCACTGTAACTTACCTTGCCCTGAACACAGTAAAAGTACACAACCCACTATAACTTACCTTGCTCTGAACACAGCAAAACTACACAATCCACTATAACTTACCTTGCCCTGAACACAGTAAAACTACACAATCCACTATAACTTACCTTGCCCTGAACACAGTAAAAGTACATAATCCACTATAACTTAACTTGCTCTGAACACAGTATAACTTACCTTGCTCTGAACACAGTAAAACTACACGATCCAATTTAACTTACCTTGCATTGAACACAGTAAAACTACACAATCCACTATAACTTACCTTGCTCTGAACACAGTAAAACTACATAATCCACTATAACTTACCTTGCCCTGAAACAGTAAAACTACACAAACCACTATAACTTACCTTGCCCTGAACACAGTAAAACTACACAATCCACTATAACTTACCTTGCCGTGAACACAGTAAAACTACACAATCCACTATAACTTACCTTGCCTGAACACACTAAAGCTACACAATCCACTATAACTTAACTGGCCCTGAACACAGTAAAACTACACAATCCACTATAACTTAGCTTGCACTGAACACAGTAAAACTACACAATCCACTATAACTTACCTTGCTCTGAACACAGTAAAACTACACAATCCACTATAACTTACCTTGCTCTGAACACAGTGAAACTACACAATCAACTATAACTTAACTGGCCCTTTACACAGTAAAACTACACAATCCACTATAACTTAGCTTGCTCTTAACACAGTAAAACTAAATAATCCACTATAACTTACCTTGCTCTGAGAACAGTGAAACTACACAATCCACTATAACTTACCTTGCCCTGAACACACTAAAACTACACAATCTTCTATAACTTACCTTGCCCTGAACACAGTAAAACTACACAATCCACTATAAATTACCTTGCTCTGAACACAGTAAAACTACACGATCCACTATAACTTACCTTGCCCTGAACACAGTAAAACTACACAATCCACTATAAATTACCTTGCTCTGAACACAGTAAAACTACACAATCCACTATAACTTACCTTGCCCTGAAGACAGTAAAACTACACAATCCACTATAACTTACCTTGCTCTGAACACAGTAAACTACACAATCCAATTCAACTTACCTTGCTCTGAACACAGTAAAACTACACAATCCACTTTAACTTACCTTGCTCTGAACACAGTAAGACTACACAATCCACTATAAATTACCTTGCCTTGAACACAGTAAAATTACACAATCCACTATAACTAAACTTGCCCCGAACACAGTAAAACTACACAATCCACTATAACTTACTCTGCTCTGAACACAGTAAAACTACACAATCCACTATAACTTACCTTGCCCTGAACACAGTAAAACTACGTAATCCACTATAACTTACCTTGCCCTGAACACAGTAAAACTACACAATCCACTATAATTTACCTTGCCCTGAACACAGTAAAACTACACAATCCACTATAACTGACCTTGGTCTGAACACAGTAAAACTACACAATCCACTATAACTTACCTTGCTCTGAACACAGTAAAACTACACAATCCACTATAACTTACCTTGCCCTGAACACAGTAAAACTACACAATCCACTGTAACTTACCTTGCCCTGAACACAGTAAAAGTACACAATGTTCTATAACTTACCTTGCCCTGAATACAGTAAAACTACACAATCCCCTATACCTTACCTTGCTCTGAACACAGTAAAACTACACAATCCACTATAACTTACCTTGCCCTGAACACAGTAAAACTACACAATCCACTATAACTTAAATTGCCCTGAACTCTGTAAAACTACATAATCCACTGTAACTTACCTTGCCCTGAACACAGTAAAAGTACACAACCCACTATAACTTACCTTGCTCTGAACACAGCAAAACTACACAATCCACTATAACTTACCTTGCCCTGAACACAGTAAAACTACACAATCCACTATAACTTACCTTGCCCTGAACACAGTAAAAGTACATAATCCACTATAACTTAACTTGCTCTGAACACAGTATAACTTACCTTGCTCTGAACACAGTACAACTACACGATCCAATTTAACTTACCTTGCATTGAACACAGTAAAACTACACAATCCACTATAACTTACCTTGCTCTGAACACAGTAAAACTAGATAATCCACTATAACTTACCTTGCCCTGAACACAGTAAAACTAACACAATCCACTAAAACGTACGTTGCCCTGAACACAGTAAAACTACACAATCCACTATAAATTACGTTTCCATGAACATACTAAAACTACACAATCTTCTATAACTTAACTTGCCCTGAACACAGTAAAACTACACAATCCACTATAACTTACCTTGCCCTGAACACAGTAAAACTACACAATCCACTATAACTTACCTTGCCCTGAACACAGTAATACTACACAACCCACTATAACTTACCTTGCCCTGAACACAGTAAAACTACACAATCCACTATAACTTACCTTGCCCTGAACACTGTAAAACTACATAATCCACTATAACTTACCTTGCCCTGAAACAGTAAAACTACACAAACCACTATAACTTACCTTGCCCTGAACACAGTAAAACTACACAATCCACTATAACTTACCTTGCCCTGAACACAGTAAAACTACACAATCCACTATAACTTACCTTGCCCTGAACACAGTAAAACTACACGATCCACTATAACTTACCTTGCCCTGAACACAGTAAAACTACACAATCCACTATAAATTACGTTGCCCTGAACACAGTAAGACTACACAATCTTCTATAACTTACCTTGCCCTGAACACAGTAAAACTACACAATCCACTATAACTTACCTTGCCCTGAACACAGTAAAACTACACAATCCACTATAACTTACCTTGCCCTGAACACAGTAAAACTACATAATCCACTATAACTTACCTTGCCCTGAACACAGTAAAACTACACAATCCACTATAACTTACCTTGCCCTGAACACAGTAAAACTACACAATCCACTATAATTTACCTTGCCCTGAACACAGTAAAACTACACAATCCACTATAACTGACCTTGGTCTGAACACAGTAAAACTACACAATCCACTATAACTTACCTTGCTCTGAACACAGTAAAACTACACAATCCACTATAACTTACCTTGCCCTGAACACAGTAAAACTACACAATCCACTGTAACTTACCTTGCCCTGAACACAGTAAAAGTACACAATCTTCTATAACTTACCTTGCCCTGAATACAGTAAAACTACACAATCCCCTATACCTTACCTTGCTCTGAACACAGTAAAACTACACAATCCACTATAACTTACCTTGCCCTGAACACAGTAAAACTACACAATCCACTATAACTTAAATTGCCCTGAACTCTGTAAAACTACATAATCCACTGTAACTTACCTTGCCCTGAACACAGTAAAAGTACACAACCCACTATAACTTACCTTGCTCTGAACACAGCAAAACTACACAATCCACTATAACTTACCTTGCCCTGAACACAGTAAAACTACACAATCCACTATAACTTACCTTGCCCTGAACACAGTAAAAGTACATAATCCACTATAACTTAACTTGCTCTGAACACAGTATAACTTACCTTGCTCTGAACACAGTAAAACTACACGATCCAATTTAACTTACCTTGCATTGAACACAGTAAAACTACACAATCCACTATAACTTACCTTGCTCTGAACACAGTAAAACTACATAATCCACTATAACTTACCTTGCCCTGAACACAGTAAAACTAACACAATCCACTAAAACGTACGTTGCCCTGAACATAGTAAAACTACACAATCCACTATAAATTACGTTTCCATGAACATACTAAAACTACACAATCTTCTATAACTTAACTTGCCCTGAACACAGTAAAACTACACAATCCACTATAACTTACATTGCCCTGAACACAGTAAAACTACACAATCCACTATAACTTACCTTGCCCTGAACACAGTAATACTACACAACCCACTATAACTTACCTTGCCCTGAACACAGTAAAACTACACAATCCACTATAACTTACCTTGCCCTGAACACAGTAAAACTACACAATCCACTTCAACTTACCTTGCTCTGAACACAGTAAAACTACACAATCCACTATAACTTACCTTGCCCTGAACATACTAAAACTACACAATCCACTATAACTTACCTTGCCCTGAACACAGTAAAACTACAAGATCCACTATAACTTACCTTGCTCTGAACACAGTAAAACTACACGATCCACTATAAATTACGTTGCCCTGAACACAGTAAGACTACACAATCTTCTATAACTTACCTTGCCCTGAACACAGTAAAACTACACAATCCACTATAACTTACCTTGCCCTGAACACAGTAAAACTACACAATCCACTATAACTTACCTTGCCCTGAACACAGTAAAACTACATAATCCACTATAACTTACCTTGCCCTGAACACAGTAAAACTACACAATCCACTATAACTTACCTTGCCCTGAACACAGTAAAACAACACAATCCACTATAAATTACCTTGCCCTGAACACAGTAAAACTACACAATCCACTATAACTTACCTTGCCCTGAACACAGTAAAACTACACAATCCACTATAACTTACCTTGCCCTGAACACTGTAAAACTACATAATCCACTATAACTTACCTTGCCCTGAAACAGTAAAACTACACAAACCACTATAACTTACCTTGCCCTGAACACAGTAAAACTACACAATCCACTATAACTTACCTTGCCCTGAACACAGTAAAACTACACAATCCACTATAACTTACCTTGCCCTGAACACAGTAAAACTACACAATCCACTATAACTTACCTTGCCCTGAACACAGTAAAACTACACGATCCACTATAACTTACCTTGCCCTGAACACAGTAAAACTACACAATCCACTATAAATTACGTTGCCCTGAACACAGTAAGACTACACAATCTTCTATAACTTACCTTGCCCTGAACACAGTAAAACTACACAATCCACTATAACTTACCTTGCCCTGAACACAGTAAAACTACACAATCCACTATAACTTACCTTGCCCTGAACACAGTAAAACTACACAATCCACTATAACTTACCTTGCCCTGAACACAGTAAAACTACACAATCCACTATAACTTACCTTGCCCTGAACACAGTAAAACTACACGATCCACTATAACTTACCTTGCCCTGAACACAGTAAAACTACACAATCCACTATAAATTACGTTGCCCTGAACACAGTAAGACTACACAATCTTCTATAACTTACCTTGCCCTGAACACAGTAAAACTACACAATCCACTATAACTTACCTTGCCCTGAACACAGTAAAACTACACAATCCACTATAACTTACCTTGCCCTGAACACAGTAAAACTACATAATCCACTATAACTTACCTTGCCCTGAACACAGTAAAACTACACAATCCACTATAACTTACCTTGCCCTGAACACAGTAAAACTACACAATCCACTATAATTTACCTTGCCCTGAACACAGTAAAACTACACAATCCACTATAACTGACCTTGGTCTGAACACAGTAAAACTACACAATCCACTATAACTTACCTTGCTCTGAACACAGTAAAACTACACAATCCACTATAACTTACCTTGCCCTGAACACAGTAAAACTACACAATCCACTGTAACTTACCTTGCCCTGAACACAGTAAAAGTACACAATCTTCTATAACTTACCTTGCCCTGAATACAGTAAAACTACACAATCCCCTATACCTTACCTTGCTCTGAACACAGTAAAACTACACAATCCACTATAACTTACCTTGCCCTGAACACAGTAAAACTACACAATCCACTATAACTTAAATTGCCCTGAACTCTGTAAAACTACATAATCCACTGTAACTTACCTTGCCCTGAGCACAGTAAAAGTACACAACCCACTATAACTTACCTTGCTCTGAACACAGCAAAACTACACAATCCACTATAACTTACCTTGCCCTGAACACAGTAAAACTACCCAATCCACTATAACTTACCTTGCCCTGAACACAGTAAAAGTACATAATCCACTATAACTTAACTTGCTCTGAACACAGTATAACTTACCTTGCTCTGAACACAGTAAAACTACACGATCCAATTTAACTTACCTTGCATTGAACACAGTAAAACTACACAATCCACTATAACTTACCTTGCTCTGAACACAGTAAAACTACATAATCCACTATAACTTACCTTGCCCTGAACACAGTAAAACTAACACAATCCACTAAAACGTACGTTGCCCTGAACATAGTAAAACTACACAATCCACTATAAATTACGTTTCCATGAACATACTAAAACTACACAATCTTCTATAACTTAACTTGCCCTGAACACAGTAAAACTACACAATCCACTATAACTTACCTTGCCCTGAACACAGTAAAACTACACAATCCACTATAACTTACCTTGCCCTGAACACAGTGATACTACACAACCCACTATAACTTACCTTGCCCTGAACACAGTAAAACTACACAATCCACTATAACTTACCTTGCCCTGAACACAGTAAAACTACACAATCCACTTCAACTTACCTTGCTCTGAACACAGTAAAACTACACAATCCACTATAACTTACCTTGCCCTGAACATACTAAAACTACACAATCCACTATAACTTACCTTGCCCTGAACACAGTAAAACTACAAGATCCACTATAACTTACCTTGCTCTGAACACAGTAAAACTACACGATCCACTATAAATTACGTTGCCCTGAACACAGTAAGACTACACAATCTTCTATAACTTACCTTGCCCTGAACACAGTAAAACTACACAATCCACTATAACTTACCTTGCCCTGAACACAGTAAAACTACACAATCCACTATAACTTACCTTGCCCTGAACACAGTAAAACTACATAATCCACTATAACTTACCTTGCCCTGAACACAGTAAAACTACACAATCCACTATAACTTACCTTGCCCTGAACACAGTAAAACAACACAATCCACTATAAATTACCTTGCCCTGAACACAGTAAAACTACACAATCCACTATAACTTACCTTGCCCTGAACACAGTAAAACTACACAATCCACTATAACTTACCTTGCCCTGAACACTGTAAAACTACATAATCCACTATAACTTACCTTGCCCTGAAACAGTAAAACTACACAAACCACTATAACTTACCTTGCCCTGAACACAGTAAAACTACACAATCCACTATAACTTACCTTGCCCTGAACACAGTAAAACTACACAATCCACTATAACTTACCTTGCCCTGAACACAGTAAAACTACACAATCCACTATAACTTACCTTGCCCTGAACACAGTAAAACTACACGATCCACTATAACTTACCTTGCCCTGAACACAGTAAAACTACACAATCCACTATAAATTACGTTGCCCTGAACACAGTAAGACTACACAATCTTCTATAACTTACCTTGCCCTGAACACAGTAAAACTACACAATCCACTATAACTTACCTTGCCCTGAACACAGTAAAACTACACAATCCACTATAACTTACCTTGCCCTGAACACAGTAAAACTACATAATCCACTATAACTTACCTTGCCCTGAACACAGTAAAACTACACAATCCACTATAACTTACCTTGCCCTGAACACACTAAAACTACACAATCCACTATAATTTACCTTGCCCTGAACACAGTAAAACTACACAATCCACTATAACTGACCTTGGTCTGAACACAGTAAAACTACACAATCCACTATAACTTACCTTGCTCTGAACACAGTAAAACTACACAATCCACTATAACTTACCTTGCCCTGAACACAGTAAAACTACACAATCCACTGTAACTTACCTTGCCCTGAACACAGTAAAAGTACACAATCTTCTATAACTTACCTTGCCCTGAATACAGTAAAACTACACAATCACCTATACCTTACCTTGCTCTGAACACAGTAAAACTACACAATCCACTATAACTTACCTTGCCCTGAACACAGTAAAACTACACAATCCACTATAACTTAAATTGCCCTGAACTCTGTAAAACTACATAATCCACTGTAACTTACCTTGCCCTGAACACAGTAAAAGTACACAACCCACTATAACTTACCTTGCTCTGAACACAGCAAAACTACACAATCCACTATAACTTACCTTGCCCTGAACACAGTAAAACTACACAATCCACTATAACTTACCTTGCCCTGAACACAGTAAAAGTACATAATCCACTATAACTTAACTTGCTCTGAACACAGTATAACTTACCTTGCTCTGAACACAGTAAAACTACACGATCCAATTTAACTTACCTTGCATTGAACACAGTAAAACTACACAATCCACTATAACTTACCTTGCTCTGAACACAGTAAAACTACATAATCCACTATAACTTACCTTGCCCTGAACACAGTAAAACTAACACAATCCACTAAAACGTACGTTGCCCTGAACACAGTAAAACTACACAATCCACTATAAATTACGTTTCCATGAACATACTAAAACTACACAATCTTCTATAACTTAACTTGCCCTGAACACAGTAAAACTACACAATCCACTATAACTTACCTTGCCCTGAACACAGTAAAACTACACAATCCACTATAACTTACCTTGCCCTGAACACAGTAATACTACACAACCCACTATAACTTACCTTGCCCTGAACACAGTAAAACTACACAATCCACTATAACTTACCTTGCCCTGAACACAGTAAAACTACACAATCCACTTCAACTTACCTTGCTCTGAACACAGTAAAACTACACAATCCACTATAACTTACCTTGCCCTGAACATACTAAAACTACACAATCCACTATAACTTACCTTGCCCAGAACACAGTAAAACTACAAGATCCACTATAACTTACCTTGATCTGAACACAGTAAAACTACACGATCCACTATAAATTACGTTGCCCTGAACACAGTAAGACTACACAATCTTCTATAACTTACCTTGCCCTGAACACAGTAAAACTACACAATCCACTATAACTTACCTTGCCCTGAACACAGTAAAACTACACAATCCACTATAACTTACCTTGCCCTGAACACAGTAAAACTACATAATCCACTATAACTTACCTTGCCCTGAACACAGTAAAACTACACAATCCACTATAACTTACCTTGCCCTGAACACAGTAAAACAACACAATCCACTATAAATTACCTTGCCCTGAACACAGTAAAACTACACAATCCACTATAACTTACCTTGCCCTGAACACAGTAAAACTACACAATCCACTATAACTTACCTTGCCCTGAACACTGTAAAACTACATAATCCACTATAACTTACTTTGCCCTGAAACAGTAAAACTACACAAACCACTATAACTTACCTTGCCCTGAACACAGTAAAACTACACAATCCACTATAACTTACCTTGCCCTGAACACAGTAAAACTACACAATCCACTATAACTTACCTTGCCCTGAACACAGTAAAACTACACAATCCACTTCAACTTACCTTGCTCTGAACACAGTAAAACTACACAATCCACTATAACTTACCTTGCCCTGAACATACTAAAACTACACAATCCACTATAACTTACCTTGCCCTGAACACAGTAAAACTACAAGATCCACTATAACTTACCTTGCTCTGAACACAGTAAAACTACACGATCCACTATAAATTACGTTGCCCTGAACACAGTAAGACTACACAATCTTCTATAACTTACCTTGCCCTGAACACAGTAAAACTACACAATCCACTATAACTTACCTTGCCCTGAACACAGTAAAACTACACAATCCACTATAACTTACCTTGCCCTGAACACAGTAAAACTACATAATCCACTATAACTTACCTTGCCCTGAACACAGTAAAACTACACAATCCACTATAACTTACCTTGCCCTGAACACAGTAAAACAACACAATCCACTATAAATTACCTTGCCCTGAACACAGTAAAACTACACAATCCACTATAACTTACCTTGCCCTGAACACAGTAAAACTACACAATCCACTATAACTTACCTTGCCCTGAACACTGTAAAACTACATAATCCACTATAACTTACCTTGCCCTGAAACAGTAAAACTACACAAACCACTATAACTTACCTTGCCCTGAACACAGTAAAACTACACAATCCACTATAACTTACCTTGCCCTGAACACAGTAAAACTACACAATCCACTATAACTTACCTTGCCCTGAACACAGTAAAACTACACAATCCACTATAACTTACCTTGCCCTGAACACAGTAAAACTACACGATCCACTATAACTTACCTTGCCCTGAACACAGTAAAACTACACAATCCACTATAAATTACGTTGCCCTGAACACAGTAAGACTACACAATCTTCTATAACTTACCTTGCCCTGAACACAGTAAAACTACACAATCCACTATAACTTACCTTGCCCTGAACACAGTAAAACTACACAATCCACTATAACTTACCTTGCCCTGAACACAGTAAAACTACATAATCCACTATAACTTACCTTGCCCTGAACACAGTAAAACTACACAATCCACTATAACTTACCTTGCCCTGAACACACTAAAACTACACAATCCACTATAATTTACCTTGCCCTGAACACAGTAAAACTACACAATCCACTATAACTGACCTTGGTCTGAACACAGTAAAACTACACAATCCACTATAACTTACCTTGCTCTGAACACAGTAAAACTACACAATCCACTATAACTTACCTTGCCCTGAACACAGTAAAACTACACAATCCACTGTAACTTACCTTGCCCTGAACACAGTAAAAGTACACAATCTTCTATAACTTACCTTGCCCTGAATACAGTAAAACTACACAATCACCTATACCTTACCTTGCTCTGAACACAGTAAAACTACACAATCCACTATAACTTACCTTGCCCTGAACACAGTAAAACTACACAATCCACTATAACTTAAATTGCCCTGAACTCTGTAAAACTACATAATCCACTGTAACTTACCTTGCCCTGAACACAGTAAAAGTACACAACCCACTATAACTTACCTTGCTCTGAACACAGCAAAACTACACAATCCACTATAACTTACCTTGCCCTGAACACAGTAAAACTACACAATCCACTATAACTTACCTTGCCCTGAACACAGTAAAAGTACATAATCCACTATAACTTAACTTGCTCTGAACACAGTATAACTTACCTTGCTCTGAACACAGTAAAACTACACGATCCAATTTAACTTACCTTGCATTGAACACAGTAAAACTACACAATCCACTATAACTTACCTTGCTCTGAACACAGTAAAACTACATAATCCACTATAACTTACCTTGCCCTGAACACAGTAAAACTAACACAATCCACTAAAACGTACGTTGCCCTGAACACAGTAAAACTACACAATCCACTATAAATTACGTTTCCATGAACATACTAAAACTACACAATCTTCTATAACTTAACTTGCCCTGAACACAGTAAAACTACACAATCCACTATAACTTATCTTGCCCTGAACACAGTAAAACTACACAATCCACTATAACTTACCTTGCCCTGAACACAGTAATACTACACAACCCACTATAACTTACCTTGCCCTGAACACAGTAAAACTACACAATCCACTATAACTTACCTTGCCCTGAACACAGTAAAACTACACAATCCACTTCAACTTACCTTGCTCTGAACACAGTAAAACTACACAATCCACTATAACTTACCTTGCCCTGAACATACTAAAACTACACAATCCACTATAACTTACCTTGCCCAGAACACAGTAAAACTACAAGATCCACTATAACTTACCTTGATCTGAACACAGTAAAACTACACGATCCACTATAAATTACGTTGCCCTGAACACAGTAAGACTACACAATCTTCTATAACTTACCTTGCCCTGAACACAGTAAAACTACACAATCCACTATAACTTACCTTGCCCTGAACACAGTAAAACTACACAATCCACTATAACTTACCTTGCCCTGAACACAGTAAAACTACATAATCCACTATAACTTACCTTGCCCTGAACACAGTAAAACTACACAATCCACTATAACTTACCTTGCCCTGAACACAGTAAAACAACACAATCCACTATAAATTACCTTGCCCTGAACACAGTAAAACTACACAATCCACTATAACTTACCTTGCCCTGAACACAGTAAAACTACACAATCCACTATAACTTACCTTGCCCTGAACACTGTAAAACTACATAATCCACTATAACTTACTTTGCCCTGAAACAGTAAAACTACACAAACCACTATAACTTACCTTGCCCTGAACACAGTAAAACTACACAATCCACTATAACTTACCTTGCCCTGAACACAGTAAAACTACACAATCCACTATAACTTACCTTGCCCTGAACACAGTAAAACTACACAATCCATAATAACTTACCTTGCCCTGAACACAGTAAAACTACACGATCCACTATAACTTACCTTGCCCTGAACACAGTAAAACTACACAATCCACAATAAATTACGTTGCCCTGAACACAGTAAGACTACACAATCTTCTATAACTTACCTTGCCCTGAACACAGTAAAACTACACAATCCACTATAACTTACCTTGCCCTGAACACAGTAAAACTACACAATCCACTATAACTTACCTTGCCCTGAACACAGTAAAACTACATAATCCACTATAACTTACCTTGCCCTGAACACAGTAAAACTACACAATCCACTATAACTTACCTTGCCCTGAACACAGTAAAACAACACAATCCACTATAAATTACCTTGCCCTGAACACAGTAAAACTACACAATCCACTATAACTTACCTTGCCCTGAACACAGTAAAACTACACAATCCACTATAACTTACCTTGCCCTGAACACTGTAAAACTACATAATCCACTATAACTTACCTTGCCCTGAAATAGTAAAACTACACAAACCACTATAACTTACCTTGCCCTGAACACAGTAAAACTACACAATCCACTATAACTTACCTTGCCCTGAACACAGTAAAACTACACGATCCACTATAACTTACCTTGCCCTGAACACAGTAAATCTACACAATCCACTATAACTTACCTTGTCCTGAACACACTAAAACTACACAATCCACTATAACTTACCTTGTCCTGAACACACTAAAACTACACAATCCACTATAACTTAACTGGCCCTGAACACAGTAAAACTACACAATTCACTATAACTTAGCTTGCACTGAACACAGTAAAACTACACAATCCACTATAACTTACCTTGCTCTGAACACAGTAAAACTACACAATCCACTATAACTTACCTTGCTCTGAGCACAGTAAAACTACACAATCCACTATAACTTACCTTGCCCTGAACACAGTAAAACTACACAATCCACTATAACTTACCTTGCCCTGAACACAGTAATACTACACAACCCACTATAACTTACCTTGCCCTGAACACAGTAAAACTACACAATCCACTATAACTTACCTTGCCCTGAACACAGTAAAACTACACAATCCACTTCAACTTACCTTGCTCTGAACACAGTAAAACTACACAATCCACTATAACTTACCTTGCCCTGAACATACTAAAACTACACAATCCACTATAACTTACCTTGCCCTGAACACAGTAAAACTACAAGATCCACTATAACTTACCTTGATCTGAACACAGTAAAACTACACGATCCACTATAAATTACGTTGCCCTGAACACAGTAAGACTACACAATCTTCTATAACTTACCTTGCCCTGAACACAGTAAAACTACACAATCCACTATAACTTACCTTGCCCTGAACACAGTAAAACTACACAATCCACTATAACTTACCTTGCCCTGAACACAGTAAAACTACATAATCCACTATAACTTACCTTGCCCTGAACACAGTAAAACTACACAATCCACTATAACTTACCTTGCCCTGAACACAGTAAAACAACACAATCCACTATAAATTACCTTGCCCTGAACACAGTAAAACTACACAATCCACTATAACTTACCTTGCCCTGAACACAGTAAAACTACACAATCCACTATAACTTACCTTGCCCTGAACACTGTAAAACTACATAATCCACTATAACTTACCTTGCCCTGAAACAGTAAAACTACACAAACCACTATAACTTACCTTGCCCTGAACACAGTAAAACTACACAATCCACTATAACTTACCTTGCCCTGAACACAGTAAAACTACACAATCCACTATAACTTACCTTGCCCTGAACACAGTAAAACTACACAATCCACTATAACTTACCTTGCCCTGAACACAGTAAAACTACACGATCCACTATAACTTACCTTGCCCTGAACACAGTAAAACTACACAATCCACTATAAATTACGTTGCCCTGAACACAGTAAGACTACACAATCTTCTATAACTTACCTTGCCCTGAACACAGTAAAACTACACAATCCACTATAACTTACCTTGCCCTGAACACAGTAAAACTACACAATCCACTATAACTTACCTTGCCCTGAACACAGTAAAACTACATAATCCACTATAACTTACCTTGCCCTGAACACAGTAAAACTACACAATCCACTATAACTTACCTTGCCCTGAACACAGTAAAACAACACAATCCACTATAAATTACCTTGCCCTGAACACAGTAAAACTACACAATCCACTATAACTTACCTTGCCCTGAACACAGTAAAACTACACAATCCACTATAACTTACCTTGCCCTGAACACTGTAAAACTACATAATCCACTATAACTTACCTTGCCCTGAAATAGTAAAACTACACAAACCACTATAACTTACCTTGCCCTGAACACAGTAAAACTACACAATCCACTATAACTTACCTTGCCCTGAACACAGTAAAACTACACGATCCACTATAACTTACCTTGCCCTGAACACAGTAAATCTACACAATCCACTATAACTTACCTTGTCCTGAACACACTAAAACTACACAATCCACTATAACTTACCTTGTCCTGAACACACTAAAACTACACAATCCACTATAACTTAACTGGCCCTGAACACAGTAAAACTACACAATCCACTATAACTTAGCTTGCACTGAACACAGTAAAACTACACAATCCACTATAACTTACCTTGCTCTGAACACAGTAAAACTACACAATCCACTATAACTTACCTTGCTCTGAGCACAGTAAAACTACACAATCCACTATAACTTACCTTGCTCTGAACACAGTAAAACTAAATAATCAACTATAACTTACCTTGCTCTGAACACAGTGAAACTACACAATCCACTATAACTTACCTTGCCCTGAACACAGTGAAACTACGTAATCCACTATAACTTACCTTGCTCTGAACACAGTAAAACTACACAATCCACTATAACTTACCTTGCCCTGAACACAGTAAAACTACGTAATCCACTATAACTTACCTTGCCCTGAACACAGTAAAACTACACAATCCACTATAACTTAACTGGCCCTGAACACAGTAAAACTACACTATCACTATAGCTTACCTTGCCCTGAACACAGTAAAACTACACAATCCACTATAACTTAAATTGCCCTGAACTCAGTAAAACTACATAATCCACTGTAATTTACCTTGCCCTGAACACAGTAAAACTACACAACCCACTATAACATACCTTGCTCTGAACACAGTAAAACTACACAATCCACTATAACTTACCTTGCCCTGAACACAGTAAAAGTACATAATCCACTATAACTTACCTTGCCATGAACACAGTATAACTTACCTTGCTCTGAACACAGTAAAACTACACAATCCACTATAACTTACCTTGCCCTGAACACACTAAAACTACACAATCTTCTATAACTTACCTTGCCTTGAACACAGTAAAACTACACAATCCACTATAAATTACCTTGCTCTGAACACAGTAAAACTACACGATCCACTATAACTTACCTTGCCCTGAACACAGTAAAACTACACAATCCACTATAAATTACCTTGCTCTGAACACAGTAAAACTACACAATCCACTATAACTTACCTTGACCTGAAGACAGTAAAACTACACAATCCACTATAACTTAAATTGCCCTGAACTCAGTAAAACTACATAATCCACTGTAACTTACCTTGCCCTGAACACAGTATAACTTACCTTGCTCTGAACACAGTAAAACTACACAATCCACTTTAACTTACCTTGCTCTGAACACAGTAAAACTACACAATCCACTATAAATTACCTTGCCTTGAACACAGTAAAATTAGACAATCCACTATAACTAAACTTGCCCCGAACACAGTAAAACTACACAATCCACTATAACTTACCTTGCTCTGAACACAGTAAAACTACACAATACACTATAACTTACCTTGCCCTGAACACAGTAAAACTACGTAATCCACTATAACTTACCTTGCCTTGAACACAGTAAAACTACACAATCCACTATAATTTACCTTGCCCTGAACACAGTAAAACTACACAATCCACTATAACTGACCTTGGTCTGAACACAGTAAAACTACACAATCCACTATAACTTACCTTGCTCTGAACACAGTAAAACTACACAATCCACTATAACTTACCTTGCCCTGAACACAGTAAAACTACACAATCCACCATAACTTACCTTGCCCTGAACACAGTAAAAGAGCACAATCTTCTATAACTTACCTTGCCCTGAATACAGTAAAACTACACAATCCCCTATACCTTACCTTGCTCTGAACACAGTAAAACTACATAATCCACTGTAACTTACCTTGCCCTGAACACAGTAAAAGTACACAACCCACTATAACTTACCTTGCTCTGAACACAGCAAAACTACACAATCCACTATAACTTACCTTGCCCTGAACACAGTAAAACTACACAATCCACTATAACTTACCTTGCCCTGAACACAGTAAAAGTACATAATCCTCTATAACTTACCTTGCTCTGAACACAGTAAAACTACACAATCTTCTATAACTTAACTGGCCCTGAACACAGTAAAACTACACAATCACTATAGCTTACCTTGCCCTGAACACAGTAAAACTACACAATCCACTATAACTTAAATTGCCCTGAACTCAGTAAAACTACATAATCCACTGTAATTTACCTTGCCCTGAACACAGTAAAACTACACAACCCACTATAGCATACCTTGCTCTGAACACAGTAAAACTACACAATCCACTATAACTTACCTTGCCATGAACACAGTATAACTTACCTTGCTCTGAACACAGTAAAACTACACAATCCAATTTAACTTACCTTGCTCTGAACACAGTAAAACTACACAATCCACTATAACTTACCTTGCTCTGAACACAGTAAAACTACACAATACACTATAACTTAACATGCTCGGAACACAGTAAAACTACACAACCCACTATAACTTACCTTGCCCTGAACACAGTAAAACTACATAATCCACTATAACTTACCTTGCCCTGAACACAGTAAAACAACACAATCCACTATAAATTACCATACCCTGAACACAGTAAAACTACACAATCCACTATAACTTACCTTGCCCTGAACACAGTAAAACTACACAATCCACTATAACTTACCTTGCCCTGAACACTGTAAAACTACATAATCCACTATAACTTACCTTGCCCTGAAACAGTAAAACTACACAAACCACTATAACTTACCTTTCACTGAACACAGTGAAACTACATAATCCACTATAATTTACCTTGCCCTGGACACAGTAAAAGTACATAATCCACTATAACTTACTTACCTTGCCCTGAACGCAGTGAAACTACACAATTCACTATAACTTACCTTGCCCTGAACACAGTAAAACTACATAATCCACTATAACTTAACATGCTCGGAACACAGTAAAACTACACAACCCACTATAACTTACCTTGCCCTGAACACAGTAAAACTACACAATCCACTATAACTTACCTTGCCCTGAACACAGTAAAACTACACAATCCACTATAACTTACCTTGCCCTGAACACAGTAAAACTACATAATCCACTATAACTTACCTTGCCCTGAACACAGTAAAACTACACAATCCACTATAACTTACCTTGCCCTGAACACAGTAAAACTACATAATCCACTATAACTTACCTTGCCCTGAACACAGTAAAACAACACAATCCACTATAAATTACCATACCCTGAACACAGTAAAACTACACAATCCACTATAACTTACCTTGCCCTGAACACAGTAAAACTACACAATCCACTATAACTTACCTTGCCCTGAACACTGTAAAACTACATAATCCACTATAACTTACCTTGCCCTGAACACAGTAAAACTAAACGATCCACTATAACTTACCTTGCCCTGAACACAGTAAAACTACACAATCCACTATAACTTACCTTGTCCTGAACACACTAAAACTACACAATCCACTATAACTTACCTTGTCCTGAACACACTAAAACTACACAATCCACTATAACTTAACTGGCCCTGAACACAGTAAAACTACACAATCCACTATAACTTAGCTTGCACTGAACACAGTAAAACTACACAATCCACTATAACTTACCTTGCTCTGAACACAGTAAAACTACACAATCCACTATAACTTACCTTGCTCTGAGCACAGTAAAACTACACAATCCACTATAACTTACCTTACTCTGAACACAGTAAAACTAAATAATCAACTATAACTTACCTTGCTCTGAACACAGTGAAACTACACAATCCACTATAACTTACCTTGCCCTGAACACAGTGAAACTACGTAATCCACTATAACTTACCTTGCTCTGAACACAGTAAAACTACACAATCCACTATAACTTACCTTGCCCTGAACACAGTAAAACTACGTAATCCACTATAACTTACCTTGCCCTGAACACAGTAAAACTACACAATCCACTATAACTTAACTGGCCCTGAACACAGTAAAACTACACAATCACTATAGCTTACCTTGCCCTGAACACAGTAAAACTACACAATCCACTATAACTTAAATTGCCCTGAACTCAGTAAAACTACATAATCCACTGTAATTTACCTTGCCCTGAACACAGTAAAACTACACAACCCACTATAACATACCTTGCTCTGAACACAGTAAAACTACACAATCCACTATAACTTACCTTGCCCTGAACACAGTAAAAGTACATAATCCACTATAACTTACCTTGCCATGAACACAGTATAACTTACCTTGCTCTGAACACAGTAAAACTACACAATCCACTATAACTTACCTTGCCCTGAACACACTAAAACTACACAATCTACTATAACTTACCTTGCCCTGAACACAGTAAAACTACACAATCCACTATAAATTACCTTGCTCTGAACACAGTAAAACTACACGATCCACTATAACTTACCTTGCCCTGAACACAGTAAAACTACACAATCCACTATAAATTACCTTGCTCTGAACACAGTAAAACTACACAATCCCCTATAACTTACCTTGACTTGAAGACAGTAAAACTACACAATCCACTATAACTTAAATTGCCCTGAACTCAGTAAAACTACATAATCCACTGTAACTTACCTTGCCCTGAACACAGTAAAACTACACAATCCACTATAACTTACCTTGCTCTGAACACAGTAAAACTACACAATCCACTTTAACTTACCTTGCTCTGAACACAGTAAAACTACACAATCCACTATAAATTACCTTGCCTTGAACACAGTAAAATTACACAATCCACTATAACTAAACTTGCCCCGAACACAGTAAAACTACACAATCCACTATAACTTACCTTGCTCTGAACACAGTAAAACTACACAATACACTATAACTTACCTTGCCCTGAACACAGTAAAACTACGTAATCCACTATAACTTACCTTGCCTTGAACACAGTAAAACTACACAATCCACTATAATTTACCTTGCCCTGAACACAGTAAAACTACACAATCCACTATAACTGACCTTGGTCTGAACACAGTAAAACTACACAATCCACTATAACTTACCTTGCTCTGAACACAGTAAAACTACACAATCCACTATAACTTACCTTGCCCTGAACACAGTAAAACTACACAATCCACCATAACTTACCTTGCCCTGAACACAGTAAAAGAGCACAATCTTCTATAACTTACCTTGCCCTGAATACAGTAAAACTACACAATCCCCTATACCTTACCTTGCTCTGAACACAGTAAAACTACATAATCCACTGTAACTTACCTTGCCCTGAACACAGTAAAAGTACACAACCCACTATAACTTACCTTGCTCTGAACACAGCAAAACTACACAATCCACTATAACTTACCTTGCCCTGAACACAGTAAAACTACACAATCCACTATAACTTACCTTGCCCTGAACACAGTAAAAGTACATAATCCTCTATAACTTACCTTGCTCTGAACACAGTAAAACTACACAATCTTCTATAACTTAACTGGCCCTGAACACAGTAAAACTACACAATCACTATAGCTTACCTTGCCCTGAACACAGTAAAACTACACAATCCACTATAACTTAAATTGCCCTGAACTCAGTAAAACTACATAATCCACTGTAATTTACCTTGCCCTGAACACAGTAAAACTACACAACCCACTATAGCATACCTTGCTCTGAACACAGTAAAACTACACAATCCACTATAACTTACCTTGCCATGAACACAGTATAACTTACCTTGCTCTGAACACAGTAAAACTACACAATCCAATTTAACTTACCTTGCTCTGAACACAGTAAAACTACACAATCCACTATAACTTACCTTGCTCTGAACACAGTAAAACTACACAATACACTATAACTTAACATGCTCGGAACACAGTAAAACTACACAACCCACTATAACTTACCTTGCCCTGAACACAGTAAAACTACATAATCCACTATAACTTACCTTGCCCTGAACACAGTAAAACAACACAATCCACTATAAATTACCATACCCTGAACACAGTAAAACTACACAATCCACTATAACTTACCTTGCCCTGAACACAGTAAAACTACACAATCCACTATAACTTACCTTGCCCTGAACACTGTAAAACTACATAATCCACTATAACTTACCTTGCCCTGAAACAGTAAAACTACACAAACCACTATAACTTACCTTTCACTGAACACAGTGAAACTACATAATCCACTATAATTTACCTTGCCCTGGACACAGTAAAAGTACATAATCCACTATAACTTACTTACCTTGCCCTGAACGCAGTGAAACTACACAATTCACTATAACTTACCTTGCCCTGAACACAGTAAAACTACATAATCCACTATAACTTAACATGCTCGGAACACAGTAAAACTACACAACCCACTATAACTTACCTTGCCCTGAACACAGTAAAACTACACAATCCACTATAACTTACCTTGCCCTGAACACAGTAAAACTACACAATCCACTATAACTTACCTTGCCCTGAACACAGTAAAACTACATAATCCACTATAACTTACCTTGCCCTGAACACAGTAAAACTACACAATCCACTATAACTTACCTTGCCCTGAACACAGTAAAACTACATAATCCACTATAACTTACCTTGCCCTGAACACAGTAAAACAACACAATCCACTATAAATTACCATACCCTGAACACAGTAAAACTACACAATCCACTATAACTTACCTTGCCCTGAACACAGTAAAACTACACAATCCACTATAACTTACCTTGCCCTGAACACTGTAAAACTACATAATCCACTATAACTTACCTTGCCCTGAAACAGTAAAACTACACAAACCACTATAACTTACCTTGCCCTGAACACAGTAAAACTACACAATCCACTATAACTTACCTTGCCCTGAACACAGTAAAACTAAACGATCCACTATAACTTACCTTGCCCTGAACACAGTAAAACTACACAATCCACTATAACTTACCTTGCCCTGAACACACTAAAACTACACAATCCACTATAACTTACCTTGTCCTGAACACACTAAAACTACACAATCCACTATAACTTAACTGGCCCTGAACACAGTAAAACTACACAATCCACTATAACTTAGCTTGCACTGAACACAGTAAAACTACACAATCCACTATAACTTACCTTGCTCTGAACACAGTAAAACTACACAATCCACTATAACTTACCTTGCTCTGAGCACAGTAAAACTACACAATCCACTATAACTTACCTTACTCTGAACACAGTAAAACTAAATAATCAACTATAACTTACCTTGCTCTGAACACAGTGAAACTACACAATCCACTATAACTTATCTTGCCCTGAACACAGTGAAACTACGTAATCCACTATAACTTACCTTGCTCTGAACACAGTAAAACTACACAATCCACTATAACTTACCTTGCCCTGAACACAGTAAAACTACGTAATCCACTATAACTTACCTTGCCCTGAACACAGTAAAACTACACAATCCACTATAACTTAACTGGCCCTGAACACAGTAAAACTACACAATCACTATAGCTTACCTTGCCCTGAACACAGTAAAACTACACAATCCACTATAACTTAAATTGCCCTGAACTCAGTAAAACTACATAATCCACTGTAATTTACCTTGCCCTGAACACAGTAAAACTACACAACCCACTATAACATACCTTGCTCTGAACACAGTAAAACTACACAATCCACTATAACTTACCTTGCCCTGAACACAGTAAAAGTACATAATCCACTATAACTTACCTTGCCATGAACACAGTATAACTTACCTTGCTCTGAACACAGTAAAACTACACAATCCACTATAACTTACCTTGCCCTGAACACACTAAAACTACACAATCTACTATAACTTACCTTGCCCTGAACACAGTAAAACTACACAATCCACTATAAATTACCTTGCTCTGAACACAGTAAAACTACACGATCCACTATAACTTACCTTGCCCTGAACACAGTAAAACTACACAATCCACTATAAATTACCTTGCTCTGAACACAGTAAAACTACACAATCCACTATAACTTACCTTGACTTGAAGACAGTAAAACTACACAATCCACTATAACTTAAATTGCCCTGAACTCAGTAAAACTACATAATCCACTGTAACTTACCTTGCCCTGAACACAGTAAAACTACACAATCCACTATAACTTACCTTGCTCTGAACACAGTAAAACTACACAATCCACTTTAACTTACCTTGCTCTGAACACAGTAAAACTACACAATCCACTATAAATTACCTTGCCTTGAACACAGTAAAATTACACAATCCACTATAACTAAACTTGCCCCGAACACAGTAAAACTACACAATCCACTATAACTTACCTTGCTCTGAACACAGTAAAACTACACAATACATTATAACTTACCTTGCCCTGAACACAGTAAAACTACGTAATCCACTATAACTTACCTTGCCCTGAACACAGTAAAACTACACAATCCACTATAATTTACCTTGCCCTGAACACAGTAAAACTACACAATCCACTATAACTGACCTTGGCCTGAACACAGTAAAACTACACAATCCACTATAACTTACCTTGCTCTGAACACAGTAAAACTACACAATCCACTATAACTTACCTTGCCCTGAACGTAGTAAAACTACACAATCCACCATAACTTACCTTGCCCTGAACACAGTAAAAGAGCACAATCTTCTATAACTTACCTTGCCCTGAATACAGTAAAACTACACAATCCCCTATACCTTACCTTGCTCTGAACACAGTAAAACTACACAATCCACTATAACTTACCTTGCCCTGAACACAGTAAAACTACACAATCCACTATAACTTAAATTGCCCTGAACTCAGTAAAATACATAATCCACTGTAACTTACCTTGCCCTGAACACAGTAAAAGTACACAACCCACTATAACTTACCTTGCTCTGAACACAGCAAAACTACACAATCCACTATAACTTACCTTGCCCTGAACACAGTAAAACTACACAATCCACTATAACTTACCTTGCCCTGAACACAGTAAAAGTACATAATCCACTATAACTTACCTTGCTCTGAACACAGTAAAACTACACAATCCACTATAACTTAACTGGCCCTGAACACAGTAAAACTACACAATCACTATAGCTTACCTTGCCCTGAACACAGTAAAACTACACAATCCACTATAACTTAAATTGCCCTGAACTCAGTAAAACTACATAATCCACTGTAATTTACCTTGCCCTGAACACAGTAAAACTACACAACCCACTATAGCATATCTTGCTCTGAACACAGTAAAACTACACAATCCACTATAACTTACCTTGCCCTGAACACAGTAAAAGTACATAATCCACTATAACTTACCTTGCCATGAACACAGTATAACTTACCTTGCTCTGAACACAGTAAAACTACACAATCCAATTTAACTTACCTTGCTCTGAACACAGTATAACTACACAATCCACTATAACTTACCTTGCTCTGAACACAGTAAAACTACACAATACACTATAAATTACCTTTCACTGAACACAGTGAAACTACATAATCCACTATAATTTACCTTGCCCTGGACACAGTAAAAGTACATAATCCACTATAACTTACTTACCTTGCCCTGAACGCAGTGAAACTACACAATTCACTATAACTTACCTTGCCCTGAACACAGTAAAACTACATAATCCACTATATCTTAACATGCTCGGAACACAGTAAAACTACACAACCCACTATAACTTACCTTGCTCTGTACACAGTAAAACTACACAATCCACTATAATTTACCTTGCCCTGAACATAGTAAAACTACACGATCCAATTTAACTTACCTTGCTCTGAACACAGTAAAACTACACAATCCACTATAATTTACCTTGCCCTGAACATAGTAAAAGAACGTAATCCACTATAACTTACCTTAATCTGAACACAGTAAAACTACACAATCCATTATAATTTACCTTGCCCTGAACACAGTAAAACTACAAGATCCACTATAACTTACCTTGCTCTGAACACAGTAAAACTACACAATCCACTATAAATTACGTTGCCCTGAACACAGTAAGACTACACAATCTTCTATAACTTACCTTGCCCTGAACACAGTAAAACTACACAATCCACTATAACTTACCTTGCCCTGAACACAGTAAAACTACACAATCCACTATAACTTACCTTGCCCTGAACACAGTAAAACTACATAATCCACTATAACTTACCTTGCCCTGAACAGAGTAAAACTACACAATCCACTATAACTTACCTTGCCCTGAACACAGTAAAACTACACAATCCACTATAACTTACCTTGCCCTGAACACAGTAAAACTACACAATCCACTATAACTAACCTTGCTCTGAACACAGTAAAACTACACAATCCACTATAACTTACCTTGCCTGAACACACTAAAGCTACACAATCCACTATAACTTAACTGGCCCTGAACACAGTAAAACTACACAATCCACTATAACTTAGCTTGCACTGAACACAGTAAAACTACACAATCCACTATAACTTACCTTGCTCTGAACACAGTAAAACTACACAATCCACTATAACTTACCTTGCTCTGAACACAGTGAAATTACACAATCCACTATAACTTAACTGGCCCTTTACACAGTAAAACTACACAATCCACTATAACTTAGCTTGCTCTGAACACAGTAAAACTAAATAATCCACTATAACTTACCTTGCCCTGAACACACTAAAACTACACAATCTTCTATAACTTACCTTGCCCTGAACACAGTAAAACTACACAATCCACTATAAATTACCTTGCTCTGAACACAGTAAAACTACACGATCCACTATAACTTACCTTGCCCTGAACACAGTAAAACTACACAATCCACTATAAATTACCTTGCTCTGAACACAGTAAAACTACACAATCCACTATAACTTACCTTGACCTGAAGACAGTAAAACTACACAATCCACTATAACTTAAATTGCCCTGAACTCAGTAAAACTACATAATCCACTGTAACTTACCTTGCCCTGAACACAGTATAACTTACCTTGCTCTGAACACAGTAAAACTACACAATCCAATTCAACTTACCTTGCTCTGAACACAGTAAAACTACACAATCCACTATAAATTACCTTGCCTTGAACACAGTAAAATTACACAATCCACTATAACTAAACTTGCCCCGAACACAGTAAAACTACACAATCCACTATAACTTACCTTGCTCTGAACACAGTAAAACTACACAATACACTATAACTTACCTTGCCCTGAACACAGTAAAACTACGTAGTCCACTATAACTTACCTTGCCTTGAACACAGTAAAACTACACAATCCACTATAATTTACCTTGCCCTGAACACAGTAAAACTACACAATCCACTATAACTGACCTTGGTCTGAACACAGTAAAACTACACAATCCACTATAACTTACCTTGCTCTGAACACAGTAAAACTACACAATCCACTATAACTTACCTTGCCCTGAACACAGTAAAACTACACAATCCACCATAACTTACCTTGCCCTGAACACAGTAAAAGAGCACAATCTTCTATAACTTACCTTGCCCTGAATAGAGTAAAAATACACAATCCCCTATACCTTACCTTGCTCTGAACACAGTAAAACTACACAATCCACTATAACTTACCTTGCCCTGAACACAGTAAAACTACACAATCCACTATAACTTAAATTGCCCTGAACTCAGTAAAACTACATAATCCACTGTAACTTACCTTGCCCTGAACACAGTAAAAGTACACAACCCACTATAACTTACCTTGCTCTGAACACAGCAAAACTACACAATCCACTATAACTTACCTTGCCCTGAACACAGTAAAACTACACAATCCACTATAACTTACCTTGCCCTGAACACAGTAAAAGTACATAATCCACTATAACTTACCTTGCTCTGAACACAGTATAACTTACCTTGCTCTGAACACAGTAAAACTACACGATCCAATTTAACTTACCTTGCATTGAACACAGTAAAACTACACAATCCACTATAACTTACCTTGCCCTGAACACAGTAAAACTAACACAATCCACTATAACGTACCTTGCCCTGAACACAGTAAAACTACACAATCCACTATAACTTACCTTGCTCTGAACACAGTAAAACGACATAATCCACTATAACTTACCTTGCCCTGAACACAGTAAAACTACACAATCCACTATAACTTACCTTGCCCTGAACACAGTAAAACTACACAATCCACTATAACTTACCTTGCCCTGAACACAGTAATACTACACAACCCACTATAACTTACCTTGCCCTGAACACAGTAAAACTACACAATCCACTATAACTTACCTTGCTCTGAACACAGTAAAACTACACAATCCACTTCAACTTACCTTGCTCTGAACACAGTAAAACTACACAATCCACTATAACTTACCTTGCCCTGAACATACTAAAACTACACAATCCACTATAACTTACCTTGCCCTGAACACAGTAAAACTACAAGATCCACTATAACTTACCTTGCTCTGAACACAGTAAAACTACACAATCCACTATAAATTACGTTGCCCTGAACACAGTAAGACTACACAATATTCTATAACTTACCTTGCCCTGAACACAGTAAAACTACACAATCCACTATAACTTAACTTGCCCTGAACACAGTAAAACTACACAATCCACTATAACTTACCTTGCCCTGAACACAGTAAAACTACATAATCCACTATAACTTACCTTGCCCTGAACACAGTAAAACTACACAATCCACTATAACTTACCTTGCCCTGAACACAGTAAAACTACACAATCCACTATAAATTACCTTGCCCTGAACACAGTAAAACTACACAATCCACTATAACTTACCTTGACCTGAACAGAGTAAAACTACACAATCCACTATAACTTACTTTGCCTTGAACACAGTAAAACTACACGATCCACTATAACTTACCTTGCCCTGAACACAGTAAAACTACACAATCCACTATAACTAACCTTGCTCTGAACACAGTAAAACTACACAATTCACTATAACTTACCTTGCCCTGAACACAGTAAAACTACATAATCCACTATATCTTAACATGCTCGGAACACAGTAAAACTACACAACCCACTATAACTTACCTTGCTCTGTACACAGTAAAACTACACAATCCACTATAATTTACCTTGCCCTGAACATAGTAAAACTACACGATCCAATTTAACTTACCTTGCTCTGAACACAGTAAAACTACACAATCCACTATAATTTACCTTGCCCTGAACATAGTAAAAGAACGTAATCCACTATAACTTACCTTAATCTGAACACAGTAAAACTACACAATCCATTATAATTTACCTTGCCCTGAACACAGTAAAACTACAAGATCCACTATAACTTACCTTGCTCTGAACACAGTAAAACTACACAATCCACTATAAATTACGTTGCCCTGAACACAGTAAGACTACACAATCTTCTATAACTTACCTTGCCCTGAACACAGTAAAACTACACAATCCACTATAACTTACCTTGCCCTGAACACAGTAAAACTACACAATCCACTATAACTTACCTTGCCCTGAACACAGTAAAACTACATAATCCACTATAACTTACCTTGCCCTGAACACAGTAAAACTACACAATCCACTATAACTTACCTTGCCCTGAACACAGTAAAACTACACAATCCACTATAACTTACCTTGCCCTGAACACAGTAAAACTACACAATCCACTATAACTAACCTTGCTCTGAACACAGTAAAACTACACAATCCACTATAACTTACCTTGCCTGAACACACTAAAGCTACACAATCCACTATAACTTAACTGGCCCTGAACACAGTAAAACTACACAATCCACTATAACTTAGCTTGCACTGAACACAGTAAAACTACACAATCCACTATAACTTACCTTGCTCTGAACACAGTAAAACTACACAATCCACTATAACTTACCTTGCTCTGAACACAGTGAAATTACACAATCCACTATAACTTAACTGGCCCTTTACACAGTAAAACTACACAATCCACTATAACTTAGCTTGCTCTGAACACAGTAAAACTAAATAATCCACTATAACTTACCTTGCCCTGAACACACTAAAACTACACAATCTTCTATAACTTACCTTGCCCTGAACACAGTAAAACTACACAATCCACTATAAATTACCTTGCTCTGAACACAGTAAAACTACACGATCCACTATAACTTACCTTGCCCTGAACACAGTAAAACTACACAATCCACTATAAATTACCTTGCTCTGAACACAGTAAAACTACACAATCCACTATAACTTACCTTGACCTGAAGACAGTAAAACTACACAATCCACTATAACTTAAATTGCCCTGAACTCAGTAAAACTACATAATCCACTGTAACTTACCTTGCCCTGAACACAGTATAACTTACCTTGCTCTGAACACAGTAAAACTACACAATCCAATTCAACTTACCTTGCTCTGAACACAGTAAAACTACACAATCCACTATAAATTACCTTGCCTTGAACACAGTAAAATTACACAATCCACTATAACTAAACTTGCCCCGAACACAGTAAAACTACACAATCCACTATAACTTACCTTGCTCTGAACACAGTAAAACTACACAATACACTATAACTTACCTTGCCCTGAACACAGTAAAACTACGTAGTCCACTATAACTTACCTTGCCTTGAACACAGTAAAACTACACAATCCACTATAATTTACCTTGCCCTGAACACAGTAAAACTACACAATCCACTATAACTGACCTTGGTCTGAACACAGTAAAACTACACAATCCACTATAACTTACCTTGCTCTGAACACAGTAAAACTACACAATCCACTATAACTTACCTTGCCCTGAACACAGTAAAACTACACAATCCACCATAACTTACCTTGCCCTGAACACAGTAAAAGAGCACAATCTTCTATAACTTACCTTGCCCTGAGTACAGTAAAAATACACAATCCCCTATACCTTACCTTGCTCTGAACACAGTAAAACTACACAATCCACTATAACTTACCTTGCCCTGAACACAGTAAAACTACACAATCCACTATAACTTAAATTGCCCTGAACTCAGTAAAACTACATAATCCACTGTAACTTACCTTGCCCTGAACACAGTAAAAGTACACAACCCACTATAACTTACCTTGCTCTGAACACAGCAAAACTACACAATCCACTATAACTTACCTTGCCCTGAACACAGTAAAACTACACAATCCACTATAACTTACCTTGCCCTGAACACAGTAAAAGTACATAATCCACTATAACTTACCTTGCTCTGAACACAGTATAACTTACCTTGCTCTGAACACAGTAAAACTACACGATCCAATTTAACTTACCTTGCATTGAACACAGTAAAACTACACAATCCACTATAACTTACCTTGCCCTGAACACAGTAAAACTAACACAATCCACTATAACGTACCTTGCCCTGAACACAGTAAAACTACACAATCCACTATAACTTACCTTGCTCTGAACACAGTAAAACTACATAATCCACTATAACTTACCTTGCCCTGAACACAGTAAAACTACACAATCCACTATAACTTACCTTGCCCTGAACACAGTAAAACTACACAATCCACTATAACTTACCTTGCCCTGAACACAGTAATACTACACAACCCACTATAACTTACCTTGCCCTGAACACAGTAAAACTACACAATCCACTATAACTTACCTTGCTCTGAACACAGTAAAACTACACAATCCACTTCAACTTACCTTGCTCTGAACACAGTAAAACTACACAATCCACTATAACTTACCTTGCCCTGAACATACTAAAACTACACAATCCACTATAACTTACCTTGCCCTGAACACAGTAAAACTACAAGATCCACTATAACTTACCTTGCTCTGAACACAGTAAAACTACACAATCCACTATAAATTACGTTGCCCTGAACACAGTAAGACTACACAATATTCTATAACTTACCTTGCCCTGAACACAGTAAAACTACACAATCCACTATAACTTAACTTGCCCTGAACACAGTAAAACTACACAATCCACTATAACTTACCTTGCCCTGAACACAGTAAAACTACATAATCCACTATAACTTACCTTGCCCTGAACACAGTAAAACTACACAATCCACTATAACTTACCTTGCCCTGAACACAGTAAAACTACACAATCCACTATAAATTACCTTGCCCTGAACACAGTAAAACTACACAATCCACTATAACTTACCTTGACCTGAACAGAGTAAAACTACACAATCCACTATAACTTACTTTGCCTTGAACACAGTAAAACTACACGATCCACTATAACTTACCTTGCCCTGAACACAGTAAAACTACACAATCCACTATAACTAACCTTGCTCTGAACACAGTAAAACTACACAATCCACTATAACTTACCTTGCCCTGAACACAGTAAAACTACACAATCCACTAAAACTAACCTTGCTCTGAACAGAGTAAAACTATACAATCCACCATAACTTACCTTGCCCTGAACACAGTAAAACTACACAATCCACTATAACTTACCTTGACCTGAACAGAGTAAAACTACACAATCCACTATAACTTACCTTGCCCTGAACACACTAAAACTACACAATCCACTATAACTTACCTTGCACTGCAAACAGTAAAACTACACAACCCACTATAACTTACCTTGCTCTGAACACATTAAAACTACACAATCCACTATAACTTACCTTGCCCTGAACATAGTAAAAGAACGTAATCCACTATAACTTACCTTCCTTTGAACACAGTAAAACTACACAATCCACTATAATTTACCTTGCCCTGAACACAGTAAAACTACAAGATCCACTATAACTTACCTTGCTCTGAACACAGTAAAACTACATAATCCACTATAACTTACCTTGCCCTGAACACAGTAAAACTAACACAATCCACTATAACTTACCTTGCCCTGAACACAGTAAAACTACACAATCCACTATAAATTACGTTGCCCTGAACATACTAAAACTACACAATCTTCTATAACTTACCTTGCCCTGAACACAGTAAAACTACACAATCCACTGTAACTTACCTTGCCCTGAACACAGTAAAACTACACAATCCACTATAACTAACCTTGACCTGAACACAGTAAAACTACACAATCCACTATAACTTACCTTGTCCTGAACACACTAAAACTACACAATCCACTATAACTTAACTGGCCGTGAACACAGTAAAACTACACAATCCACTATAACTTAGCTTGCACTGAACACAGTAAAACTACACAATCCACTATAACTTACCTTGCCCTGAACACAGTAAAACTACACAATCCACTTCAACTTACCTTGCTCTGAACACAGTAAAACTACACAATCCACTATAACTTACCTTGCCCTGAACACAGTAAAATTACACAACCCACTATAACTAACCTTGCCCTGAACACAGTAAAACTACACAATCCACTATAACTTACTTTGCTCTGAACACAGTAAAACTACACAATCCACCTTAACTTACCTTGCTCTGAACACAGTAAAACTACACAATCCACTTCAACTTACCTTGCTCTGAACACAGTAAAACTACACAATCCACTATAACTTACCTTGCCCTGAACACAGTAAAACTACACGATCCACTATAAATTACCTTGCCCTGAACACAGTAAAACTACACAATCCACTATAACTTACCTTGCTCTGAACACAGTAAAACTACACAATACACTATAACTTACCTTGCCCTGAACACAGTAAAACTACGTAGTCCACTATAACTTACCTTGCCTTGAACACAGTAAAACTACACAATCCACTATAATTTACCTTGCCCTGAACACAGTAAAACTACACAATCCACTATAACTGACCTTGGTCTGAACACAGTAAAACTACACAATCCACTATAACTTACCTTGCTCTGAACACAGTAAAACTACACAATCCACTATAACTTACCTTGCCCTGAACACAGTAAAACTACACAATCCACCATAACTTACCTTGCCCTGAACACAGTAAAAGAGCACAATCTTCTATAACTTACCTTGCCCTGAATACAGTAAAAATACACAATCCCCTATACCTTACCTTGCTCTGAACACAGTAAAACTACACAATCCACTATAACTTACCTTGCCCTGAACACAGTAAAACTACACAATCCACTATAACTTAAATTGCCCTGAACTCAGTAAAACTACATAATCCACTGTAACTTACCTTGCCCTGAACACAGTAAAAGTACACAACCCACTATAACTTACCTTGCCCTGAACACAGTAAAACTACACAATCCACTATAACTTACCTTGCCCTGAACACAGTAAAAGTACATAATCCACTATAACTTACCTTGCTCTGAACACAGTATAACTTACCTTGCTCTGAACACAGTAAAACTACACGATCCAATTTAACTTACCTTGCATTGAACACAGTAAAACTACACAATCGACTATAACTTACCTTGCCCTGAACACAGTAAAACTAACACAATCCACTATAACGTACCTTGCCCTGAACACAGTAAAACTGCACAATCCACTATAACTTACCTTGCTCTGAACACAGTAAAACTACATAATCCACTATAACTTACCTTGCCCTGAACACAGTAAAACTACACAATCCACTATAACTTACCTTGCCCTGAACACAGTAAAACTACACAATCCACTATAACTTATCTTGCCCTGAACACAGTAATACTACACAACCCACTATAACTTACCTTGCCCTGAACACAGTAAAACTACACAATCCACTATAACTTACCTTGCTCTGAACACAGTAAAACTACACAATCCACTTCAACTTACCTTGCTCTGAACACAGTAAAACTACACAATCCACTATAACTTACCTTGCCCTGAACATACTAAAACTACACAATCCACTATAACTTACCTTGCCCTGAACACAGTAAAACTACAAGATCCACTATAACTTACCTTGCTCTGAACACAGTAAAACTACACAATCCACTATAAATTACGTTGCCCTGAACACAGTAAGACTACACAATATTCTATAACTTACCTTGCCCTGAACACAGTAAAACTACACAATCCACTATAACTTAACTTGCCCTGAACACAGTAAAACTACACAATCCACTATAACTTACCTTGCCCTGAACACAGTAAAACTACATAATCCACTATAACTTACCTTGCCCTGAACACAGTAAAACTACACAATCCACTATAACTTACCTTGCCCTGAACACAGTAAAACTACACAATCCACTATAAATTACCTTGCCCTGAACACAGTAAAACTACACAATCCACTATAACTTACCTTGACCTGAACAGAGTAAAACTACACAATCCACTATAACTTACTTTGCCTTGAACACAGTAAAACTACACGATCCACTATAACTTACCTTGACCTGAACACAGTAAAACTACACAATCCACTATAACTAACCTTGCTCTGAACACAGTAAAACTACACAATCCACTATAACTTACCTTGCCCTGAACACAGTAAAACTACACAATCCACTAAAACTAACCTTGCTCTGAACAGAGTAAAACTATACAATCCACCATAACTTACCTTGCCCTGAACACAGTAAAACTACACAATCCACTATAACTTACCTTGACCTGAACAGATTAAAACTACACAATCCACTATAACTTACCTTGCCCTGAACACACTAAAACTACACAATCTACTATAACTTACCTTGCACTGCAAACAGTAAAACTACACAACCCACTATAACTTACCTTGCTCTGAACACAGTAAAACTACACAATCCACTATAACTTACCTTGCCCTGAACATAGTAAAAGAACGTAATCCACTATAACTTACCTTCCTTTGAACACAGTAAAACTACACAATCCACTATAATTTACCTTGCCCTGAACACAGTAAAACTACAAGATCCACTATAACTTACCTTGCTCTGAATACAGTAAAACTACATAATCCACTATAACTTACCTTGCCCTGAACACAGTAAAACTAACACAATCCACTATAACTTACCTTGCCCTGAACACAGTAAAACTACACAATCCACTATAAATTACGTTGCCCTGAACATACTAAAACTACACAATCTTCTATAACTTACCTTGCCCTGAACACAGTAAAACTACACAATCCACTGTAACTTACCTTGCCCTGAACACAGTAAAACTACACAATCCACTATAACTAACCTTTACCTGAACACAGTAAAACTACACAATCCACTATAACTTACCTTGTCCTGAACACACTAAAACTACACAATCCACTATAACTTAACTGGCCGTGAACACAGTAAAACTACACAATCCACTATAACTTAGCTTGCACTGAACACAGTAAAACTACACAATCCACTATAACTTACCTTGCCCTGAACACAGTAAAACTACACAATCCACTTCAACTTACCTTGCTCTGAACACAGTAAAACTACACAATCCACTATAACTTACCTTGCCCTGAACACAGTAAAATTACACAACCCACTATAACTAACCTTGCCCTGAACACAGTAAAACTACACAATCCACTATAACTTACTTTGCTCTGAACACAGTAAAACTACACAATCCACCTTAACTTACCTTGCTCTGAACACAGTAAAACTACACAATCCACTTCAACTTACCTTGCTCTGAACACAGTAAAACTACACAATCCACTATAACTTACCTTGCCCTGAACACAGTAAAACTACACGATCCACTATAAATTACCTTGCCCTGAACACAGTAAAACTACACAATCCACTATAACTTACCTTGCCCTGAACACAGTAAAACTAAACAATCCACTATAACTTACCTTGCCCTGAACACAGTAAAACTACACAATCCACTATAACTAACCTTGCTCTGAACACAGTAAAACTATACAATCCACCATAACGTACCTTGCCCTGAACACAGTAAAACTACACAATCCACTATAACTTACCTTGACCTGAACAGAGTAAAACTACACAATCCACTATAACTTACCTTGCACTGGACACAGTAAAACTACACAACCCACTATAACTTACCTTGCCCTGAACACACTAAAACTACACAATCCACTATAACTTACCTTGCACTGGACACAGTAAAACTACACAACCCACTATAACTTACCTTGCCCTGAACACACTAAAACTACACAATCCACTATAACTTACCTTGACCTGAACAGAGTAAAACTACACAATCCACTATAACTTACTTTGACCTGAACAGAGTAAAACTACACAATCCACTATAACTTACCTTGACCTGAACAGAGTAAAACTACACAATCCACTATAACTTACCTTGCCCTGAACACTGTAAAACTACACAATCCACTATAACTTACCTTGCTCTGAACACAGTAAAACTACACAATCCACTGTAACTTACCTTGCCCTGAACACAGCAAAACTACACAATCCACTATAACTTACCTTGCCCTGAACACAGTAAAACTGCATAATCCACTATAACTTACCTTGCCCTGAACACAGTAAAACTACACAATCCACTATAACTTACCTTGCCCTGAACACAGTAAAACTACACAATCCACTATAAATTACCTTGCCCTGAACACAGTAAGACTACACAATCCAATATAACTTACCTAGCCCTGAACACAGTAAAACTACACAATCCACTATAACTTACCTTGCCCTGAACACTGTAAAACTACATAATCCACTATAACTTACCTTGCCCTGAAACAGTAAAACTACACAAACCACTATAACTTACCTTGCCCTGAACACAGTAAAACTACACGATCCACTATAACTTACTTTGCCTTGAACACAGTAAAACTACACGATCCACTATAACTTACCTTGCCCTGAACACAGTAAAACTACACAATCCACTATAACTAACCTTGCTCTGAACACAGTAAAACTACACAATCCACTATAACTTACCTTGCCCTGAACACAGTAAAACTACACAATCCACTAAAACTAACCTTGCTCTGAACAGAGTAAAACTATACAATCCACCATAACTTACCTTGCCCTGAACACAGTAAAACTACACAATCCACTATAACTTACCTTGACCTGAACAGAGTAAAACTACACAATCCACTATAACTTACCTTGCCCTGAACACACTAAAACTACACAATCCACTATAACTTACCTTGCACTGCAAACAGTAAAACTACACAACCCACTATAACTTACCTTGCTCTGAACACAGTAAAACTACACAATCAACTATAACTTACCTTGCCCTGAACATAGTAAAAGAACGTAATCCACTATAACTTACCTTCCTTTGAACACAGTAAAACTACACAATCCACTATAATTTACCTTGCCCTGAACACAGTAAAACTACAAGATCCACTATAACTTACCTTGCTCTGAACACAGTAAAACTACATAATCCACTATAACTTACCTTGCCCTGAACACAGTAAAACTAACACAATCCACTATAACTTACCTTGCCCTGAACACAGTAAAACTACACAATCCACTATAAATTACGTTGCCCTGAACATACTAAAACTACACAATCTTCTATAACTTACCTTGCCCTGAACACAGTAAAACTACACAATCCACTGTAACTTACCTTGCCCTGAACACAGTAAAACTACACAATCCACTATAACTAACCTTGACCTGAACACAGTAAAACTACACAATCCACTATAACTTACCTTGTCCTGAACAGACTAAAACTACACAATCCACTATAACTTAACTGGCCCTGAACACACTAAAACTACACAATCCACTATAACTTAGCTTGCACTGAACACAGTAAAACTACACAATCCACTATAACTTACCTTGCCCTGAACACAGTAAAACTACACAATCCACTTCAACTTACCTTGCTCTGAACACAGTAAAACTACACAATCCACTATAACTTACCTTACCCTGAACACAGTAAAATTACACAACCCACTATAACTAACCTTGCCCTGAACACAGTAAAACTACACAATCCACTATAACTTACTTTGCTCTGAACACAGTAAAACTACACAATCCACCTTAACTTACCTTGCTCTGAACACAGTAAAACTACACAATCCACTTCAACTTACCTTGCTCTGAACACAGTAAAACTACACAATCCACTATAACTTACCTTGCCCTGAACACAGTAAAACTACACGATCCACTATAAATTACCTTGCCCTGAACACAGTAAAACTACACAATCCACTATAACTTACCTTGCCCTGAACACAGTAAAACTAAACAATCCACTATAACTTACCTTGCCCTGAACACAGTAAAACTACACAATCCACTATAACTAACCTTGCTCTGAACACAGTAAAACTATACAATCCACCATAACTTACCTTGCCCTGAACACAGTAAAACTACACAATCCACTATAACTTACCTTGACCTGAACAGAGTAAAACTACACAATCCACTATAACTTACCTTGCACTGGACACAGTAAAACTACACAACCCACTATAACTTACCTTGCTCTGAACACACTAAAACTACACAATCCACTATAACTTACCTTGCACTGGACACAGTAAAACTACACAACCCACTATAACTTACCTTGCCCTGAACACACTAAAACTACACAATCCACTATAACTTACCTTGACCTGAACATAGTAAAACTACACAATCCACTATAACTTACTTTGACCTGAACAGAGTAAAACTACACAATCCACTATAACTTACCTTGACCTGAACAGAGTAAAACTACACAATCCACTATAACTTACCTTGCCCTGAACACTGTAAAACTACACAATCCACTATAACTTACCTTGCTCTGAACACAGTAAAACTACACAATCCAATTCAACTTACCTTGCTCTGAACACAGTAAAACTACACAATCCAATTCAACTTACCTTGCTCTGAACACAGTAAAACTACACAATCCACTTTAACTTACCTTGCTCTGAACACAGTAAAACTACACAATCCACTATAAATTACCTTGCCTTGAACACAGTAAAATTACACAATCCACTATAACTAAACTTGCCCCGAACACAGTAAAACTACACAATCCACTATAACTTACCTTGCTCTGAACACAGTAAAACTACACAATCCACTATAACTTACCTTGCCCTGAACACAGTAAAACTACGTAATCCACTATAACTTACCTTGCCCTGAACACAGTAAAACTACACAATCCACTATAATTTACCTTGCCCTGAACACAGTAAAACTACACAATCCACTATAACTGACATTGGTCTGAACACAGTAAAACTACACAATCCACTATAACTTACCTTGCTCTGAACACAGTAAAACTACACAATCCACTATAACTTACCTTGCCCTGAACACAGTAAAACTACACAATCCACCATAACTTACCTTGCCCTGAACACAGTAAAAGAAAACAATCTTCTATAACTTACCTTGCCCTGAATACAGTAAAACTACACAATCCCCTATACCTTACCTTGCTCTGAACACAGTAAAACTACACAATCCACTATAACTTACCTTGCCCTGAACACAGTAAAACTACACAATCCACTATAACTTAAATTGCCCTGAACTCAGTAAAACTACATAATCCACTGTAACTTACCTTGCCCTGAACACAGTAAAAGTACACAACCCACTATAACTTACCTTGCTCTGAACACAGCAAAACTACACAATCCACTATAACTTACCTTGCCCTGAACACAGTAAAACTACACAATCCACTATAACTTACCTTGCCCTGAACACAGTAAAAGTACATAATCCACTATAACTTACCTTGCTCTGAACACAGTATAACTTACCTTGCTCTGAACACAGTAAAACTACACGATCCAATTTAACTTACCTTGCATTGAACACAGTAAATCTACACAATCCACTATAACTTACCTTGCTCCGAACACAGTAAAACTACATAATCCACTATAACTTACCTTGCCCTGAACACAGTAAAACTAACACAATCCACTATAACGTACCTTGCCCTGAACACAGTAAAACTACAGAATCCACTATAACTTACCTTGCTCTGAACACAGTAAAACTACATAATCCACTATAACTTACCTTGCCCTGAACACAGTAAAACTACACAATCCACTATAAATTACGTTTCCATGAACATACTAAAACTACACAATCTTCTATAACTTACCTTGCCCTGAACACAGTAAAACTACACAATCCACTATAACTTACCTTGCCCTGAACACAGTAAAACTACACAATCCACTATAACTTACCTTGCCCTGAACACAGTAATACTACACAACCCACTATAACTTACCTTGCCCTGAACACAGTAAAACTACACAATCCACTATAACTTACCTTGCCCTGAACACAGTAAAACTACACAATCCACTTCAACTTACCTTGCTCTGAACACAGTAAAACTACACAATCCACTATAACTTACCTTGCCCTGAACATACTAAAACTACACAATCCACTATAACTTACCTTGCCCTGAACACAGTAAAACTACAAGATCCACTATAACTTACCTTGCTCTGAACACAGTAAAACTACACAATCCACTATAAATTACGTTGCCCTGAACACAGTAAGACTACACAATCTTCTATAACTTACCTTGCCCTGAACACAGTAAAACTACACAATCCACTATAACTTAGCTTGCACTGAACACAGTAAAACTACACAATCCACTATAACTTACCTTGCCCTGAACACAGTAAAACTACACAATCCACTTCAACTTACCTTGCTCTGAACACAGTAAAACTACACAATCCACTATAACTTACCTTGCCCTGAACACAGTAAAATTACACAACCCACTATAACTAACCTTGCCCTGAACACAGTAAAACTACACAATCCACTATAACTTACTTTGCTCTGAACACAGTAAAACTACACAATCCACCTTAACTTACCTTGCTCTGAACACAGTAAAACTACACAATCCACTTCAACTTACCTTGCTCTGAACACAGTAAAACTACACAATCCACTATAACTTACCTTGCCCTGAACACAGTAAAACTACACGATCCACTATAAATTACCTTGCCCTGAACACAGTAAAACTACACAATCCACTATAACTTACCTTGCTCTGAACACAGTAAAACTACACAATACACTATAACTTACCTTGCCCTGAACACAGTAAAACTACGTAGTCCACTATAACTTACCTTGCCTTGAACACAGTAAAACTACACAATCCACTATAATTTACCTTGCCCTGAACACAGTAAAACTACACAATCCACTATAACTGACCTTGGTCTGAACACAGTAAAACTACACAATCCACTATAACTTACCTTGCTCTGAACACAGTAAAACTACACAATCCACTATAACTTACCTTGCCCTGAACACAGTAAAACTACACAATCCACCATAACTTACCTTGCCCTGAACACAGTAAAAGAGCACAATCTTCTATAACTTACCTTGCCCTGAATACAGTAAAAATACACAATCCCCTATACCTTACCTTGCTCTGAACACAGTAAAACTACACAATCCACTATAACTTACCTTGCCCTGAACACAGTAAAACTACACAATCCACTATAACTTAAATTGCCCTGAACTCAGTAAAACTACATAATCCACTGTAACTTACCTTGCCCTGAACACAGTAAAAGTACACAACCCACTATAACTTACCTTGCTCTGAACACAGCAAAACTACACAATCCACTATAACTTACCTTGCCCTGAACACAGTAAAACTACACAATCCACTATAACTTACCTTGCCCTGAACACAGTAAAAGTACATAATCCACTATAACTTACCTTGCTCTGAACACAGTATAACTTACCTTGCTCTGAACACAGTAAAACTACACGATCCAATTTAACTTACCTTGCATTGAACACAGTAAAACTACACAATCCACTATAACTTACCTTGCCCTGAACACAGTAAAACTAACACAATCCACTATAACGTACCTTGCCCTGAACACAGTAAAACTGCACAATCCACTATAACTTACCTTGCTCTGAACACAGTAAAACTACATAATCCACTATAACTTACCTTGCCCTGAACACAGTAAAACTACACAATCCACTATAACTTACCTTGCCCTGAACACAGTAAAACTACACAATCCACTATAACTTATCTTGCCCTGAACACAGTAATACTACACAACCCACTATAACTTACCTTGCCCTGAACACAGTAAAACTACACAATCCACTATAACTTACCTTGCTCTGAACACAGTAAAACTACACAATCCACTTCAACTTACCTTGCTCTGAACACAGTAAAACTACACAATCCACTATAACTTACCTTGCCCTGAACATACTAAAACTACACAATCCACTATAACTTACCTTGCCCTGAACACAGTAAAACTACAAGATCCACTATAACTTACCTTGCTCTGAACACAGTAAAACTACACAATCCACTATAAATTACGTTGCCCTGAACACAGTAAGACTACACAATATTCTATAACTTACCTTGCCCTGAACACAGTAAAACTACACAATCCACTATAACTTAACTTGCCCTGAACACAGTAAAACTACACAATCCACTATAACTTACCTTGCCCTGAACACAGTAAAACTACATAATCCACTATAACTTACCTTGCCCTGAACACAGTAAAACTACACAATCCACTATAACTTACCTTGCCCTGAACACAGTAAAACTACACAATCCACTATAAATTACCTTGCCCTGAACACAGTAAAACTACACAATCCACTATAACTTACCTTGACCTGAACAGAGTAAAACTACACAATCCACTATAACTTACTTTGCCTTGAACACAGTAAAACTACACGATCCACTATAACTTACCTTGCCCTGAACACAGTAAAACTACACAATCCACTATAACTAACCTTGCTCTGAACACAGTAAAACTACACAATCCACTATAACTTACCTTGCCCTGAACACAGTAAAACTACACAATCCACTAAAACTAACCTTGCTCTGAACAGAGTAAAACTATACAATCCACCATAACTTACCTTGCCCTGAACACAGTAAAACTACACAATCCACTATAACTTACCTTGACCTGAACAGATTAAAACTACACAATCCACTATAACTTACCTTGCCCTGAACACACTAAAACTACACAATCTACTATAACTTACCTTGCACTGCAAACAGTAAAACTACACAACCCACTATAACTTACCTTGCTCTGAACACAGTAAAACTACACAATCCACTATAACTTACCTTGCCCTGAACATAGTAAAAGAACGTAATCCACTATAACTTACCTTCCTTTGAACACAGTAAAACTACACAATCCACTATAATTTACCTTGCCCTGAACACAGTAAAACTACAAGATCCACTATAACTTACCTTGCTCTGAATACAGTAAAACTACATAATCCACTATAACTTACCTTGCCCTGAACACAGTAAAACTAACACAATCCACTATAACTTACCTTGCCCTGAACACAGTAAAACTACACAATCCACTATAAATTACGTTGCCCTGAACATACTAAAACTACACAATCTTCTATAACTTACCTTGCCCTGAACACAGTAAAACTACACAATCCACTGTAACTTACCTTGCCCTGAACACAGTAAAACTACACAATCCACTATAACTAACCTTTACCTGAACACAGTAAAACTACACAATCCACTATAACTTACCTTGTCCTGAACACACTAAAACTACACAATCCACTATAACTTAACTGGCCGTGAACACAGTAAAACTACACAATCCACTATAACTTAGCTTGCACTGAACACAGTAAAACTACACAATCCACTATAACTTACCTTGCCCTGAACACAGTAAAACTACACAATCCACTTCAACTTACCTTGCTCTGAACACAGTAAAACTACACAATCCACTATAACTTACCTTGCCCTGAACACAGTAAAATTACACAACCCACTATAACTAACCTTGCCCTGAACACAGTAAAACTACACAATCCACTATAACTTACTTTGCTCTGAACACAGTAAAACTACACAATCCACCTTAACTTACCTTGCTCTGAACACAGTAAAACTACACAATCCACTTCAACTTACCTTGCTCTGAACACAGTAAAACTACACAATCCACTATAACTTACCTTGCCCTGAACACAGTAAAACTACACGATCCACTATAAATTACCTTGCCCTGAACACAGTAAAACTACACAATCCACTATAACTTACCTTGCCCTGAACACAGTAAAACTAAACAATCCACTATAACTTACCTTGCCCTGAACACAGTAAAACTACACAATCCACTATAACTAACCTTGCTCTGAACACAGTAAAACTATACAATCCACCATAACGTACCTTGCCCTGAACACAGTAAAACTACACAATCCACTATAACTTACCTTGACCTGAACAGAGTAAAACTACACAATCCACTATAACTTACCTTGCACTGGACACAGTAAAACTACACAACCCACTATAACTTACCTTGCCCTGAACACACTAAAACTACACAATCCACTATAACTTACCTTGCACTGGACACAGAAAAACTACACAACCCACTATAACTTACCTTGCCCTGAACACACTAAAACTACACAATCCACTATAACTTACCTTGACCTGAACAGAGTAAAACTACACAATCCACTATAACTTACTTTGACCTGAACAGAGTAAAACTACACAATCCACTATAACTTACCTTGACCTGAACAGAGTAAAACTACACAATCCACTATAACTTACCTTGCCCTGAACACTGTAAAACTACACAATCCACTATAACTTACCTTGCTCTGAACACAGTAAAACTACACAATCCACTGTAACTTACCTTGCCCTGAACACAGCAAAACTACACAATCCACTATAACTTACCTTGCCCTGAACACAGTAAAACTGCATAATCCACTATAACTTACCTTGCCCTGAACACAGTAAAACTACACAATCCACTATAACTTACCTTGCCCTGAACACAGTAAAACTACACAATCCACTATAAATTACCTTGCCCTGAACACAGTAAGACTACACAATCCACTATAACTTACCTAGCCCTGAACACAGTAAAACTACACAATCCACTATAACTTACCTTGCCCTGAACACTGTAAAACTACATAATCCACTATAACTTACCTTGCCCTGAAACAGTAAAACTACACAAACCACTATAACTTACCTTGCCCTGAACACAGTAAAACTACACGATCTACTATAACTTACTTTGCCTTGAACACAGTAAAACTACACGATCCACTATAACTTACCTTGCCCTGAACACAGTAAAACTACACAATCCACTATAACTAACCTTGCTCTGAACACAGTAAAACTACACAATCCACTATAACTTACCTTGCCCTGAACACAGTAAAACTACACAATCCACTAAAACTAACCTTGCTCTGAACAGAGTAAAACTATACAATCCACCATAACTTACCTTGCCCTGAACACAGTAAAACTACACAATCCACTATAACTTACCTTGACCTGAACAGAGTAAAACTACACAATCCACTATAACTTACCTTGCCCTGAACACACTAAAACTACACAATCCACTATAACTTACCTTGCACTGCAAACAGTAAAACTACACAACCCACTATAACTTACCTTGCTCTGAACACAGTAAAACTACACAATCAACTATAACTTACCTTGCCCTGAACATAGTAAAAGAACGTAATCCACTATAACTTACCTTCCTTTGAACACAGTAAAACTACACAATCCACTATAATTTACCTTGCCCTGAACACAGTAAAACTACAAGATCCACTATAACTTACCTTGCTCTGAACACAGTAAAACTACATAATCCACTATAACTTACCTTGCCCTGAACACAGTAAAACTAACACAATCCACTATAACTTACCTTGCCCTGAACACAGTAAAACTACACAATCCACTATAAATTACGTTGCCCTGAACATACTAAAACTACACAATCTTCTATAACTTACCTTGCCCTGAACACAGTAAAACTACACAATCCACTGTAACTTACCTTGCCCTGAACACAGTAAAACTACACAATCCACTATAACTAACCTTGACCTGAACACAGTAAAACTACACAATCCACTATAACTTACCTTGTCCTGAACAGACTAAAACTACACAATCCACTATAACTTAACTGGCCCTGAACACACTAAAACTACACAATCCACTATAACTTAGCTTGCACTGAACACAGTAAAACTACACAATCCACTATAACTTACCTTGCCCTGAACACAGTAAAACTACACAATCCACTTCAACTTACCTTGCTCTGAACACAGTAAAACTACACAATCCACTATAACTTACCTTACCCTGAACACAGTAAAATTACACAACCCACTATAACTAACCTTGCCCTGAACACAGTAAAACTACACAATCCACTATAACTTACTTTGCTCTGAACACAGTAAAACTACACAATCCACCTTAACTTACCTTGCTCTGAACACAGTAAAACTACACAATCCACTTCAACTTACCTTGCTCTGAACACAGTAAAACTACACAATCCACTATAACTTACCTTGCCCTGAACACAGTAAAACTACACGATCCACTATAAATTACCTTGCCCTGAACACAGTAAAACTACACAATCCACTATAACTTACCTTGCCCTGAACACAGTAAAACTAAACAATCCACTATAACTTACCTTGCCCTGAACACAGTAAAACTACACAATCCACTATAACTAACCTTGCTCTGAACACAGTAAAACTATACAATCCACCATAACTTACCTTGCCCTGAACACAGTAAAACTACACAATCCACTATAACTTACCTTGACCTGAACAGAGTAAAACTACACAATCCACTATAACTTACCTTGCACTGGACACAGTAAAACTACACAACCCACTATAACTTACCTTGCCCTGAACACACTAAAACTACACAATCCACTATAACTTACCTTGCACTGGACACAGTAAAACTACACAACCCACTATAACTTACCTTGCCCTGAACACACTAAAACTACACAATCCACTATAACTTACCTTGACCTGAACATAGTAAAACTACACAATCCACTATAACTTACTTTGACCTGAACAGAGTAAAACTACACAATCCACTATAACTTACCTTGACCTGAACAGAGTAAAACTACACAATCCACTATAACTTACCTTGCCCTGAACACTGTAAAACTACACAATCCACTATAACTTACCTTGCTCTGAACACAGTAAAACTACACAATCCAATTCAACTTACCTTGCTCTGAACACAGTAAAACTACACAATCCAATTCAACTTACCTTGCTCTGAACACAGTAAAACTACACAATCCACTTTAACTTACCTTGCTCTGAACACAGTAAAACTACACAATCCACTATAAATTACCTTGCCTTGAACACAGTAAAATTACACAATCCACTATAACTAAACTTGCCCCGAACACAGTAAAACTACACAATCCACTATAACTTACCTTGCTCTGAACACAGTAAAACTACACAATCCACTATAACTTACCTTGCCCTGAACACAGTAAAACTACGTAATCCACTATAACTTACCTTGCCCTGAACACAGTAAAACTACACAATCCACTATAATTTACCTTGCCCTGAACACAGTAAAACTACACAATCCACTATAACTGACATTGGTCTGAACACAGTAAAACTACACAATCCACTATAACTTACCTTGCTCTGAACACAGTAAAACTACACAATCCACTATAACTTACCTTGCCCTGAACACAGTAAAACTACACAATCCACCATAACTTACCTTGCCCTGAACACAGTAAAAGAAAACAATCTTCTATAACTTACCTTGCCCTGAATACAGTAAAACTACACAATCCCCTATACCTTACCTTGCTCTGAACACAGTAAAACTACACAATCCACTATAACTTACCTTGCCCTGAACACAGTAAAACTACACAATCCACTATAACTTAAATTGCCCTGAACTCAGTAAAACTACATAAACCACTGTAACTTACCTTGCCCTGAACACAGTAAAAGTACACAACCCACTATAACTTACCTTGCTCTGAACACAGCAAAACTACACAATCCACTATAACTTACCTTGCCCTGAACACAGTAAAACTACACAATCCACTATAACTTACCTTGCCCTGAACACAGTAAAAGTACATAATCCACTATAACTTACCTTGCTCTGAACACAGTATAACTTACCTTGCTCTGAACACAGTAAAACTACACGATCCAATTTAACTTACCTTGCATTGAACACAGTAAATCTACACAATCCACTATAACTTACCTTGCTCCGAACACAGTAAAACTACATAATCCACTATAACTTACCTTGCCCTGAACACAGTAAAACTAACACAATCCACTATAACGTACCTTGCCCTGAACACAGTAAAACTACAGAATCCACTATAACTTACCTTGCTCTGAACACAGTAAAACTACATAATCCACTATAACTTACCTTGCCCTGAACACAGTAAAACTACACAATCCACTATAAATTACGTTTCCATGAACATACTAAAACTACACAATCTTCTATAACTTACCTTGCCCTGAACACAGTAAAACTACACAATCCACTATAACTTACCTTGCCCTGAACACAGTAAAACTACACAATCCACTATAACTTACCTTGCCCTGAACACAGTAATACTACACAACCCACTATAACTTACCTTGCCCTGAACACAGTAAAACTACACAATCCACTATAACTTACCTTGCCCTGAACACAGTAAAACTACACAATCCACTTCAACTTACCTTGCTCTGAACACAGTAAAACTACACAATCCACTATAACTTACCTTGCCCTGAACATACTAAAACTACACAATCCACTATAACTTACCTTGCCCTGAACACAGTAAAACTACAAGATCCACTATAACTTACCTTGCTCTGAACACAGTAAAACTACACAATCCACTATAAATTACGTTGCCCTGAACACAGTAAGACTACACAATCTTCTATAACTTACCTTGCCCTGAACACAGTAAAACTACACAATCCACTATAACTTACCTTGCCCTGAACACAGTAAAACTACACAATCCACTATAACTTACCTTGCCCTGAACACAGTAAATCTACATAATCCACTATAACTTACCTTGCCCTGAACACAGTAAAACTACACAATCCACTATAACTTACCTTGCCCTGAACACAGTAAAACTACACAATCCACTATAAATTACCTTGCCCTGAACACAGTAAAACTACACAATCCACTATAACTTACTTTGCCCTGAACACAGTAAAACTACACAATCCACTATAACTTACCTTGCCCTGAACACTGTAAAACTACATAATCCACTATAACTTACCTTGCCCTGAAACAGTAAAACTACACAAACCACTATAACTTACCTTGCCCTGAACACAGTAAAACTACACAATCCACTATAACTTACCTTGCCCTGAACACAGTAAAACTACACAATCCACTATAACTTACCTTGCCCTGAACACAGTAAAACTACACAATCCACTATAACTTACCTTGCCCTGAACACAGTAAAACTACACGATCCACTATAACTTACCTTGCCCTGAACACAGTAAAACTACACGATCCACTATAACTTACCTTGCCCTGAACACAGTAAAACTACACAATCCACTATAACTAACCTTGCTCTGAACACAGTAAAACTATACAATCCACCATAACTTACCTTGCCCTGAACACAGTAAAACTACACAATCCACTATAACTTACCTTGACCTGAACAGAGTAAAACTACACAATCCACTATAACTTACCTTGCACTGGACACAGTAAAACTACACAACCCACTATAACTTACCTTGCCCTGAACACACTAAAACTACACAATCCACTATAACTTACCTTGCACTGGACACAGTAAAACTACACAACCCACTATAACTTACCTTGCCCTGAACACAGAAAACTACACAATCCACTATAACTTAACTGGCCCTGAACACAGTAAAACTACACAATCCACCATGAATTACCTTGCCCTGAACACAGTAAAACTACACAATCCACTATAACTTACCTTGACCTGAACAGAGTAAAACTACACAATCCACTATAACTTACCTTGACCTGAACAGAGTAAAACTACACAATCCACTATAACTTACCTTGCCCTGAACACAGTAAAACTACACAATCCACTATAACTTACCTTGACCTGAACAGAGTAAAACTACACAATCCACTATAACTTACCTTGCACTGAAAACGGTAAAACTACACAACCCACTATAACTTACCTTGCCCTGAACATAGTAAAAGAACGTAATCCACTATAACTTACCTTCCTTTGAACACAGTAAAACTACACAATCCACTATAATTTACCTTGCCCTGAACACAGTAAAACTACAAGATCCACTATAACTTACCTTGCTCTGAACACAGTAAAACTACATAATCCACTATAACTTACCTTGCCCTGAACACAGTAAAACTAACACAATCCACTATAACTTACCTTGCCCTGAACACAGTAAAACTACACAATCCACTATAACTTACCTTGCCCTGAATACAGTAAAACTACACAATCCACTATAAATTACGTTGCCCTGAACATACTAAAACTACACAATCTTCTATAACTTACCTTGCCCTGATCACAGTAAAACTACACAATCCACTATAACTTTCCTTGCCCTGAACACAGTAAAACTACAAAACCCACTATAACATACCTTGCCCTGAACACAGTAAAACTACACAATCCACTGTAACTTACCTTGCCCTGAACACAGTAAAACTACACAATCCACTATAACTTACCTTGCCCTGAACACAGTAAAACTGCATAATCCACTATAACTTACCTTGCCGTGAACACAGTAAAACTACACAATCCACTATAACTTACCTTGCCCTGAACACAGTAAAACTACACAATCCACTATAAATTACCTTGCCCTGAACACAGTAAAACTACACAATCCACTATAACTTACTTTGCCCTGAACACAGTAAAACTACACAATCCACTATAATTTACCTTGCCCTGAACACAGTAAAACTACAAGATCCACTATAACTTACCTTGCTCTGAACACAGTAAAACTACATAATCCACTATAACTTACCTTGCCCTGAACACAGTAAAACTAACACAATCCACTATAACTTACCTTGCCCTGAACACAGTAAAACTACACAATCCACTATAAATTACGTTGCCCTGAACATACTAAAACTACACAATCTTCTATAACTTACCTTGCCCTGAACACAGTAAAACTACACAATCCACTGTAACTTACCTTGCCCTGAACACAGTAAAACTACACAATCCACTATAACTAACCTTGACCTGAACACAGTAAAACTACACAATCCACTATAACTTACCTTGTCCTGAACAGACTAAAACTACACAATCCACTATAACTTAACTGGCCCTGAACACACTAAAACTACACAATCCACTATAACTTAGCTTGCACTGAACACAGTAAAACTACACAATCCACTATAACTTACCTTGCCCTGAACACAGTAAAACTACACAATCCACTTCAACTTACCTTGCTCTGAACACAGTAAAACTACACAATCCACTATAACTTACCTTACCCTGAACACAGTAAAATTACACAACCCACTATAACTAACCTTGCCCTGAACACAGTAAAACTACACAATCCACTATAACTTACTTTGCTCTGAACACAGTAAAACTACACAATCCACCTTAACTTACCTTGCTCTGAACACAGTAAAACTACACAATCCACTTCAACTTACCTTGCTCTGAACACAGTAAAACTACACAATCCACTATAACTTACCTTGCCCTGAACACAGTAAAACTACACGATCCACTATAAATTACCTTGCCCTGAACACAGTAAAACTACACAATCCACTATAACTTACCTTGCCCTGAACACAGTAAAACTAAACAATCCGCTATAACTTACCTTGCCCTGAACACAGTAAAACTACACAATCCACTATAACTAACCTTTCTCTGAACACAGTAAAACTATACAATCCACCATAACTTACCTTGCCCTGAACACAGTAAAACTACACAATCCACTATAACTTACCTTGACCTGAACAGAGTAAAACTACACAATCCACTATAACTTACCTTGCACTGGACACAGTATAACTACACAACCCACTATAACTTACCTTGCCCTGAACACACTAAAACTACACAATCCACTATAACTTACCTTGCACTGGACACAGTAAAACTACACAACCCACTATAACTTACCTTGCCCTGAACACACTAAAACTACACAATCCACTATAACTTACCTTGACCTGAACAGAGTAAAACTACACAATCCACTATAACTTACTTTGACCTGAACAGAGTAAAACTACACAATCCACTATAACTTACCTTGACCTGAACAGAGTAAAACTACACAATCCACTATAACTTACCTTGCCCTGAACACTGTAAAACTACACAATCCACTATAACTTACCTTGCTCTGAACACAGTAAAACTACACAATCCAATTCAACTTACCTTGCTCTGAACACAGTAAAACTACACAATCCAATTCAACTTACCTTGCTCTGAACACAGTAAAACTACACAATCCACTTTAACTTACCTTGCTCTGAACACAGTAAAACTACACAATCCACTATAAATTACCTTGCCTTGAACACAGTAAAATTACACAATCCACTATAACTAAACTTGCCCCGAACACAGTAAAACTACACAATCCACTATAACTTACCTTGCTCTGAACACAGTAAAACTACACAATCCACTATAACTTACCTTGCCCTGAACACAGTAAAACTACGTAATCCACTATAACTTACCTTGCCCTGAACACAGTAAAACTACACAATCCACTATAATTTACCTTGCCCTGAACACAGTAAAACTACACAATCCACTATAACTGACATTGGTCTGAACACAGTAAAACTACACAATCCACTATAACTTACCTTGCTCTGAACACAGTAAAACTACACAATCCACTATAACTTACCTTGCCCTGAACACAGTAAAACTACACAATCCACCATAACTTACCTTGCCCTGAACACAGTAAAAGAACACAATCTTCTATAACTTACCTTGCCCTGAATACAGTAAAACTACACAATCCCCTATACCTTACCTTGCTCTGAACACAGTAAAACTACACAATCCACTATAACTTACCTTGCCCTGAACACAGTAAAACTACACAATCCACTATAACTTAAATTGCCCAGAACTCAGTAAAACTACATAATCCACTGTAACTTACCTTGCCCTGAACACAGTAAAAGTACACAACCCACTATAACTTACCTTGCTCTGAACACAGCAAAACTACACAATCCACTATAACTTACCTTGCCCTGAACACAGTAAAACTACACAATCCACTATAACTTACCTTGCCCTGAACACAGTAAAAGTACATAATCCACTATAACTTACCTTGCTCTGAACACAGTATAACTTACCTTGCTCTGAACACAGTAAAACTAAACGATCCAATTTAACTTACCTTGCATTGAACACAGTAAAACTACACAATCCACTATAACTTACCTTGCTCCGAACACAGTAAAACTACATAATCCACTATAACTTACCTTGCCCTGAACACAGTAAAACTAACACAATCCACTATAACGTACCTTGCCCTGAACACAGTAAAACTACAGAATCCACTATAACTTACCTTGCTCTGAACACAGCAAAACTACATAATCCACTATAACTTACCTTGCCCTGAACACAGTAAAACTACACAATCCACTATAAATTACGTTTCCATGAACATACTAAAACTACACAATCTTCTATAACTTACCTTGCCCTGAACACATTAAAACTACACAATCCACTATAACTTACCTTGCCCTGAACACAGTAAAACTACACAATCCACTATAACTTACCTTGCCCTGAACACAGTAATACTACACAACCCACTATAACTTACCTTGCCCTGAACACAGTAAAACTACACAATCCACTATAACTTACCTTGCCCTGAACACAGTAAAACTACACAATCCACTTCAACTTACCTTGCTCTGAACACAGTAAAACTACACAATCCACTATAACTTACCTTGCCCTGAACATACTAAAACTACACAATCCACTATAACTTACCTTGCCCTGAACACAGTAAAACTACAAGATCCACTATAACTTACCTTGCTCTGAACACAGTAAAACTACACAATCCACTATAAATTACGTTGCCCTGAACACAGTAAGACTACACAATCTTCTATAACTTACCTTGCCCTGAACACAGTAAAACTACACAATCCACTATAACTTACCTTGCCCTGAACACAGTAAAACTACACAATCCACTATAACTTACCTTGCCCTGAACACAGTAAATCTACATAATCCACTATAACTTACCTTGCCCTGAACACAGTAAAACTACACAATCCACTATAACTTACCTTGCCCTGAACACAGTAAAACAACACAATCCACTATAAATTACCTTGCCCTGAACACAGTAAAACTACACAATCCACTATAACTTACCTTGCCCTGAACACAGTAAAACTACACAATCCACTATAACTTACCTTGCCCTGAACACTGTAAAACTACATAATCCACTATAACTTACCTTGCCCTGAAACAGTAAAACTACACAAACCACTATAACTTACCTTGCCCTGAACACAGTAAAACTACACAATCCACTATAACTTACCTTGCCCTGAACACAGTAAAACTACACAATCCACTATAACTTACCTTGCCCTGAACACAGTAAAACTACACAATCCACTATAACTTACCTTGCCCTGAACACAGTAAAACTACACGATCCACTAAAACTTACCTTGCCCTGAACACAGTAAAACTACACGATCCACTATAACTTACCTTGCCCTGAACACAGTAAAACTACACAATCCACTATAACTAACCTTGCTCTGAACACAGTAAAACTATACAATCCACCATAACTTACCTTGCCCTGAACACAGTAAAACTACACAATCCACTATAACTTACCTTGACCTGAACAGAATAAAACTACACAATCCACTATAACTTACCTTGCACTGGACACAGTAAAACTACACAACCCACTATAACTTACCTTGCCCTGAACACACTAAAACTACACAATCCACTATAACTTACCTTGCACTGGACACAGTAAAACTACACAACCCACTATAACTTAACTGGCCCTGAACACAGTAAAACTACACAATCCACCATGAATTACCTTGCCCTGAACAGAGTCAAACTACACAATCCACTATAACTTACCTTGACCTGAACAGAGTAAAACTACACAATCCACTATAACTTACCTTGACTTGAACAGAGTAAAACTACACAATCCACTATAACTTACCTTGACCTGAACAGAGTAAAACTACACAATCCACTATAACTTACCTTGACCTGAACAGAGTAAAACTACACAATCCACTATAACTTACCTTGCCCTGAACACAGTAAAACTACACAATCCACTATAACTTACCTTGACCTGAACAGAGTAAAACTACACAATCCACTATAACTTACCTTGCACTGAAAACGGTAAAACTACACAACCCACTATAACTTACCTTGCCCTGAACATAGTAAAAGAACGTAATCCACTATAACTTACCTTCCTTTGAACACAGTAAAACTACACAATCCACTATAATTTACCTTGCCCTGAACACAGTAAAACTACAAGATCCACTATAACTTACCTTGCTCTGAACACAGTAAAACTACATAATCCACTATAACTTACCTTGCCCTGAACACAGTAAAACTAACACAATCCACTATAACTTACCTTGCCCTGAACACAGTAAAACTACACAATCCACTATAACTTACCTTGCCCTGAATACAGTAAAACTACACAATCCACTATAAATTACGTTGCCCTGAACATACTAAAACTACACAATCTTCTATAACTTACCTTGCCCTGATCACAGTAAAACTACACAATCCACTATAACTTTCCTTGCCCTGAACACAGTAAAACTACAAAACCCACTATAACATACCTTGCCCTGAACACAGTAAAACTACACAATCCACTGTAACTTACCTTGCCCTGAACACAGTAAAACTACACAATCCACTATAACTTACCTTGCCCTGAACACAGTAAAACTGCATAATCCACTATAACTTACCTTGCCGTGAACACAGTAAAACTACACAATCCACTATAACTTACCTTGCCCTGAACACAGTAAAACTACACAATCCACTATAAATTACCTTGCCCTGAACACAGTAAAACTACACAATCCACTATAACTTACTTTGCCCTGAACACAGTAAAACTACACAATCCACTATAACTTACCTTGCCCTGAACACAGTAAAACTACACAATCCACTATAACTTACCTTGCCCTGAAACAGTAAAACTACACAAACCACTATAACTTACCTTGCCCTGAACACAGTAAAACTACACAATCCACTATAACTTACCTTGCCCTGAACACAGTAAAACTACACAATCCACTATAACTTACCTTGCCCTGAAACAGTAAAACTACACAAACCACTATAACTTACCTTGCCCTGAACACTGTAAAACTACATAATCCACTATAACTTACCTTGCCCTGAAACAGTAAAACTACACAAACCACTATAACTTACCTTGCCCTGAACACAGTAAAACTACACAATCCACTATAACTTACCTTGCCTTGAACACAGTAAAACTACATGATCCACTATAACTTACCTTGCCCTGAACACAGTAAAACTACACAATCCACTATAACTAACCTTGCTCTGAACACAGTAAAACTACACAATCCACTATAACTTACCTTGCCCTGAACACAGTAAAACTACACAATCCACTAAAACTAACCTTGCTCTGAACAGAGTAAAACTATACAATCCACCATAACTTACCTTGCCCTGAACACAGTAAAACTACACAATCCACTATAACTTACCTTGACCTGAACAGAGTAAAACTACACAATCCACTATAACTTACCTTGCCCTGAACACACTAAAACTCCACAATCCACTATAACTTACCTTGCACTGCAAACAGTAAAACTACACAACCCACTATAACTTACCTTGCTCTGAACACAGTAAAACTACACAATCCACTATAACTTACCTTGCCCTGAACATAGTAAAAGAACGTAATCCACTATAACTTACCTTCCTTTGAACACAGTAAAACTACACAATCCACTATAATTTACCTTGCCCTGAACACAGTAAAACTACAAGATCCACTATAACTTACCTTGCTCTGAACACAGTAAAACTACATAATCCACTATAACTTACCTTGCCCTGAACACAGTAAAACTACACAATCCACTATAAATTACGTTGCCCTGAACATACTAAAACTACACAATCTTCTATAACTTACCTTGCCCTGAACACAGTAAAACTACACAATCCACTGTAACTTACCTTGCCCTGAACACAGTAAAACTACACAATCCACTATAACTTACCTTGCCCTGAACACAGTAAAACTGCATAATCCACTATAAATTACCTTGCCCTGAACACAGTAAAACTACACAATCCACTATAACTTACCTTGCCCTGAACACAGTAAAACTACACAATCCACTATAACTTACCTTGCCCTGAACACTGTAAAACTACATAATCCACTATAACTTACCTTGCCCTGAAACAGTAAAACTACACAAACCACTATAACTTACCTTGCCCTGAACACAGTAAAACTACATAATCCACTATAACTTACCTTGCCCTGAACACACTAAAACTACACAATCCACTATAACTTAACTGGCCCTGAACACAGTAAAACTACACAATCCACTATAACTTAGCTTGCACTGAACACAGTAAAACTACACAATCCACTATAACTTACCTTGCCCTGAACACAGTAAAACTACACAATCCACTATAACTTACCTTGACCTGAACAGAGTAAAACTACACAATCCACTATAACTTACCTTGCACTGGACACAGTAAAACTACACAACCCACTATAACTTACCTTGCCCTGAACACACTAAAACTACACAATCCACTATAACTTACCTTGCACTGGACACAGTAAAACTACACAACCCACTATAACTTACCTTGCCCTGAACACAGAAAACTACACAATCCACTATAACTTAACTGGCCCTGAACACAGTAAAACTACACAATCCACCATGAATTACCTTGCCCTGAACAGAGTCAAACTACACAATCCACTATAACTTACCTTGACCTGAACAGAGTAAAACTACACAATCCACTATAACTTACCTTGACTTGAACAGAGTAAAACTACACAATCCACTATAACTTACCTTGACCTGAACAGAGTAAAACTACACAATCCACTATAACTTACCTTGACCTGAACAGAGTAAAACTACACAATCCACTATAACTTACCTTGCCCTGAACACAGTAAAACTACACAATCCACTATAACTTACCTTGACCTGAACAGAGTAAAACTACACAATCCACTATAACTTACCTTGCACTGAAAACGGTAAAACTACACAACCCACTATAACTTACCTTGCCCTGAACATAGTAAAAGAACGTAATCCACTATAACTTACCTTCCTTTGAACACAGTAAAACTACACAATCCACTATAATTTACCTTGCCCTGAACACAGTAAAACTACAAGATCCACTATAACTTACCTTGCTCTGAACACAGTAAAACTACATAATCCACTATAACTTACCTTGCCCTGAACACAGTAAAACTAACACAATCCACTATAACTTACCTTGCCCTGAACACAGTAAAACTACACAATCCACTATAACTTACCTTGCCCTGAATACAGTAAAACTACACAATCCACTATAAATTACGTTGCCCTGAACATACTAAAACTACACAATCTTCTATAACTTACCTTGCCCTGATCACAGTAAAACTACACAATCCACTATAACTTTCCTTGCCCTGAACACAGTAAAACTACAAAACCCACTATAACATACCTTGCCCTGAACACAGTAAAACTACACAATCCACTGTAACTTACCTTGCCCTGAACACAGTAAAACTACACAATCCACTATAACTTACCTTGCCCTGAACACAGTAAAACTGCATAATCCACTATAACTTACCTTGCCGTGAACACAGTAAAACTACACAATCCACTATAACTTACCTTGCCCTGAACACAGTAAAACTACACAATCCACTATAAATTACCTTGCCCTGAACACAGTAAAACCACACAATCCACTATAACTTACTTTGCCCTGAACACAGTAAAACTACATAATCCACTATAACTTACCTTGCCCTGAAACAGTAAAACTACACAAACCACTATAACTTACCTTGCCCTGAACACAGTAAAACTACACGATCCACTATAACTTACCTAGCCTTGAACACAGTAAAACTACATGATCCACTATAACTTACCTTGCCCTGAACACAGTAAAACTACACAATCCACTATAACTAACCTTGCTCTGAACACAGTAAAACTACACAATCCACTATAACTTACCTTGCCCTGAACACAGTAAAACTACACAATCCACTAAAACTAACCTTGCTCTGAACAGAGTAAAACTACACAATCCACTATAACTTACCTTGACCTGAACAGAGTAAAACTACACAATCCACTATAACTTACCTTGCCCTGAACACACTAAAACTCCACAACCCACTATAACTTACCTTGCTCTGAACACAGTAAAACTACACAATCCACTATAACTTACCTTGCCCTGAACATAGTAAAAGAACGTAATCCACTATAACTTACCTTCCTTTGAACACAGTAAAACTACACAATCCACTATAATTTACCTTGCCCTGAACACAGTAAAACTACAAGATCCACTATAACTTACCTTGCTCTGAACACAGTAAAACTACATAATCCACTATAACTTACCTTGCCCTGAACACAGTAAAACTACACAATCCACTATAAATTACGTTGCCCTGAACATACTAAAACTACACAATCTTCTATAACTTACCTTGCCCTGAACACAGTAAAACTACACAATCCACTGTAACTTACCTTGCCCTGAACACAGTAAAACTACACAATCCACTATAACTTACCTTGCCCTGAACACAGTAAAACTGCATAATCCACTATAAATTACCTTGCCCTGAACACAGTAAAACTACACAATCCACTATAACTTACCTTGCCCTGAACACAGTAAAACTACACAATCCACTATAACTTACCTTGCCCTGAACACTGTAAAACTACATAATCCACTATAACTTACCTTGCCCTGAAACAGTAAAACTACACAAACCACTATAACTTACCTTGCCCTGAACACAGTAAAACTACATAATCCACTATAACTTACCTTGCCCTGAACACACTAAAACTACACAATCCACTATAACTTAACTGGCCCTGAACACAGTAAAACTACACAATCCACTATAACTTAGCTTGCACTGAACACAGTAAAACTACACAATCCACTATAACTTACCTTGCCCTGAACACAGTAAAACTACACAATCCACTTCAACTTACCTTGCTCTGAACACAGTAAAACTACACAATCCACTATAACTTACCTTACCCTGAACACAGTAAAATTACACAACCCACTATAACTAACCTTGCCCTGAACACAGTAAAACTACACAATCCACTATAACTTACTTTGCTCTGAACACAGTAAAACTACACAATCCACCTTAACTTACCTTGCTCTGAACACAGTAAAACTACACAATCCACTTCAACTTACCTTGCTCTGAACACAGTAAAACTACACAATCCACTATAACTTACCTTGCCCTGAACACAGTAAAACTACACGATCCACTATAAATTACCTTGCCCTGAACACAGTAAAACTACACAATCCACTATAACTTACCTTGCCCTGAACACAGTAAAACTAAACAATCCGCTATAACTTACCTTGCCCTGAACACAGTAAAACTACACAATCCACTATAACTAACCTTTCTCTGAACACAGTAAAACTATACAATCCACCATAACTTACCTTGCCCTGAACACAGTAAAACTACACAATCCACTATAACTTACCTTGACCTGAACAGAGTAAAACTACACAATCCACTATAACTTACCTTGCACTGGACACAGTAAAACTACACAACCCACTATAACTTACCTTGCCCTGAACACACTAAAACTACACAATCCACTATAACTTACCTTGCACTGGACACAGTAAAACTACACAACCCACTATAACTTACCTTGCCCTGAACACACTAAAACTACACAATCCACTATAACTTACCTTGACCTGAACAGAGTAAAACTACACAATCCACTATAACTTACTTTGACCTGAACAGAGTAAAACTACACAATCCACTATAACTTACCTTGACCTGAACAGAGTAAAACTACACAATCCACTATAACTTACCTTGCCCTGAACACTGTAAAACTACACAATCCACTATAACTTACCTTGCTCTGAACACAGTAAAACTACACAATCCAATTCAACTTACCTTGCTCTGAACACAGTAAAACTACACAATCCAATTCAACTTACCTTGCTCTGAACACAGTAAAACTACACAATCCACTTTAACTTACCTTGCTCTGAACACAGTAAAACTACACAATCCACTATAAATTACCTTGCCTTGAACACAGTAAAATTACACAATCCACTATAACTAAACTTGCCCCGAACACAGTAAAACTACACAATCCACTATAACTTACCTTGACCTGAACAGAGTAAAACTACACAATCCACTATAACTTACTTTGACCTGAACAGAGTAAAACTACACAATCCACTATAACTTACCTTGACCTGAACAGAGTAAAACTACACAATCCACTATAACTTACCTTGCCCTGAACACTGTAAAACTACACAATCCACTATAACTTACCTTGCTCTGAACACAGTAAAACTACACAATCCAATTCAACTTACCTTGCTCTGAACACAGTAAAACTACACAATCCAATTCAACTTACCTTGCTCTGAACACAGTAAAACTACACAATCCACTTTAACTTACCTTGCTCTGAACACAGTAAAACTACACAATCCACTATAAATTACCTTGCCTTGAACACAGTAAAATTACACAATCCACTATAACTAAACTTGCCCCGAACACAGTAAAACTACACAATCCACTATAACTTACCTTGCTCTGAACACAGTAAAACTACACAATCCACTATAACTTACCTTGCCCTGAACACAGTAAAACTACGTAATCCACTATAACTTACCTTGCCCTGAACACAGTAAAACTACACAATCCACTATAATTTACCTTGCCCTGAACACAGTAAAACTACACAATCCACTATAACTGACATTGGTCTGAACACAGTAAAACTACACAATCCACTATAACTTACCTTGCTCTGAACACAGTAAAACTACACAATCCACTATAACTTACCTTGCCCTGAACACAGTAAAACTACACAATCCACCATAACTTACCTTGCCCTGAACACAGTAAAAGAACACAATCTTCTATAACTTACCTTGCCCTGAATACAGTAAAACTACACAATCCCCTATACCTTACCTTGCTCTGAACACAGTAAAACTACACAATCCACTATAACTTACCTTGCCCTGAACACAGTAAAACTACACAATCCACTATAACTTAAATTGCCCAGAACTCAGTAAAACTACATAATCCACTGTAACTTACCTTGCCCTGAACACAGTAAAAGTACACAACCCACTATAACTTACCTTGCTCTGAACACAGCAAAACTACACAATCCACTATAACTTACCTTGCCCTGAACACAGTAAAACTACACAATCCACTATAACTTACCTTGCCCTGAACACAGTAAAAGTACATAATCCACTATAACTTACCTTGCTCTGAACACAGTATAACTTACCTTGCTCTGAACACAGTAAAACTACACGATCCAATTTAACTTACCTTGCATTGAACACAGTAAAACTACACAATCCACTATAACTTACCTTGCTCCGAACACAGTAAAACTACATAATCCACTATAACTTACCTTGCCCTGAACACAGTAAAACTAACACAATCCACTATAACGTACCTTGCCCTGAACACAGTAAAACTACAGAATCCACTATAACTTACCTTGCTCTGAACACAGCAAAACTACATAATCCACTATAACTTACCTTGCCCTGAACACAGTAAAACTACACAATCCACTATAAATTACGTTTCCATGAACATACTAAAACTACACAATCTTCTATAACTTACCTTGCCCTGAACACATTAAAACTACACAATCCACTATAACTTACCTTGCCCTGAACACAGTAAAACTACACAATCCACTATAACTTACCTTGCCCTGAACACAGTAATACTACACAACCCACTATAACTTACCTTGCCCTGAACACAGTAAAACTACACAATCCACTATAACTTACCTTGCCCTGAACACAGTAAAACTACACAATCCACTTCAACTTACCTTGCTCTGAACACAGTAAAACTACACAATCCACTATAACTTACCTTGCCCTGAACATACTAAAACTACACAATCCACTATAACTTACCTTGCCCTGAACACAGTAAAACTACAAGATCCACTATAACTTACCTTGCTCTGAACACAGTAAAACTACACAATCCACTATAAATTACGTTGCCCTGAACACAGTAAGACTACACAATCTTCTATAACTTACCTTGCCCTGAACACAGTAAAACTACACAATCCACTATAACTTACCTTGCCCTGAACACAGTAAAACTACACAATCCACTATAACTTACCTTGCCCTGAACACAGTAAATCTACATAATCCACTATAACTTACCTTGCCCTGAACACAGTAAAACTACACAATCCACTATAACTTACCTTGCCCTGAACACAGTAAAACAACACAATCCACTATAAATTACCTTGCCCTGAACACAGTAAAACTACACAATCCACTATAACTTACCTTGCCCTGAACACAGTAAAACTACACAATCCACTATAACTTACCTTGCCCTGAACACTGTAAAACTACATAATCCACTATAACTTACCTTGCCCTGAAACAGTAAAACTACACAAACCACTATAACTTACCTTGCCCTGAACACAGTAAAACTACACAATCCACTATAACTTACCTTGCCCTGAACACAGTAAAACTACACAATCCACTATAACTTACCTTGCCCTGAACACAGTAAAACTACACAATCCACTATAACTTACCTTGCCCTGAACACAGTAAAACTACACGATCCACTAAAACTTACCTTGCCCTGAACACAGTAAAACTACACGATCCACTATAACTTACCTTGCCCTGAACACAGTAAAACTACACAATCCACTATAACTAACCTTGCTCTGAACACAGTAAAACTATACAATCCACCATAACTTACCTTGCCCTGAACACAGTAAAACTACACAATCCACTATAACTTACCTTGACCTGAACAGAGTAAAACTACACAATCCACTATAACTTACCTTGCACTGGACACAGTAAAACTACACAACCCACTATAACTTACCTTGCCCTGAACACACTAAAACTACACAATCCACTATAACTTACCTTGCACTGGACACAGTAAAACTACACAACCCACTATAACTTAACTGGCCCTGAACACAGTAAAACTACACAATCCACCATGAATTACCTTGCCCTGAACAGAGTCAAACTACACAATCCACTATAACTTACCTTGACCTGAACAGAGTAAAACTACACAATCCACTATAACTTACCTTGACTTGAACAGAGTAAAACTACACAATCCACTATAACTTACCTTGACCTGAACAGAGTAAAACTACACAATCCACTATAACTTACCTTGACCTGAACAGAGTAAAACTACACAATCCACTATAACTTACCTTGCCCTGAACACAGTAAAACTACACAATCCACTATAACTTACCTTGACCTGAACAGAGTAAAACTACACAATCCACTATAACTTACCTTGCACTGAAAACGGTAAAACTACACAACCCACTATAACTTACCTTGCCCTGAACATAGTAAAAGAACGTAATCCACTATAACTTACCTTCCTTTGAACACAGTAAAACTACACAATCCACTATAATTTACCTTGCCCTGAACACAGTAAAACTACAAGATCCACTATAACTTACCTTGCTCTGAACACAGTAAAACTACATAATCCACTATAACTTACCTTGCCCTGAACACAGTAAAACTAACACAATCCACTATAACTTACCTTGCCCTGAACACAGTAAAACTACACAATCCACTATAACTTACCTTGCCCTGAATACAGTAAAACTACACAATCCACTATAAATTACGTTGCCCTGAACATACTAAAACTACACAATCTTCTATAACTTACCTTGCCCTGATCACAGTAAAACTACACAATCCACTATAACTTTCCTTGCCCTGAACACAGTAAAACTACAAAACCCACTATAACATACCTTGCCCTGAACACAGTAAAACTACACAATCCACTGTAACTTACCTTGCCCTGAACACAGTAAAACTACACAATCCACTATAACTTACCTTGCCCTGAACACAGTAAAACTGCATAATCCACTATAACTTACCTTGCCGTGAACACAGTAAAACTACACAATCCACTATAACTTACCTTGCCCTGAACACAGTAAAACTACACAATCCACTATAAATTACCTTGCCCTGAACACAGTAAAACTACACAATCCACTATAACTTACTTTGCCCTGAACACAGTAAAACTACACAATCCACTATAACTTACCTTGCCCTGAACACAGTAAAACTACACAATCCACTATAACTTACCTTGCCCTGAAACAGTAAAACTACACAAACCACTATAACTTACCTTGCCCTGAACACAGTAAAACTACACAATCCACTATAACTTACCTTGCCCTGAACACAGTAAAACTACACAATCCACTATAACTTACCTTGCCCTGAAACAGTAAAACTACACAAACCACTATAACTTACCTTGCCCTGAACACTGTAAAACTACATAATCCACTATAACTTACCTTGCCCTGAAACAGTAAAACTACACAAACCACTATAACTTACCTTGCCCTGAACACTGTAAAACTACATAATCCACTATAACTTACCTTGCCCTGAAACAGTAAAACTACACAAACCACTATAACTTACCTTGCCCTGAACACAGTAAAACTACACAATCCACTATAACTTACCTTGCCCTGAACACAGTAAAACTACACAATCCACTATAACTTACCTTGCCCTGAAACAGTAAAACTACACAAACCACTATAACTTACCTTGCCCTGAACACTGTAAAACTACATAATCCACTATAACTTACCTTGCCCTGAACACAGTAAAACTACACAAACCACTATAACTTACCTTGCCCTGAACACAGTAAAACTACACAATCCACTATAACTTACCTTGCCTTGAACACAGTAAAACTACATGATCCACTATAACTTACCTTGCCCTGAACACAGTAAAACTACACAATCCACTATAACTAACCTTGCTCTGAACACAGTAAAACTACACAATCCACTATAACTTACCTTGCCCTGAACACAGTAAAACTACACAATCCACTAAAACTAACCTTGCTCTGAACAGAGTAAAACTATACAATCCACCATAACTTACCTTGCCCTGAACACAGTAAAACTACACAATCCACTATAACTTACCTTGACCTGAACAGAGTAAAACTACACAATCCACTATAACTTACCTTGCCCTGAACACACTAAAACTCCACAATCCACTATAACTTACCTTGCACTGCAAACAGTAAAACTACACAACCCACTATAACTTACCTTGCTCTGAACACAGTAAAACTACACAATCCACTATAACTTACCTTGCCCTGAACATAGTAAAAGAACGTAATCCACTATAACTTACCTTCCTTTGAACACAGTAAAACTACACAATCCACTATAATTTACCTTGCCCTGAACACAGTAAAACTACAAGATCCACTATAACTTACCTTGCTCTGAACACAGTAAAACTACATAATCCACTATAACTTACCTTGCCCTGAACACAGTAAAACTACACAATCCACTATAAATTACGTTGCCCTGAACATACTAAAACTACACAATCTTCTATAACTTACCTTGCCCTGAACACAGTAAAACTACACAATCCACTGTAACTTACCTTGCCCTGAACACAGTAAAACTACACAATCCACTATAACTTACCTTGCCCTGAACACAGTAAAACTGCATAATCCACTATAAATTACCTTGCCCTGAACACAGTAAAACTACACAATCCACTATAACTTACCTTGCCCTGAACACAGTAAAACTACACAATCCACTATAACTTACCTTGCCCTGAACACTGTAAAACTACATAATCCACTATAACTTACCTTGCCCTGAAACAGTAAAACTACACAAACCACTATAACTTACCTTGCCCTGAACACAGTAAAACTACATAATCCACTATAACTTACCTTGCCCTGAACACACTAAAACTACACAATCCACTATAACTTAACTGGCCCTGAACACAGTAAAACTACACAATCCACTATAACTTAGCTTGCACTGAACACAGTAAAACTACACAATCCACTATAACTTACCTTGCCCTGAACACAGTAAAACTACACAATCCACTATAACTTACCTTGACCTGAACAGAGTAAAACTACACAATCCACTATAACTTACCTTGCACTGGACACAGTAAAACTACACAACCCACTATAACTTACCTTGCCCTGAACACACTAAAACTACACAATCCACTATAACTTACCTTGCACTGGACACAGTAAAACTACACAACCCACTATAACTTACCTTGCCCTGAACACAGAAAACTACACAATCCACTATAACTTAACTGGCCCTGAACACAGTAAAACTACACAATCCACCATGAATTACCTTGCCCTGAACAGAGTCAAACTACACAATCCACTATAACTTACCTTGACCTGAACAGAGTAAAACTACACAATCCACTATAACTTACCTTGACTTGAACAGAGTAAAACTACACAATCCACTATAACTTACCTTGACCTGAACAGAGTAAAACTACACAATCCACTATAACTTACCTTGACCTGAACAGAGTAAAACTACACAATCCACTATAACTTACCTTGCCCTGAACACAGTAAAACTACACAATCCACTATAACTTACCTTGACCTGAACAGAGTAAAACTACACAATCCACTATAACTTACCTTGCACTGAAAACGGTAAAACTACACAACCCACTATAACTTACCTTGCCCTGAACATAGTAAAAGAACGTAATCCACTATAACTTACCTTCCTTTGAACACAGTAAAACTACACAATCCACTATAATTTACCTTGCCCTGAACACAGTAAAACTACAAGATCCACTATAACTTACCTTGCTCTGAACACAGTAAAACTACATAATCCACTATAACTTACCTTGCCCTGAACACAGTAAAACTAACACAATCCACTATAACTTACCTTGCCCTGAACACAGTAAAACTACACAATCCACTATAACTTACCTTGCCCTGAATACAGTAAAACTACACAATCCACTATAAATTACGTTGCCCTGAACATACTAAAACTACACAATCTTCTATAACTTACCTTGCCCTGATCACAGTAAAACTACACAATCCACTATAACTTTCCTTGCCCTGAACACAGTAAAACTACAAAACCCACTATAACATACCTTGCCCTGAACACAGTAAAACTACACAATCCACTGTAACTTACCTTGCCCTGAACACAGTAAAACTACACAATCCACTATAACTTACCTTGCCCTGAACACAGTAAAACTGCATAATCCACTATAACTTACCTTGCCGTGAACACAGTAAAACTACACAATCCACTATAACTTACCTTGCCCTGAACACAGTAAAACTACACAATCCACTATAAATTACCTTGCCCTGAACACAGTAAAACCACACAATCCACTATAACTTACTTTGCCCTGAACACAGTAAAACTACATAATCCACTATAACTTACCTTGCCCTGAAACAGTAAAACTACACAAACCACTATAACTTACCTTGCCCTGAACACAGTAAAACTACACGATCCACTATAACTTACCTTGCCTTGAACACAGTAAAACTACATGATCCACTATAACTTACCTTGCCCTGAACACAGTAAAACTACACAATCCACTATAACTAACCTTGCTCTGAACACAGTAAAACTACACAATCCACTATAACTTACCTTGCCCTGAACACAGTAAAACTACACAATCCACTAAAACTAACCTTGCTCTGAACAGAGTAAAACTACACAATCCACTATAACTTACCTTGACCTGAACAGAGTAAAACTACACAATCCACTATAACTTACCTTGCCCTGAACACACTAAAACTCCACAACCCACTATAACTTACCTTGCTCTGAACACAGTAAAACTACACAATCCACTATAACTTACCTTGCCCTGAACATAGTAAAAGAACGTAATCCACTATAACTTACCTTCCTTTGAACACAGTAAAACTACACAATCCACTATAATTTACCTTGCCCTGAACACAGTAAAACTACAAGATCCACTATAACTTACCTTGCTCTGAACACAGTAAAACTACATAATCCACTATAACTTACCTTGCCCTGAACACAGTAAAACTACACAATCCACTATAAATTACGTTGCCCTGAACATACTAAAACTACACAATCTTCTATAACTTACCTTGCCCTGAACACAGTAAAACTACACAATCCACTGTAACTTACCTTGCCCTGAACACAGTAAAACTACACAATCCACTATAACTTACCTTGCCCTGAACACAGTAAAACTGCATAATCCACTATAAATTACCTTGCCCTGAACACAGTAAAACTACACAATCCACTATAACTTACCTTGCCCTGAACACAGTAAAACTACACAATCCACTATAACTTACCTTGCCCTGAACACTGTAAAACTACATAATCCACTATAACTTACCTTGCCCTGAAACAGTAAAACTACACAAACCACTATAACTTACCTTGCCCTGAACACAGTAAAACTACATAATCCACTATAACTTACCTTGCCCTGAACACACTAAAACTACACAATCCACTATAACTTAACTGGCCCTGAACACAGTAAAACTACACAATCCACTATAACTTAGCTTGCACTGAACACAGTAAAACTACACAATCCACTATAACTTACCTTGCCCTGAACACAGTAAAACTACACAATCCACTTCAACTTACCTTGCTCTGAACACAGTAAAACTACACAATCCACTATAACTTACCTTACCCTGAACACAGTAAAATTACACAACCCACTATAACTAACCTTGCCCTGAACACAGTAAAACTACACAATCCACTATAACTTACTTTGCTCTGAACACAGTAAAACTACACAATCCACCTTAACTTACCTTGCTCTGAACACAGTAAAACTACACAATCCACTTCAACTTACCTTGCTCTGAACACAGTAAAACTACACAATCCACTATAACTTACCTTGCCCTGAACACAGTAAAACTACACGATCCACTATAAATTACCTTGCCCTGAACACAGTAAAACTACACAATCCACTATAACTTACCTTGCCCTGAACACAGTAAAACTAAACAATCCGCTATAACTTACCTTGCCCTGAACACAGTAAAACTACACAATCCACTATAACTAACCTTTCTCTGAACACAGTAAAACTATACAATCCACCATAACTTACCTTGCCCTGAACACAGTAAAACTACACAATCCACTATAACTTACCTTGACCTGAACAGAGTAAAACTACACAATCCACTATAACTTACCTTGCACTGGACACAGTAAAACTACACAACCCACTATAACTTACCTTGCCCTGAACACACTAAAACTACACAATCCACTATAACTTACCTTGCACTGGACACAGTAAAACTACACAACCCACTATAACTTACCTTGCCCTGAACACACTAAAACTACACAATCCACTATAACTTACCTTGACCTGAACAGAGTAAAACTACACAATCCACTATAACTTACTTTGACCTGAACAGAGTAAAACTACACAATCCACTATAACTTACCTTGACCTGAACAGAGTAAAACTACACAATCCACTATAACTTACCTTGCCCTGAACACTGTAAAACTACACAATCCACTATAACTTACCTTGCTCTGAACACAGTAAAACTACACAATCCAATTCAACTTACCTTGCTCTGAACACAGTAAAACTACACAATCCAATTCAACTTACCTTGCTCTGAACACAGTAAAACTACACAATCCACTTTAACTTACCTTGCTCTGAACACAGTAAAACTACACAATCCACTATAAATTACCTTGCCTTGAACACAGTAAAATTACACAATCCACTATAACTAAACTTGCCCCGAACACAGTAAAACTACACAATCCACTATAACTTACCTTGCTCTGAACACAGTAAAACTACACAATCCACTATAACTTACCTTGCCCTGAACACAGTAAAACTACGTAATCCACTATAACTTACCTTGCCCTGAACACAGTAAAACTACACAATCCACTATAATTTACCTTGCCCTGAACACAGTAAAACTACACAATCCACTATAACTGACATTGGTCTGAACACAGTAAAACTACACAATCCACTATAACTTACCTTGCTCTGAACACAGTAAAACTACACAATCCACTATAACTTACCTTGCCCTGAACACAGTAAAACTACACAATCCACCATAACTTACCTTGCCCTGAACACAGTAAAAGAACACAATCTTCTATAACTTACCTTGCCCTGAATACAGTAAAACTACACAATCCCCTATACCTTACCTTGCTCTGAACACAGTAAAACTACACAATCCACTATAACTTACCTTGCCCTGAACACAGTAAAACTACACAATCCACTATAACTTAAATTGCCCAGAACTCAGTAAAACTACATAATCCACTGTAACTTACCTTGCCCTGAACACAGTAAAAGTACACAACCCACTATAACTTACCTTGCTCTGAACACAGCAAAACTACACAATCCACTATAACTTACCTTGCCCTGAACACAGTAAAACTACACAATCCACTATAACTTACCTTGCCCTGAACACAGTAAAAGTACATAATCCACTATAACTTACCTTGCTCTGAACACAGTATAACTTACCTTGCTCTGAACACAGTAAAACTACACGATCCAATTTAACTTACCTTGCATTGAACACAGTAAAACTACACAATCCACTATAACTTACCTTGCTCCGAACACAGTAAAACTACATAATCCACTATAACTTACCTTGCCCTGAACACAGTAAAACTAACACAATCCACTATAACGTACCTTGCCCTGAACACAGTAAAACTACAGAATCCACTATAACTTACCTTGCTCTGAACACAGTAAAACTACATAATCCACTATAACTTACCTTGCCCTGAACACAGTAAAACTACACAATCCACTATAAATTACGTTTCCATGAACATACTAAAACTACACAATCTTCTATAACTTACCTTGCCCTGAACACATTAAAACTACACAATCCACTATAACTTACCTTGCCCTGAACACAGTAAAACTACACAATCCACTATAACTTACCTTGCCCTGAACACAGTAATACTACACAACCCACTATAACTTACCTTGCCCTGAACACAGTAAAACTACACAATCCACTATAACTTACCTTGCCCTGAACACAGTAAAACTACACAATCCACTTCAACTTACCTTGCTCTGAACACAGTAAAACTACACAATCCACTATAACTTACCTTGCCCTGAACATACTAAAACTACACAATCCACTATAACTTACCTTGCCCTGAACACAGTAAAACTACAAGATCCACTATAACTTACCTTGCTCTGAACACAGTAAAACTACACAATCCACTATAAATTACGTTGCCCTGAACACAGTAAGACTACACAATCTTCTATAACTTACCTTGCCCTGAACACAGTAAAACTACACGATCCACTATAACTTACCTTGCCCTGAACACAGTAAAACTACACAATCCACTATAACTTACCTTGCCCTGAACACAGTAAATCTACATAATCCACTATAACTTACCTTGCCCTGAACACAGTAAAACTACACAATCCACTATAACTTACCTTGCCCTGAACACAGTAAAACAACACAATCCACTATAAATTACCTTGCCCTGAACACAGTAAAACTACACAATCCACTATAACTTACCTTGCCCTGAACACAGTAAAACTACACAATCCACTATAACTTACCTTGCCCTGAACACTGTAAAACTACATAATCCACTATAACTTACCTTGCCCTGAAACAGTAAAACTACACAAACCACTATAACTTACCTTGCCCTGAACACAGTAAAACTACACAATCCACTATAACTTACCTTGCCCTGAACACAGTAAAACTACACAATCCACTATAACTTACCTTGCCCTGAACACAGTAAAACTACACAATCCACTATAACTTACCTTGCCCTGAACACAGTAAAACTACACGATCCACTAAAACTTACCTTGCCCTGAACACAGTAAAACTACACGATCCACTATAACTTACCTTGCCCTGAACACAGTAAAACTACACAATCCACTATAACTAACCTTGCTCTGAACACAGTAAAACTATACAATCCACCATAACTTACCTTGCCCTGAACACAGTAAAACTACACAATCCACTATAACTTACCTTGACCTGAACAGAGTAAAACTACACAATCCACTATAACTTACCTTGCACTGGACACAGTAAAACTACACAACCCACTATAACTTACCTTGCCCTGAACACACTAAAACTACACAATCCACTATAACTTACCTTGCACTGGACACAGTAAAACTACACAACCCACTATAACTTACCTTGCCCTGAACACAGAAAACTACACAATCCACTATAACTTAACTGGCCCTGAACACAGTAAAACTACACAATCCACCATGAATTACCTTGCCCTGAACAGAGTCAAACTACACAATCCACTATAACTTACCTTGACCTGAACAGAGTAAAACTACACAATCCACTATAACTTACCTTGACTTGAACAGAGTAAAACTACACAATCCACTATAACTTACCTTGACCTGAACAGAGTAAAACTACACAATCCACTATAACTTACCTTGACCTGAACAGAGTAAAACTACACAATCCACTATAACTTACCTTGCCCTGAACACAGTAAAACTACACAATCCACTATAACTTACCTTGACCTGAACAGAGTAAAACTACACAATCCACTATAACTTACCTTGCACTGAAAACGGTAAAACTACACAACCCACTATAACTTACCTTGCCCTGAACATAGTAAAAGAACGTAATCCACTATAACTTACCTTCCTTTGAACACAGTAAAACTACACAATCCACTATAATTTACCTTGCCCTGAACACAGTAAAACTACAAGATCCACTATAACTTACCTTGCTCTGAACACAGTAAAACTACATAATCCACTATAACTTACCTTGCCCTGAACACAGTAAAACTAACACAATCCACTATAACTTACCTTGCCCTGAACACAGTAAAACTACACAATCCACTATAACTTACCTTGCCCTGAATACAGTAAAACTACACAATCCACTATAAATTACGTTGCCCTGAACATACTAAAACTACACAATCTTCTATAACTTACCTTGCCCTGATCACAGTAAAACTACACAATCCACTATAACTTTCCTTGCCCTGAACACAGTAAAACTACAAAACCCACTATAACATACCTTGCCCTGAACACAGTAAAACTACACAATCCACTGTAACTTACCTTGCCCTGAACACAGTAAAACTACACAATCCACTATAACTTACCTTGCCCTGAACACAGTAAAACTGCATAATCCACTATAACTTACCTTGCCGTGAACACAGTAAAACTACACAATCCACTATAACTTACCTTGCCCTGAACACAGTAAAACTACACATTCCACTATAAATTACCTTGCCCTGAACACAGTAAAACTACACAATCCACTATAACTTACTTTGCCCTGAACACAGTAAAACTACACAATCCACTATAACTTACCTTGCCCTGAACACTGAAAAACTGCATAATCCACTATAACTTACCTTGCCGTGAACACAGTAAAACTACACAATCCACTATAACTTACCTTGCCCTGAACACAGTAAAACTACACAATCCACTATAACTTACCTTGCTCTGAACACAGTAAAACTACACAATCCACTATAACTTACCTTGCCCTGAACACAGTAAAACTACACAATCCACTATAACTTACCTTGCCCTGAACACAGTAAAACTAAACAATCCACTATAACTTACCTTGCCCTGAAACAGTAAAACTACACAAACCACTATAACTTACCTTGCCCTGAACACAGTAAAACTACACGATCCACTATAACTTACCTTGCCTTGAACACAGTAAAACTACATGATCCACTATAACTTACCTTGCCCTGAACACAGTAAAACTACACAATCCACTATAACTAACCTTGCTCTGAACACAGTAAAACTACACAATCCACTATAACTTACCTTGCCCTGAACACAGTAAAACTACACAATCCACTAAAACTAACCTTGCTCTGAACAGAGTAAAACTATACAATCCACCATAACTTACCTTGCCCTGAACACAGTAAAACTACACAATCCACTATAACTAACCTTGCTCTGAACACAGTAAAACTACACAATCCACTATAACTTACCTTGCCCTGAACACAGTAAAACTACACAATCCACTAAAACTAACCTTGCTCTGAACAGAGTAAAACTATACAATCCACCATAACTTACCTTGCCCTGAACACAGTAAAACTAACACAATCCACTATAACTTACCTTGCTCTGAACACAGTAAAACTACATAATCCACTATAACTTACCTTGCCCTGAACATAGTAAAAGAACGTAATCCACTATAACTTACCTTCCTTTGAACACAGTAAAACTACACAATCCACTATAACTTACCTTCCTTTGAACACAGTAAAACAACACAATCCACTATAACTTACCTTGCCCTGAACACAGTAAAACTACAAGATCCACTATAACTTACCTTGCTCTGAACACAGTAAAACTACATAATCCACTATAACTTACCTTGCCCTGAACACAGTAAAACTACACAATCCACTATAAATTACGTTGCCCTGAACATACTAAAACTACACAATCTTCTATAACTTACCTTGCCCTGAACACAGTAAAACTACACAATCCACTATAACTTTCCTTGCCCTGAACACAGTAAAACTACACAACCCACTATAACATACCTTGCCCTGAACACAGTAAAACTACACAATCCACTTTAACTTACCTTGCACTGAACACAGTAAAACTACACAATCTTCTATAACTTACCTTGCCCTGAACACAGTAAAACTACACAATCCACTGTAACTTACCTTGCCCTGAACACAGTAAAACTACACAATCCACTATAACTTACCTTGCCCTGAACACAGTAAAACTGCATAATCCACTATAAATTACCTTGCCCTGAACACAGTAAAACTACACAATCCACTATAACTTACCTTGCCCTGAACACAGTAAAACTACACAATCCGCTATAACTTACCTTGCCCTGAACACTGTAAAACTACATAATCCACTATAACTTACCTTGCCCTGAAACAGTAAAACTACACAAACCACTATAACTTACCTTGCTCTGAACACAGTAAAACTACATAATCCACTATAACTTACCTTGCCCTGAACACACTAAAACTACACAATCCACTATAACTTAACTGGCCCTGAACACAGTAAAACTACACAATCCACTATAACTTAGCTTGCACTGAACACAGTAAAACTACACAATCCACTATAACTTACCTTGCCCTGAACACAGTAAAACTACACAATCCACTTCAACTTAACTTGCTCTGAACACAGTAAAACTACACAATCCACTATAACTTACCTTGCCCTGAACACAGTAAAATTACACAACCCACTATAACTAACCTTGCCCTGAACACAGTAAAACTACACAATCCACTATAACTTACTTTGCTCTGAACACAGTAAAACTACACAATCCACCTTAACTTACCTTGCTCTGAACACAGTAAAACTACACAATCCACTTCAACTTACCTTGCTCTGAACACAGTAAAACTACACAATCCACTATAACTTACCTTGCCCTGAACACAGTAAAACTACACGATCCACTATAAATTACCTTGCCCTGAACACAGTAAAACTACACAATCCACTATAACTTACCTTGCCCTGAACACAGTAAAACTAAACAATCCACTATAACTTACCTTGCCCTGAACACAGTAAAACTACACAATCCACTATAACTAACCTTGCTCTGAACACAGTAAAACTATACGATCCACCATAACTTACCTTGCCCTGAACACAGTAAAACTACACAATCCACTATAACTTACCTTGACTTGAACAGAGTAAAACTACACAATCCACTATAACTTACCTTGCACTGGACACAGTAAAACTACACAACCCACTATAACTTACCTTGCCCTGAACACACTAAAACTACACAATCCACTATAACTTACCTTGCACTGGACACAGTAAAACTACACAACCCACTATAACTTACCTTGCCCTGAACACACTAAAACTACACAATCCACTATAACTTACCTTGCCCTGAACACAGTAAAATTACACAATCCACTATAACTTACCTTGCCCTAAACACAGTAAAACTACATAATCCACTATAACTTAACATGCTCTGAACACAGTAAAACTACACAACCCACTATAACTTACCTTGCCTTGAACACAGTAAAACTACACAATCCACAATAACTTACCTTGCCCTGAACATAGTAAAACTACTTAATCCACTATAACTTACCTTCCTCTAAACACAGTAAAACTACACAATCCACTATAACTTACCTTGCCCAGAACACAGTAAAACTACGTAATCCACTATAACTTACCTTGCCCTGAACACAGTAAAACTAACACAATCCACTATAACTTACCTTGCCCTGAACACAGTAAAACTACACCATCCACTATAAATTACGTTGCCATGAACATACTAAAACTACACGATCTTCTATAACTTACCTTGCCCTGAACACAGTAAAACCACACAATCCACTATAACTTACCTTGCCCTGAACACAGTAAAACTACACAATCCACTATAACTTACCTTGCCCTGAACACAGTAAAACTACACAATCCACTATAACTTACCTTGCCCTGAACACAGTAAAACTACACGATCCACTATAACTTACCTTGCCCTGAACACAGTAAAACTACACGATCCACTATAACTTACCTTGCCCTGAACACAGTAAAACTACACAATCCACTATAACTAACCTTGCTCGGAACACAGTAAAACTATACAATCCACCATAACTTACCTTGCCCTGAACACAGTAAATCTACACAATCCACTATAACTTACCTTGACCTGAACAGAGTAAAACTACACAATCCACTATAACTTACCTTGCCCTGAACACAGTAAAACTACACAATCCACTATAACTTACCTTGACCTGAACAGAGTAAAACTACACAATCCACTATAACTTACCTTGCACTGAAAACAGTAAAACTACACAACCCACTATAACTTACCTTGCCCTGAACATAGTAAAAGAACGTAATCCACTATAACTTACCTTCCTTTGAACACAGTAAAACTACACGATCCACTATAATTTACCTTGCCCTGAACACAGTAAAACTACAAGATCCACTATAACTTACCTTGCTCTGAACACAGTAAAACTACATAATCCACTATAACTTACCTTGCCCTGAACACAGTAAAACTAACACAATCCACTATAACTTACCTTGCCCTGAACACAGTAAAACTACACAATCCACTATAACTTACCTTGCCCTGAACACAGTAAAACTACACAATCCACTATAAATTACGTTGCCCTGAACGTACTAAAACTACACAATCTTCTATAACTTACCTTGCCCTGAACACAGTAAAACTACACAATCCACTATAAATTACGTTGCCCTGAACACAGTAAATCTACACCATCCACTATAAATTACCTTGCCTTGAACACAGTAAAATTACACAATCCACTATAACTAAACTTGCCCCGAACACAGTAAAACTACACAATCCACTATAACTTACCTTGCCCTGAACACAGTAAAACTACACAATCCACTATAATTTACCTTGCCCTGAACACAGTAAAACTACACAATCCACTATAACTGACCTTGGTCTGAACACAGTAAAACTACACAATCCACTATAACTTACCTTGCTCTGAACACAGTAAAACTACACAATCCACTATAACTTACCTTGCCCTGAACACAGTAAAACTACACAATCCACCATAACTTACCTTGCCCTGAACACAGTAAAAGAACACAATCTTCTATAACTTACCTTGCCCTGAATACAGTGAAACTACACAATCCCCTATACCTTACCTTGCTCTGAACACAGTAAAACTACACAATCCACTATAACTTACCTTGCCCTGAACACAGTAAAACTACACAATCCACTATAACTTAAATTGCCCTGAACTCAGTAAAACTACATAATCCACTGTAACTTACCTTGCCCTGAACACAGTAAAAGTACACAACCCACTATAACTTACCTTGCTCTGAACACAGCAAAACTACACAATCCACTATAACTTACCTTGCCCTGAACACAGTAAAACTACACAATCCACTATAACTTACCTTGCCCTGAACACAGTAAAAGTACATAATCCACTATAACTTACCTTGCTCTGAACACAGTATAACTTACCTTGCCCTGAACACAGTAAAACTACACAATCCACTATAACTTAAATTGCCCTGAACTCAGTAAAACTACATAATCCACTGTAACTTACCTTGCCCTGAACACAGTAAAAGTACACAACCCACTATAACTTACCTTGCTCTGAACACAGCAAAACTACACAATCCACTATAATTTACCTTGCCCTGAACACAGTAAAACTACAAGATCCACTATAACTTACCTTGCTTTGAACACAGTAAAACTACATAATCCACTATAACTTACCTTGCCCTGAACACAGTAAAACTAACACAATCCACTATAACTTACCTTGCCCTGAACACAGTAAAACTACACAATCCACTTCAACTTACCTTGCTCTGAACACAGTAAAACTACACAATCCACTATAACTTACCTTGCCCTGAACATACTAAAACTACACAATCCACTATAACTTACCTTGCCCTGAACACAGTAAAACTACAAGATCCACTATAACTTACCTTGCTCTGAACACAGTAAAACTACACAATCCACTATAAATTACGTTGCCCTGAACACAGTAAGACTACACAATCTTCTATAACTTACCTTGCCCTGAACACAGTAAAACTACACGATCCACTATAACTTACCTTGCCCTGAACACAGTAAAACTACACAATCCACTATAACTTACCTTGCCCTGAACACAGTAAATCTACATAATCCACTATAACTTACCTTGCCCTGAACACAGTAAAACTACACAATCCACTATAACTTACCTTGCCCTGAACACAGTAAAACAACACAATCCACTATAAATTACCTTGCCCTGAACACAGTAAAACTACACAATCCACTATAACTTACCTTGCCCTGAACACAGTAAAACTACACAATCCACTATAACTTACCTTGCCCTGAACACTGTAAAACTACATAATCCACTATAACTTACCTTGCCCTGAAACAGTAAAACTACACAAACCACTATAACTTACCTTGCCCTGAACACAGTAAAACTACACAATCCACTATAACTTACCTTGCCCTGAACACAGTAAAACTACACAATCCACTATAACTTACCTTGCCCTGAACACAGTAAAACTACACAATCCACTATAACTTACCTTGCCCTGAACACAGTAAAACTACACGATCCACTAAAACTTACCTTGCCCTGAACACAGTAAAACTACACGATCCACTATAACTTACCTTGCCCTGAACACAGTAAAACTACACAATCCACTATAACTAACCTTGCTCTGAACACAGTAAAACTATACAATCCACCATAACTTACCTTGCCCTGAACACAGTAAAACTACACAATCCACTATAACTTACCTTGACCTGAACAGAGTAAAACTACACAATCCACTATAACTTACCTTGCACTGGACACAGTAAAACTACACAACCCACTATAACTTACCTTGCCCTGAACACACTAAAACTACACAATCCACTATAACTTACCTTGCACTGGACACAGTAAAACTACACAACCCACTATAACTTACCTTGCCCTGAACACAGAAAACTACACAATCCACTATAACTTAACTGGCCCTGAACACAGTAAAACTACACAATCCACCATGAATTACCTTGCCCTGAACAGAGTCAAACTACACAATCCACTATAACTTACCTTGACCTGAACAGAGTAAAACTACACAATCCACTATAACTTACCTTGACTTGAACAGAGTAAAACTACACAATCCACTATAACTTACCTTGACCTGAACAGAGTAAAACTACACAATCCACTATAACTTACCTTGACCTGAACAGAGTAAAACTACACAATCCACTATAACTTACCTTGCCCTGAACACAGTAAAACTACACAATCCACTATAACTTACCTTGACCTGAACAGAGTAAAACTACACAATCCACTATAACTTACCTTGCACTGAAAACGGTAAAACTACACAACCCACTATAACTTACCTTGCCCTGAACATAGTAAAAGAACGTAATCCACTATAACTTACCTTCCTTTGAACACAGTAAAACTACACAATCCACTATAATTTACCTTGCCCTGAACACAGTAAAACTACAAGATCCACTATAACTTACCTTGCTCTGAACACAGTAAAACTACATAATCCACTATAACTTACCTTGCCCTGAACACAGTAAAACTAACACAATCCACTATAACTTACCTTGCCCTGAACACAGTAAAACTACACAATCCACTATAACTTACCTTGCCCTGAATACAGTAAAACTACACAATCCACTATAAATTACGTTGCCCTGAACATACTAAAACTACACAATCTTCTATAACTTACCTTGCCCTGATCACAGTAAAACTACACAATCCACTATAACTTTCCTTGCCCTGAACACAGTAAAACTACAAAACCCACTATAACATACCTTGCCCTGAACACAGTAAAACTACACAATCCACTGTAACTTACCTTGCCCTGAACACAGTAAAACTACACAATCCACTATAACTTACCTTGCCCTGAACACAGTAAAACTGCATAATCCACTATAACTTACCTTGCCGTGAACACAGTAAAACTACACAATCCACTATAACTTACCTTGCCCTGAACACAGTAAAACTACACAATCCACTATAAATTACCTTGCCCTGAACACAGTAAAACTACACAATCCACTATAACTTACTTTGCCCTGAACACAGTAAAACTACACAATCCACTATAACTTACCTTGCCCTGAACACTGTAAAACTACATAATCCACTATAACTTACCTTGCCCTGAAACAGTAAAACTACACAAACCACTATAACTTACCTTGCCCTGAACACAGTAAAACTACACGATCCACTATAACTTACCTTGCCTTGAACACAGTAAAACTACATGATCCACTATAACTTACCTTGCCCTGAACACAGTAAAACTACACAATCCACTATAACTAACCTTGCTCTGAACACAGTAAAACTACACAATCCACTATAACTTACCTTGCCCTGAACACAGTAAAACTACACAATCCACTAAAACTAACCTTGCTCTGAACAGAGTAAAACTATACAATCCACCATAACTTACCTTGCCCTGAACACAGTAAAACTACACAATCCACTATAACTTACCTTGACCTGAACAGAGTAAAACTACACAATCCACTATAACTTACCTTGCCCTGAACACACTAAAACTCCACAATCCACAATAACTTACCTTGCACTGCAAACAGTAAAACTACACAACCCACTATAACTTACCTTGCTCTGAACACAGTAAAACTACACAATCCACTATAACTTACCTTGCCCTGAACATAGTAAAAGAACGTAATCCACTATAACTTACCTTCCTTTGAACACAGTAAAACTACACAATCCACTATAATTTACCTTGCCCTGAACACAGTAAAACTACAAGATCCACTATAACTTACCTTGCTCTGAACACAGTAAAACTACATAATCCACTATAACTTACCTTGCCCTGAACACAGTAAAACTACACAATCCACTATAAATTACGTTGCCCTGAACATACTAAAACTACACAATCTTCTATAACTTACCTTGCCCTGAACACAGTAAAACTACACAATCCACTGTAACTTACCTTGCCCTGAACACAGTAAAACTACACAATCCACTATAACTTACCTTGCCCTGAACACAGTAAAACTGCATAATCCACTATAAATTACCTTGCCCTGAACACAGTAAAACTACACAATCCACTATAACTTACCTTGCCCTGAACACAGTAAAACTACACAATCCACTATAACTTACCTTGCCCTGAACACTGTAAAACTACATAATCCACTATAACTTACCTTGCCCTGAAACAGTAAAACTACACAAACCACTATAACTTACCTTGCCCTGAACACAGTAAAACTACATAATCCACTATAACTTACCTTGCCCTGAACACACTAAAACTACACAATCCACTATAACTTAACTGGCCCTGAACACAGTAAAACTACACAATCCACTATAACTTAGCTTGCACTGAACACAGTAAAACTACACAATCCACTATAACTTACCTTGCCCTGAACACAGTAAAACTACACAATCCACTTCAACTTAACTTGCTCTGAACACAGTAAAACTACACAATCCACTATAACTTACCTTGCCCTGAACACAGTAAAATTACACAACCCACTATAACTAACCTTGCCCTGAACACAGTAAAACTACACAATCCACTATAACTTACTTTGCTCTGAACACAGTAAAACTACACAATCCACCTTAACTTACCTTGCTCTGAACACAGTAAAACTACACAATCCACTTCAACTTACCTTGCTCTGAACACAGTAAAACTACACAATCCACTATAACTTACCTTGCCCTGAACACAGTAAAACTACACGATCCACTATAAATTACCTTGCCCTGAACACAGTAAAACTACACAATCCACTATAACTTACCTTGCCCTGAACACAGTAAAACTAAACAATCCACTATAACTTACCTTGCCCTGAACACAGTAAAACTACACAATCCACTATAACTAACCTTGCTCTGAACACAGTAAAACTATACGATCCACCATAACTTACCTTGCCCTGAACACAGTAAAACTACACAATCCACTATAACTTACCTTGACTTGAACAGAGTAAAACTACACAATCCACTATAACTTACCTTGCACTGGACACAGTAAAACTACACAACCCACTATAACTTACCTTGCCCTGAACACACTAAAACTACACAATCCACTATAACTTACCTTGCACTGGACACAGTAAAACTACACAACCCACTATAACTTACCTTGCCCTGAACACACTAAAACTACACAATCCACTATAACTTACCTTGCCCTGAACACAGTAAAATTACACAATCCACTATAACTTACCTTGCCCTAAACACAGTAAAACTACATAATCCACTATAACTTAACATGCTCTGAACACAGTAAAACTACACAACCCACTATAACTTACCTTGCCTTGAACACAGTAAAACTACACAATCCACAATAACTTACCTTGCCCTGAACATAGTAAAACTACGTAATCCACTATAACTTACCTTCCTCTAAACACAGTAAAACTACACAATCCACTATAACTTACCTTGCCCAGAACACAGTAAAACTACGTAATCCACTATAACTTACCTTGCCCTGAACACAGTAAAACTAACACAATCCACTATAACTTACCTTGCCCTGAACACAGTAAAACTACACCATCCACTATAAATTACGTTGCCATGAACATACTAAAACTACACGATCTTCTATAACTTACCTTGCCCTGAACACAGTAAAACCACACAATCCACTATAACTTACCTTGCCCTGAACACAGTAAAACTACACAATCCACTATAACTTACCTTGCCCTGAACACAGTAAAACTACACAATCCACTATAACTTACCTTGCCCTGAACACAGTAAAACTACACGATCCACTATAACTTACCTTGCCCTGAACACAGTAAAACTACACGATCCACTATAACTTACCTTGCCCTGAACACAGTAAAACTACACAATCCACTATAACTAACCTTGCTCGGAACACAGTAAAACTATACAATCCACCATAACTTACCTTGCCCTGAACACAGTAAATCTACACAATCCACTATAACTTACCTTGACCTGAACAGAGTAAAACTACACAATCCACTATAACTTACCTTGCCCTGAACACAGTAAAACTACACAATCCACTATAACTTACCTTGACCTGAACAGAGTAAAACTACACAATCCACTATAACTTACCTTGCACTGAAAACAGTAAAACTACACAACCCACTATAACTTACCTTGCCCTGAACATAGTAAAAGAACGTAATCCACTATAACTTACCTTCCTTTGAACACAGTAAAACTACACGATCCACTATAATTTACCTTGCCCTGAACACAGTAAAACTACAAGATCCACTATAACTTACCTTGCTCTGAACACAGTAAAACTACATAATCCACTATAACTTACCTTGCCCTGAACACAGTAAAACTAACACAATCCACTATAACTTACCTTGCCCTGAACACAGTAAAACTACACAATCCACTATAACTTACCTTGCCCTGAACACAGTAAAACTACACAATCCACTATAAATTACGTTGCCCTGAACGTACTAAAACTACACAATCTTCTATAACTTACCTTGCCCTGAACACAGTAAAACTACACAATCCACTATAAATTACGTTGCCCTGAACACAGTAAATCTACACCATCCACTATAAATTACCTTGCCTTGAACACAGTAAAATTACACAATCCACTATAACTAAACTTGCCCCGAACACAGTAAAACTACACAATCCACTATAACTTACCTTGCCCTGAACACAGTAAAACTACACAATCCACTATAATTTACCTTGCCCTGAACACAGTAAAACTACACAATCCACTATAACTGACCTTGGTCTGAACACAGTAAAACTACACAATCCACTATAACTTACCTTGCTCTGAACACAGTAAAACTACACAATCCACTATAACTTACCTTGCCCTGAACACAGTAAAACTACACAATCCACCATAACTTACCTTGCCCTGAACACAGTAAAAGAACACAATCTTCTATAACTTACCTTGCCCTGAATACAGTGAAACTACACAATCCCCTATACCTTACCTTGCTCTGAACACAGTAAAACTACACAATCCACTATAACTTACCTTGCCCTGAACACAGTAAAACTACACAATCCACTATAACTTAAATTGCCCTGAACTCAGTAAAACTACATAATCCACTGTAACTTACCTTGCCCTGAACACAGTAAAAGTACACAACCCACTATAACTTACCTTGCTCTGAACACAGCAAAACTACACAATCCACTATAACTTACCTTGCCCTGAACACAGTAAAACTACACAATCCACTATAACTTACCTTGCCCTGAACACAGTAAAAGTACATAATCCACTATAACTTACCTTGCTCTGAACACAGTATAACTTACCTTGCCCTGAACACAGTAAAACTACACAATCCACTATAACTTAAATTGCCCTGAACTCAGTAAAACTACATAATCCACTGTAACTTACCTTGCCCTGAACACAGTAAAAGTACACAACCCACTATAACTTACCTTGCTCTGAACACAGCAAAACTACACAATCCACTATAATTTACCTTGCCCTGAACACAGTAAAACTACAAGATCCACTATAACTTACCTTGCTTTGAACACAGTAAAACTACATAATCCACTATAACTTACCTTGCCCTGAACACAGTAAAACTAACACAATCCACTATAACTTACCTTGCCCTGAACACAGTAAAAGTACACAATCCACTATAAATTACGTTGCCCTGAACATACTAAAACTACACAATCTTCTATAACTTACCTTGCCCTGAACACAGTAAAACTACACAATCCACTGTAACTTACCTTGCCCTGAACACAGTAAAACTACACAATCCACTATAACTTACCTTGCCCTGAACACAGTAAAACTGCATAATCCACTATAAATTACCTTGCCCTGAACACAGTAAAACTACACAATCCACTATAACTTACCTTGCCCTGAACACAGTAAAACTACACAATCCACTGTAACTTACCTTGCCCTGAACACTGTAAAACTACATAATCCACTATAACTTACCTTGCCCTGAAACAGTAAAACTACACAAACCACTATAACTTACCTTGCCCTGAACACAGTAAAACTACACAATCCACTATAACTTACCTTGCCCTGAACACAGTAAAACTACACGATCCACTATAAATTACCTTGCCCTGAACACAGTAAAACTACACAATCCACTATAACTAACCTTGACCTGAACACAGTAAAACTACACAATCCACTATAACTTACCTTGTCCTGAACACACTAAAACTACACAATCCACTATAACTTAACTGGCCCTGAACATAGTAAAACTACACAATCCACTATAACTTAGCTTGCACTGAACACAGTAAAACTACACAAACCACTATAACTTACCTTGCCCTGAACACACTAAAACTACACAATCCACTTCAACTTACCTTGCTCTGAACACAGTAAAACTACACAATCCACTATAACTTACCTTGCCCTGAACACAGTAAAATTACACAACCCACTATAACTAACCTTGCCCTGAACACAGTAAAACTACACAATCCACTATAACTTACTTTGCTCTGAACACAGTAAAACTACACAATCCACCTTAACTTACCTTGCTCTGAACACAGTAAAACTACACAATCCACTTCAACTTACCTTGCTCTGAACACAGTAAAACTACACAATCCACTATAACTTACCTTGCCCTGAACACAGTAAAACTACACGATCCACTATAAATTACCTTGCTCTGAACACAGTAAAACTACACAATCCACTTCAACTTACCTTGATCTGAACACAGTAAAACTACACAATCCACTATAACTTACCTTGCCCTGAACACAGTAAAACTACACGATCCACTATAAATTACGTTGCCCTGAACATACTAAATCTACACAATCTTCTATAACTTACCTTGCCCTGATCACAGTAAAACTACACAATCCACTATAACTTTCCTTGCCCTGAACACAGTAAAACTACACAACCCACTATAACATACCTTGCCCTGAACACAGTAAAACTACACAATCCACTGCAACTTACCTTGCCCTGAACACAGTAAAACTACACAATCCACTATAACTTACCTTGCCCTGAACACAGTAAAACTGCATAATCCACTATAACTTACCTTGCCCTGAACACAGTAAAACTACACAATCCACTATAACTTACCTTGCCCTGAACACAGTAAAACTACACAATCCACTATAAATTACCTTGCCCTGAACACAGTAAAACTACACAATCCACTATAACTTACCTTGCCCTGAACACAGTAAAACTACACGATCCACTATAACTTACCTTGCCCTGAACACTGTAAAACTACATAATCCACTATAACTTACCTTGCCCTGAAACAGTAAAACTACACAAACCACTATAACTTACCTTGCCCTGAACACAGTAAAACTACACGATCCACTATAACTTACTTTGCCTTGAACACAGTAAAACTACACCATCCACTATAACTTACCTTGCCCTGAACACAGTAAAACTACACAATCCACTATAACTAACCTTGCTCTGAACACAGTAAAACTACACAATCCACTATAACTTACCTTGCCCTGAACACAGTAAAACTACACAATCCACTAAAACTAACCTTGCTCTGAACAGAGTAAAACTATACAATCCACCATAACTTACCTTGCCCTGAACACAGTAAAACTACACAATCCACTATAACTTACCTTGACCTGAACAGAGTAAAACTACACAATCCACTATAACTTACCTTGCCCTGAACACACTAAAACTACACAATCCACTATAACTTACCTTGCACTGCAAACAGTAAAACTACACAACCCACTATAACTTACCTTGCTCTGAACACAGTAAAACTACACAATCCACTATAACTTACCTTGCCCTGAACATAGTAAAAGAACGTAATCCACTATAACTTACCTTCCTTTGAACACAGTAAAACTACACAATCCACTATAATTTACCTTGCCCTGAACACAGTAAAACTACAAGATCCACTATAACTTACCCTGCTCTGAACACAGTAAAACTACATAATCCACTATAACTTACCTTGCCCTGAACACAGTAAAACTACACAATCCACTATAAATTACGTTGCCCTGAACATACTAAAACTACACAATCTTCTATAACTTACCTTGCCCTGAACACAGTAAACCTACACAATCCACTGTAACTTACCTTGCCCTGAACACAGTAAAACTACACAATCCACTATAACTTACCTTGCCCTGAACACAGTAAAACTGCATAATCCACTATAAATTACCTTGCCCTGAACACAGTAAAACTACACAATCCACTATAACTTACCTTGCCCTGAACACAGTAAAACTACACAATCCACTATAACTTACCTTGCCCTGAACATTGTAAAACTACATAATCCACTATAACTTACCTTGCCCTGAAACAGTAAAACTACACAAACCACTATAACTTACCTTGCCCTGAACACAGTAAAACTACACAATCCACTATAACTTACCTTGCCCTGAACACAGTAAAACTACACGATCCACTATAAATTACCTTGCCCTGAACACAGTAAAACTACACAATCCACTATAACTAACCTTGACCTGAACACAGTAAAACTACACAATCCACTATAACTTACCTTGTCCTGAACACACTAAAACTACACAATCCACTATAACTTAACTGGCCCTGAACACAGTAAAACTACACAATCCACTATAACTTAGCTTGCACTGAACACAGTAAAACTACACAATCCACTGTAACTAACCTTGCCCTGAACACAGTAAAACTACACAATCCACTTCAACTTACCTTGCTCTGAACACAGTAAAACTACACAATCCACTATAACTTACCTTGCCCTGAACACAGTAAAATTACACAACCCACTATAACTAACCTTGCCCTGAACACAGTAAAACTACAGAATCCACTATAACTTACTTTGCTCTGAACACAGTAAAACTACACAATCCACCTTAACTTACCTTGCTCTGAACACAGTAAAACTACACAATCCACTTCAACTTACCTTGCTCTGAACACAGTAAAACTACACAATCCACTCTAACTTACCTTGCCCTGAACACAGTAAAACTACACGATCCACTATAAATTACCTTGCCCTGAACACAGTAAAACTACACAATCCACTATAACTTACCTTGCCCTGAACACAGTAAAACTAAACAATCCACTATAACTTACCTTGCTCTGAACACAGTAAAACTACACAATCCACTATAACTAACCTTGCTCTGAACACAGTAAAACTATACAATCCACCATAACTTACCTTGCCCTGAACACAGTAAAACTACACAATCCACTATAACTTACCTTGACCTGAACAGAGTAAAACTCCACAATCCACTATAACTTACCTTGCACTGGACACAGTAAAACTACACAACCCACTATAACTTACCTTGCCCTGAACACACTAAAACTACACAATCCACTATAACTTACCTTGCACTGGACACAGTAAAACTACACAACCCACTATAACTTACCTTGCCCTGAACACACTAAAACTACACAATCCACTATAACTTACCTTGCCCTGAACACAGTAAAATTACACAATCCACTATAACTTACCTTGCCCTGAACACAGTAAAACTACGTAATCCACTATAACTTACCTTCCTCTAAACACAGTAAAACTACACAATCCACTATAACTTACCTTGCCCAGAACACAGTAAAACTACGTAATCCACTATAACTTACCTTGCCCTGAACACAGTAAAACTACACAATCCACTATAATTTACCTTGCCCTGAACACAGTAAAACTACACAATCCACTATAACTTACCTTGCTCTGAACACAGTAAAACTACATAATCCACTATAACTTACCTTGCCCTGAACACAGTAAAACTAACACAATCCACTATAACTTACCTTGCCCTGAACACAGTAAAACTACACCATCCACTATAAATTACGTTGCCATGAACATACTAAAACTACACGATCTTCTATAACTTACCTTGCCCTGATCACAGTAAAACCACACAATCCACTATAACTTACCTTGCCCTGAACACAGTAAAACTACACAATCCACTATAACTTACCTTGCCCTGAACACAGTAAAACTACACAATCCACTATAACTTACCTTGCCCTGAACACAGTAAAACTACACGATCCACTATAACTTACCTTGCCCTGAACACAGTAAAACTACACGATCCACTATAACTTACCTTGCCCTGAACACAGTAAAACTACACAATCCACTATAACTAAGCTTGCTCGGAACACAGTAAAACTATACAATCCACTATAACTTACCTTGCCCTGAACACAGTAAATCTACACAATCCACTATAACTTACCTTGACCTGAACAGAGTAAAACTACACAATCCACTATAACTTACCTTGCCCTGAACACAGTAAAACTACACAATCCACTATAACTTACCTTGCACTGAAAACAGTAAAACTACACAACCCACTATAACTTACCTTGCCCTGAACATAGTAAAAGAACGTAATCCACTATAACTTACCTTCCTTTGAACACAGTAAAACTACACGATCCACTATAATTTACCTTGCCCTGAACACAGTAAAACTACAAGATCCACTATAACTTACCTTGCTCTGAACACAGTAAAACTACATAATCCACTATAACTTACCTTGCCCTGAACACAGTAAAACTAACACAATCCACTATAACTTACCTTGCCCTGAACACAGTAAAACTACACAATCCACTATAACTTACCTTGCCCTGAACACAGTAAAACTACACAATCCACTATAAATTACGTTGCCCTGAACATACTAAAACTACACAATCTTCTATAACTTACCTTGCCCTGAACACAGTAAAACTACACAATCCACTATAAATTACGTTGCCCTGAACACAGTAAAACTACACCATCCACTATAAATTACCTTGCTTTGAACACAGTAAAATTACACAATCCACTATAACTAAACTTGCCCCGAACACAGTAAAACTACACAATCCACTATAACTTACCTTGCTCTGAACACAGTAAAACTACACAATCCACTATAACTTACCTTGCCCTGAACACAGTAAAACTACGTAATCCACTATAACTTACCTTGCCCTGAACACAGTAAAACTACACAATCCACTATAATTTACCTTGCCCTGAACACAGTAAAACTACACAATCCACTATAACTGACCTTGGTCTGAACACAGTAAAACTACACAATCCACTATAACTTACCTTGCTCTGAACACAGTAAAACTACACAATCCACTATAACTTACCTTGCCCTGAACACAGTAAAACTACACAATCCACCATAACTTACCTTGCCCTGAACACAGTAAAAGAACACAATCTTCTATAACTTACCTTGCCCTGAATACAGTGAAACTACACAATCCCCTATACCTTACCTTGCTCTGAACACAGTAAAACTACACAATCCACTATAACTTACCTTGCCCTGAACACAGTAAAACTACACAATCCACTATAACTTAAATTGCCCTGAACTCAGTAAAACTACATAATCCACTGTAACTTACCTTGCCCTGAACACAGTAAAAGTACACAACCCACTATAACTTACCTTGCTCTGAACACAGCAAAACTACACAATCCACTATAACTTACCTTGCCCTGAACACAGTAAAACTACACAATCCACTATAACTTACCTTGCCCTGAACACAGTAAAAGTACATAATCCACTATAACTTACCTTGCTCTGAACACAGTATAACTTACCTTGCTCTGAACACAGTAAAACTACACGATCCAATTTAACTTACCTTGCATTGAACACAGTAAAACTACACAATCCACTATAACTTACCTTGCTCTGAACACAGTAAAACTACATAATCCACTATAACTTACCTTGCCCTGAACACAGTAAAACTAACACAATCCACTATAACGTACCTTGCCCTGAACACAGTAAAACTACACAATCCACTATAAATTACGTTTCCATGAACATACTAAAACTACACAATCTTCTATAACTTACCTTGCCCTGAACACAGTAAAACTACACAATCCACTATAACTTACCTTGCCCTGAACACAGTAAAACTACACAATCCACTATAACTTACCTTGCCCTGAACACAGTAATACTACACAACCCACTATAACTTACCTTGCCCTGAACACAGTAAAACTACACAATCCACTATAACTTACCTTGCCCTGAACACAGTAAAACTACACAATCCACTTCAACTTACCTTGCTCTGAACACAGTAAAACTACACAATCCACTATAACTTACCTTGCCCTGAACATACTAAAACTACACAATCCACTATAACTTACCTTGCCCTGAACACAGTAAAACTACAAGATCCACTATAACTTACCTTGCTCTGAACACAGTAAAACTACACAATCCACTATAAATTACGTTGCCCTGAACACAGTAAGACTACATAATCTTCTATAACTTACCTTGCCCTGAACACAGTAAAACTACACAATCCACTATAACTTACCTTGCCCTGAACACAGTAAAACTACACAATCCACTATAACTTACCTTGCCCTGAACACAGTAAAACTACATAATCCACTATAACTTACCTTGACCTGAACACAGTAAAACTACACAATCCACTATAACTTACCTTGACCTGAACACAATAAAACAACACAATCCACTATAAATTACCTTGCCCTGAACACAGTAAAACTACACAATCCACTATAACTTACCTTGCCCTGACACAGTAAAACTACACAATCCACTATAACTTACCTTGCCCTGAACACTGTAAAACTACATAATCCACTATAACTTACCTTGCCCTGAAACAGTAAAACTACACAAACCACTATAACTTACCTTGCCCTGAACACAGTAAAACTACACAATCCACTATAACTTACCTTGCCATGAAACAGTAAAACTACACAAACCACTATAACTTACCTTGCCCTGAACACAGTAAAACTACACAATCCACTATAACTTACCTTGCCCTGAACACAGTAAAACTACACGATCCACTATAAATTACCTTGCCCTGAACACAGTAAAACTACACAATCCACTATAACTAACCTTGACCTGAACACAGTAAAACTACACAATCCACTATAACTTACCTTGTCCTGAACACACTAAAACTACACAATCCACTATAACTAAACTGGCCCTGAACACAGTAAAACTACACAATCCACTATAACTTAGCTTGCACTGAACACAGTAAAACTACACAATCCACTATAACTTACCTTGCCCTGAACACAGTAAAACTACACAATCCACTTCAACTTACCTTGCTCTGAACACAGTAAAACTACACAATCCACTATAACTTACCTTGCCCTGAACACAGTAAAATTACACAATCCACTATAACTAACCTTGCCCTGAACACAGTAAAACTACACAATCCACTATAACTTACTTTGCTCTGAACACAGTAAAACTACACAATCCACCTTAACTTACCTTGCTCTGAACACAGTAAAACTACAGAATCCACTTCAACTTACCTTGCTCTGAACACAGTAAAACTACACAATCCACTATAACTTACCTTGCCCTGAACACAGTAAAACTACACGATCCACTATAAATTACCTTGCCCTGAACACAGTAAAACTACACAATCCACTATAACTTACCTTGCCCTGAACACAGTAAAACTAAACAATCCACTATAACTTACCTTGCCCTGAACACAGTAAAACTACACAATCCACTATAACTAACCTTGCTCTGAACACAGTAAAACTATACAATCCACCATAACTTACCTTGCCCTGAACAAAGTAAAACTACACAATCCACTATAACTTAACTTGACCTGAACAGAGTAAAACTACACAATCCACTATAACTTACCTTGCACTGGACACAGTAAAACTACACAACCCACTATAACTTACCTTGCCCTGAACACACTAAAACTACACAATCCACTATAACTTACCTTGCCCTGAACACAGTAAAATTACACAATCCACTATAACTTACCTTGCCCTGAACACAGTAAAACTACATAATCCACTATAACTTAACATGCTCTGAACACAGTAAAACTACACAACCCACTATAACTTACCTTGCCTTGAACACAGTAAAACTACACAATCCACAATAACTTACCTTGCCCTGAACATAGTAAAACTACGTAATCCACTATAACTTACCTTCCTCTAAACACAGGAAAACTACACAATCCACTATAACTTACCTTGCCCAGAACACAGTAAAACTACGTAATCCACTATAACTTACCTTGCCCTGAACACAGTAAAACTACACAATCCACTATAATTTACCTTGCCCTGAACACAGTAAAACTACACAATCCACTATAACTTACCTTGCTCTGAACACAGTAAAACTACATAATCCACTATAACTTACCTTGCCCTGAACACAGTAAAACTAACACAATCCACTATAACTTACCTTGCCCTGAACACAGTAAAACTACACCCTCCACTATAAATTACGTTGCCATGAACATACTAAAACTACACGATCTTCTATAACTTACCTTGCCCTGAACACAGTAAAACCACACAATCCACTATAACTTACCTTGCCCTGAACACAGTAAAACTACACAATCCACTATAACTTACCTTGCCCTGAACACAGTAAAACTACACAATCCACTATAACTTACCTTGCCCTGAACACAGTAAAACTACACGATCCACTATAACTTACCTTGCCCTGAACATAGTGAAAGAACGTAATCCACTATAACTTACCTTCCTTTGAACACAGTAAAACTACACAATCCACTATAATTTACCTTGCCCTGAATACAGTAAAACTACAAGATCCACTATAACTTACCTTGCTCTGAACACAGTAAAACTACATAATCCACTATAACTTACCTTGCCCTGAACACAGTAAAACTAACACAATCCACTATAACTTACCTTGCCCTGAACACAGTAAAACTACACAATCCACTATAACTTACCTTGCCCTGAACACAGTAAAACTACACAATCCACTATAAATTACGTTGCTCTGAACATACTAAAACTACACAATCTTCTATAACTTACCTTGCCCTGAACACAGTAAAACTACACAATCCACTATAAATTACGTTGCCCTGAACACAGTAAAACTACACAATCCACTATAAATTACCTTGCCTTGAACACAGTAAAATTACACAATCCACTATAACTAAACTTGCCCCGAACACAGTAAAACTACACAATCCAATATAACTTACCTTGCTCTGAACACAGTAAAACTACACAATCCACTATAACTTACCTTGCCCTGAACAAAGTAAAACTACACAATCCACTATAATTTACCTTGCCCTGAACACAGAAAAACTACACAATCCACTATAACTGACCTTGGTCTGAACACAGTAAAACTACACAATCCACTATAACTTACCTTGCTCTGAACACAGTAAAACTACACAATCCACTATAACTTACCTTGCCCTGAACACAGTAAAACTACACAATCCACCATAACTTACCTTGCCCTGAACACAGTAAAAGAACACAATCTTCTATAACTTACCTTGCCCTGAATACAGTGAAACTACACAATCCCCTATACCTTACCTTGCTCTGAACACAGTAAAACTACACAATCCACTATAACTTACCTTGCCCTGAACACAGTAAAACTACACAATCCACTATAACTTAAATTGCCCTGAACTCAGTAAAACTACACAATCCACTATAACTTACCTTGCTCTGAACACAGTATAACTTACCTTGCTCTGAACACAGTAAAACTACACGATCCAATTTAACTTACCTTGCATAGAACACAGTAAAACTACACAATCCACTATAACTTACCTTGCTCTGAACACAGTAAAACTACATAATCCACTATAACTTACCTTGCCCTGAACACAGTAAAACTAACACAATCCACTATAACGTACCTTGCCCTGAACACAGTAAAACTACACAATCCACTATAAATTACGTTTCCATGAACATACTAAAACTACACAATCTTCTATAACTTACCTTGCCCTGAACACAGTAAAACTACACGATCCACTATAACTTACCTTGCCCTGAACACAGTAAAACTACACAATCCACTATAACTTACCTTGCCCTGAACACAGAAATACTACACAACCCACTATAACTTACCTTGCCCTGAACACAGTAAAACTACACAATCCACTATAACTTACCTTGCCCTGAACACAGTAAAACTACACAATCCACTTCAACTTACCTTGCTCTGAACACAGTAAAACTACACAATCCACTATAATTTACCTTGCTCTGAACACAGTAAAACTACACAATCCACTATAAATTACGTTGCCCTGAACACAGTAAGACTACACAATCTTCTATAACTTACCTTGCCCTGAACACAGTAAAACTACACAATCCACTATAACTTACCTTGCCCTGAACACAGTAAAACTACACAATCCACTATAACTTACCTTGACCTGAACACAGTAAAACTACATATTCCACTATAACTTACCTTGCCCTGAACACAGGAAAACTACACAATCCACTATAACTTACCTTGCCCTGAACACAGTAAAACAACACAATCCACTATAAATTACCTTGCCCTGAACACAGTAAAACTACACAATCCACTATAACTTACCTTGCCCTGAACACAGTAAAACTACACAATCCACTATAACTTACCTTGCCCTGAACACTGTAAAACTACATAATCCACTATAACTTACCTTGCCCTGAAACAGTAAAACTACACAAACCACTATAACTTACCTTGCCCTGAACACAGTAAAACTACACAATCCACTATAACTTACCTTGCCCTGAACACAGTAAAACTACACAATCCACTATAACTTACCTTGCCCTGAACACAGTAAAACTACACAATCCACTATAACTTACCTTGCCCTGAACACAGTAAAACTACACGATCCACTATAACTTACCTTGCCCTGAACACAGTAAAACTACACGATCCACTATAACTTACCTTGCCCTGAACACAGTAAAACTACACAATCCACTATAACTAACCTTGCTCTGAACACAGTAAAACTATACAATCTACCATAACTTACCTTGCCCTGAACACAGTAAAACTACACAATCCACTATAACTTACCTTGACCTGAACAGAGTAAAACTACGCAATCCACTATAACTTACCTTGCACTGGACACAATAAAACTACACAACCCACTATAACTTACCTTGCCCTGAACACACTAAAACTACACAATCCACTATAACTTACCTTGCACTGGACACAGTAAAACTACACAATCCACTATAACTTACCTTGACCTGAACAGAGTAAAACTACACAATCCACTATAACTTACCTTGACCTGAACAGAGTAAAACTACACAATCCACTATAACTTACCTTGCCCTGAACAGAGTAAAACTACACAATCCACTATAACTTACCTTGACCTGAACAGAGTAAAACTACACAATCCACTATAACTTACCTTGACCTGAACAGAGTAAAACTACACAATCCACTATAACTTACCTTGACCTGAACACAGTAAAACTACACAATCCACTATAAATTACGTTGCCCTGAACATACTAAAACTACACAATCTTCTATAACTTACCTTGCCCTGAACACAGTAAAACTACACAATCCACTATAACTTTCCTTGCCCTGAACACAGTAAAACTACACAACCCACTATAACATACCTTGCCCTGAACACAGTAAAACTACACAATCCACTGTAACTTACCTTGCCCTGAACACAGTAAAACTGCATAATCCACTATAACTTACCTTGCCCTGAACACAGTAAAACTACACAATCCACTATAACTTACCTTGCCCTGAACACAGTAAAACTACACAATCCACTATAAATTACCTTGCCCTGAACACAGTAAAACTACACAATCCACTATAACTTACCTTGCCCTGAACACAGTAAAACTACACAATCCACTATAACTTACCTTGCCCTGAACACTGTAAAACTACATAATCCACTATAACTTACCTTGCCCTGAAACAGTAAAACTACACAAACCACTATAACTTACCTTGCCCTGAACACAGTAAAACTACACGATCCACTATAACTTACCTTGCCTTGAACACAGTAAAACTACACGATCCACTATAACTTACCTTGCCCTGAACACAGTAAAACTACACAATCCACTATAACTAACCTTGCTCTGAACACAGTAAAACTACACAATCCACTATAACTTACCTTGCCCTGAACACAGAAAAACTACACAATCCACTATAACTAACCTTGCTCTGAACACAGTAAAACTATACAATCCACCATAACTTACCTTGCCCTGAACACAGTAAAACTACACAATCCACTATAACATACCTTGACCTGAACAGAGTAAAACTACACAATCCTCTATAACTTACCTTGCCCTGAACACACTAAAACTACACAATCCACTATAACTTACCTTGCACTGAAAACAGTAAAACTACACAACCCACTATAACTTACCTTGCTCTGAACACAGTAAAACTACACAATCCACTATAACTTACCTTGCCCTGAACATAGTAAAAGAACGTAATCCACTATAACTTACCTTCCTTTGAACACAGTAAAACTACACAATCCACTATAATTTACCTTGCCCTGAACACAGTAAAACTACAAGATCCACTATAACTTACCTTGCTCTGAACACAGTAAAACTACATAATCCACTATAACTTACCTTGCCTTGAACACAGTAAAACTAACACAATCCACTATAACTTACCTTGCCCTGAACACAGTAAAACTACACAATCCACTATAAATTACGTTGCCCTGAACATACTAAAACTACACAATCTTCTATAACTTACCTTGCCCTGAACACAGTAAAACTGCATAATCCACTATAAATTACCTTGCCCTGAACACAGTAAAACTACACAATCCACTATAACTTACCTTGCCCTGAACACAGTAAAACTACACAATCCACTATAACTTACCTTGCCCTGAACACTGTAAAACTACATAATCCACTATAACTTACCTTGCCCTGAAACAGTAAAACTACACAAACCACTATAACTTACCTTGCCCTGAACACAGTAAAACTACACAATCCACTATAACTTACCTTGCCCTGAACACAGTAAAACTACACGATCCACTATAAATTACCTTGCCCTGAACACAGTAAAACTACACAATCCACTATAACTAACCTTGACCTGAACACAGTAAAACTACACAATCCACTATAACTTACCTTGTCCTGAACACACTAAAACTACACAATCCTCTATAACTTAACTGGCCCTGAACACAGTAAAACTACACAATCCACTATAACTTAGCTTGCACTGAACACAGTAAAACTACACAATCCACTATAACTTACCTTGCCCTGAACACAGTAAAACTACACAATCCACTTCAACTTACCTTGCTCTGAACACAGTAAAACTACACAATCCACTATAACTTACCTTGCCCTGAACACAGTAAAATTACACAATCCACTATAACTAACCTTGCCCTGAACACAGTAAAACTACACAATCCACTATAACTTACTTTGCTCTGAACACAGTAAAACTACACAATCCACCTTAACTTACCTTGCTCTGAACACAGTAAAACTACACAATCCACTTCAACTTACCTTGCTCTGAACACAGTAAAACTACACAATCCACTATAACTTACCTTGCCCTGAACACAGTAAAATTACACAATCCACTATAACTTACCTTGCCCTGAACACAGTAAAACTACATAATCCACTATAACTTAACATGCTCTGAACACAGTAAAACTACATAATCCAGTATAACTTACCTTGCCCTGAACACAGTAAAACTAACACAATCCACTATAACTTACCTTGCCCTGAACACAGTAAAACTACACGATCCACTATAACTTACCTTGCCCTGAACACAGTAAAACTACACAATCCACTATAACTAACCTTGCTCTGAACACAGTAAAACTATACAATCTACTATAACTAACCTTGCTCTGAACACAGTAAAACTACACAATCCACTATAAATTACGTTGCCCTGAACACAGTAAGACTACACAATCTTCTATAACTTACCTTGCCCTGAACACAGTAAAACTACACAATCCACTATAACTTACCTTGCCCTGAACACAGTAAAACTACACAATCCACTATAACTTACCTTGCCCTGAACACAGTAAAACTACATATTCCACTATAACTTACCTTGCCCTGAACACAGTAAAACTACACAATCCACTATAACTTACCTTGCCCTGAACACAGTAAAACAACACAATCCACTATAAATTACCTTGCCCTGAACACAGTAAAACTACACAATCCACTATAACTTACCTTGCCCTGAACACAGTAAAACTACACAATCCACTATAACTTACCTTGCCCTGAACACTGTAAAACTACATAATCCACTATAACTTACCTTGCCCTGAAACAGTAAAACTACACAAACCACTATAACTTACCTTGCCCTGAACACAGTAAAACTACACAATCCACTATAACTTACCTTGCCCTGAACACAGTAAAACTACACAATCCACTATAACTTACCTTGCCCTGAACACAGTAAAACTACACAATCCACTATAAATTACGTTGCCCTGAACATACTAAAACTACACAATCTTCTATAACTTACCTTGCCCTGAACACAGTAAAACTACACAATCCACTATAACTTTCCTTGCCCTGAACACAGTAAAACTACACAACCCACTATAACTTACCTTGCCCTGAAACAGCAAATCTACACAAACCACTATAACTTACCTTGCCCTGAACACAGTAAAACTACACAATCCACTATAACTTACCTTGCCCTGAACACAGTAAAACTACACAATCCACTATAACTTACCTTGCCCTGAACACAGTAAAACTACACAATCCACTATAACTTACCTTGCCCTGAACACAGTAAAACTACACGATCCACTATAACTTACCTTGCCCTGAACACAGTAAAACTACACGATCCACTATAACTTACCTTGCCCTGAACACAGTAAAACTACACAATCAACTATAACTAACCTTGCTCTGAACACAGTAAAACTACACAATCCACTATAACTAACCTTTCTCTGAACACAGTAAAACTATACAATCTACCATAACTTACCTTGCCCTGAACACAGTAAAACTACACAATCCACTATAACTTACATTGACCTGAACAGAGTAAAACTACACAATCCACTATAACTTACCTTGCACTGGACACAATAAAACTACACAACCCACTATAACTTACCTTGCCCTGAACACACTAAAACTACACAATCCACTATAACTTACCTTGCACTGGACACAGTAAAACTACACAATCCACTATAACTTACCTTGACCTGAACAGAGTAAAACTACACAATCCACTATAACTTACCTTGACCTGAACAGAGTAAAACTACACAATCCACTATAACTTACCTTGACCTGAACAGAGTAAAACTACACAATCCACTATAACTTACCTTGACCTGAACAGAGTAAAACTACACAATCCACTATAACTTACCTTGCCCTGAACACAGTAAAACTACACAATCCACTATAACTTACCTTGACCTGAACAGAGTAAAACTACACAATCCACTATAACTTAACTTGCACTGAAAACGGTAAAACTACACAACCCACTATAACTTACCTTGCCCTGAACATAGTAAAAGAACGTAATCCACTATAACTTACCTTCCTTTGAACACAGTAAAACTACACAATCCACTATAATTTACCTTGCCCTGAACACAGTAAAACTACAAGATCCACTATAACTTACCTTGCTCTGAACACAGTAAAACTACATAATCCAGTATAACTTACCTTGCCCTGAACACAGTAAAACTAACACAATCCACTATAACTTACCTTGCCCTGAACACAGTAAAACTACACAATCCACTATAACTTACCTTGCCCTGAACACAGTAAAACTACACAATCCACTATAAATTACGTTGCCCTGAACATACAAAAACTACACAATCTTCTATAACTTACCTTGCCCTGAACACAGTAAAACTACACAATCCACTATAACTTTCCTTGCCCTGAACACAGTAAAACTACACAACCCACTATAACATACCTTGCCCTGAACACAGTAAAACTACACAATCCACTGTAACTTACCTTGCCCTGAACACAGTAAAACTGCATAATCCACTATAACTTACCTTGCCCTGAACACAGTAAAACTACACAATCCACTATAACTTACCTTGCCCTGAACACAGTAAAACTACACAATCCACTATAAATTACCTTGCCCTGAACACAGTAAAACTACACAATCCACTATAACTTACCTTGCCCTGAACACAGTAAAACTACACAATCCACTATAACTTACCTTGCCCTGAACACTGTAAAACTACATAATCCACTATAACTTACCTTGCCCTGAAACAGTAAAACTACACAAACCACTATAACTTACCTTGCCCTGAACACAGTAAAACTACACTATCCACTATAACTTACCTTGCCTTGAACACAGTAAAACTACACGATCCACTATAACTTACCTTGCCCTGAACACACTAAAACTACACAATCCACTATAACTAACCTTGCTCTGAACACAGTAAAACTACACAATCCACTATAACTTACCTTGCCCTGAACACAGTAAAACTACACAATCCACTATAACTAACCTTGCTCTGAACACAGTAAAACTATACAATCCACCATAACTTACCTTGCCCTGAACACAGTAAAACTACACAATCCTCTATAACTTACCTTGCCCTGAACACACTAAAACTACACAATCCACTATAACTTACCTTGCACTGAAAACAGTAAAACTACACAACCCACTATAACTTATCTTGCTCTGAACACAGTAAAACTACACAATCCACTATAACTTACCTTGCCCTGAACATAGTAAAAGAACGTAATCCACTATAACTTACCTTCCTTTGAACACAGTAAAACTACACAATCCACTATAACTTACCTTGCCCTGAACACAGTAAAACTACAAGATCCACTATAACTTACCTTGCTCTGAACACAGTAAAACTACATAATCCACTATAACTTACCTTGCCCTGAACACAGTAAAACTAACACAATCCACTATAACTTACCTTGCCCTGAACACAGTAAAACTACACGATCCACTATAACTTACCTTGCCCTGAACACAGTAAAACTACACAATCCACTATAACTAACCTTGCTCTGAACACAGTAAAACTATACAATCTACCATAACTTACCTTGCCCTGAACACAGTAAAACTACACAATCCACTATAACTTACCTTGAGCTGAACAGAGTAAAACTACACAATCCACTATAACTTACCTTGCACTGGACACAATAAAACTACACAACCCACTATAACTTACCTTGCCCTGAACACACTAATACTACACAATCCACTATAACTTACGTTGCACTGGACACAGTAAAACTACACAATCCACTATAACTTACCTTGACCTGAACAGAGTAAAACTACACAATCCACTATAACTTACCTTGACCTGAACAGATTAAAACTACACAATCCACTATAACTTACCTTGACCTGAACAGAGTAAAACTACACAATCCACTATAACTTACCTTGACCTGAACAGAGTAAAACTACACAATCCACTATAACTTACCTTGCCCTGAACACAGTAAAACTACACAATCCACTATAACTTACCTTGACCTGAACAGAGTAAAACTACACAATCCACTATAACTTACCTTGCACTGAAAACGGTAAAACTACACAACCCACTATAACTTACCTTGCCCTGAACATAGTAAAAGAACGTAATCCACTATAACTTACCTTCCTTTGAACACAGTAAAACTACACAATCCACTATAATTTACCTTGCCCTGAACACAGAAAAACTACAAGATCCACTATAACTTACCTTGCTCTGAACACAGTAAAACTACATAATCCGCTATAACTTACCTTGCCCTGAACACAGTAAAACTAACACAATCCACTATAACTTACCTTGCCCTGAACACAGTAAAACTACACAATCCACTATAACTTACCTTGCCCTGAACACAGTAAAACTACACAATCCACTATAAATTACGTTGCCCTGAACATACTAAAACTACACAATCTTCTATAACTTACCTTGCCCTGAACACAGTAAAACTACACAATCCACTATAACTTTCCTTGCCCTGAACACAGTAAAACTACACAACCCACTATAACTTACCTTGCCCTGAAACAGTAAAACTACACAAACCACTATAACTTACCTTGCCCTGAACACAGTAAAACTACACAATCCACTATAACTTACCTTGCCCTGAACACAGTAAAACTACACGATCCACTATAACTTACCTTGCCCTGAACACAGTAAAACTACACGATCCACTATAACTTACCTTGCCCTGAACACAGTAAAACTACACAATCAACTATAACTAACCTTGCTCTGAACACAGTAAAACTATACAATCTACCATAACTTACCTTGCCCTGAACACAGTAAAACTACACAATCCACTATAACTTACCTTGACCTGAACAGAGTAAAACTACGCAATCCACTATAACTTACCTTGCACTGGACACAATAAAACTACACAACCCACTATAACTTACCTTGCTCTGAACACACTAAAACTACACAATCCACTATAACTTACCTTGCACTGGACACAGTAAAACTACACAATCCACTATAACTTACCTTGACCTGAACAGAGTAAAACTACACAATCCACTATAACTTACCTTGACCTGAACAGAGTAAAACTACACAATCCACTATAACTTACCTTGCCCTGAACAGAGTAAAACTACACAATCCACTATAACTTACCTTGACCTGAACAGAGTAAAACTACACAATCCACTATAACTTACCTTGACCTGAACAGAGTAAAACTACACAATCCACTATAACTTACCTTGACCTGAACACAGTAAAACTACACAATCCACTATAACTTACCTTGCCCTGAACACAGTAAAACTACACAATCCACTATAAATTACGTTGCCCTGAACATACTAAAACTACACAATCTTCTATAACTTACCTTGCCCAGAACACAGTAAAACTACACAATCCACTATAACTTTCCTTGCCCTGAACACAGTAAAACTACACAACCCACTATAACATACCTTGCCCTGAACACAGTAAAACTACACAATCCACTGTAACTTACCTTGCCCTGAACACAGTAAAACTGCATAATCCACTATAACTTACCTTGCCCTGAACACAGTAAAACTACACAATCCACTATAACTTACCTTGCCCTGAACACAGTAAAACTACACAATCCACTATAAATTACCTTGCCCTGAACACAGTAAAACTACACAATCCACTATAACTTACCTTGCCCTGAACACAGTAAAACTACACAATCCACTATAACTTACCTTGCCCTGAACACTGTAAAACTACATAATCCACTATAACTTACCTTGCCGTGAAACAGTAAAACTACACAAACCACTATAACTTACCTTGCCCTGAACACAGTAAAACTACACGATCCACTATAACTTACCTTGCCTTGAACACAGTAAAACTACACGATCCACTATAACTTACCTTGCCCTGAACACAGTAAAACTACACAATCCACTATAACTAACCTTGCTCTGAACACAGTAAAACTACACAATCCACTATAACTTACCTTGCCCTGAACACAGAAAAACTACACAATCCACTATAACTAACCTTGCTCTGAACACAGTAAAACTATACAATCCACCATAACTTACCTTGCCCTGAACACAGTAAAACTACACAATCCACTATAACTTACCTTGACCTGAACAGAGTAAAACTACACAATCCTCTATAACTTACCTTGCCCTGAACACACTAAAACTACACAATCCACTATAACTTACCTTGCACTGAAAACAGTAAAACTACACAACCCACTATAACTTACCTTGCTCTGAACACAGTAAAACTACACAATCCACTATAACTTACCTTGCCCTGAACATAGTAAAAGAACGTAATCCACTATAACTTACCTTCCTTTGAACACAGTAAAACTACACAATCCACTATAATTTACCTTGCCCTGAACACAGTAAAACTACAAGATCCAATATAACTTACCTTGCTCTGAACACAGTAAAACTACATAATCCACTATAACTTACCTTGCCTTGAACACAGTAAAACTAACACAATCCACTATAACTTACCTTGCCCTGAACACAGTAAAACTACACAATCCACTATAAATTACGTTGCCCTGAACATACTAAAACTACACAATCTTCTATAACTTACCTTGCCCTGAACACAGTAAAACTGCATAATCCACTATAAATTACCTTGCCCTGAACACAGTAAAACTACACGATCCACTATAACTTACCTTGCCCTGAACACAGTAAAACTACACAATCCACTATAACTAACCTTGCTCTGAACACAGTAAAACTATACAATCCACTATAACTAACCTTGCTCTGAACACAGTAAAACTACACAATCCACTATAAATTACGTTGCCCTGAACACAGTAAGACTACACAATCTTCTATAACTTACCTTGCCCTGAACACAGTAAAACTACACAATCCACTATAACTTACCTTGCCCTGAACACAGTAAAACTACACAATCCACTATAACTTACCTTGCCCTGAACACAGTAAAACTACATATTCCACTATAACTTACCTTGCCCTGAACACAGTAAAACTACACAATCCACTATAACTTACCTTGCCCTGAACACAGTAAAACAACACAATCCACTATAAATTACCTTGCCCTGAACACAGTAAAACTACACAATCCACTATAACTTACCTTGCCCTGAACACAGTAAAACTACACAATCCACTATAACTTACCTTGCCCTGAACACTGTAAAACTACATAATCCACTATAACTTACCTTGCCCTGAAACAGTAAAACTACACAAACCACTATAACTTACCTTGCCCTGAACACAGTAAAACTACACAATCCACTATAACTTACCTTGCCCTGAACACAGTAAAACTACACAATCCACTATAACTTACCTTGCCCTGAACACAGTAAAACTACACAATCCACTATAACTTACCTTGCCCTGAACACAGTAAAACTACACGATCCACTATAACTTACCTTGCCCTGAACACAGTAAAACTACACGATCCACTATAACTTACCTTGCCCTGAACACAGTAAAACTACACAATCCACTATAACTTACCTTGACCTGAACAGAGTAAAACTACACAATCCACTATAACTTACCTTGCACTGGACACAATAAAACTACACAACCCACTATAACTTACCTTGCCCTGAACACACTAATACTACACAATCCACTATAACTTACCTTGCACTGGACACAGTAAAACTACACAATCCACTATAACTTACCTTGACCTGAACAGAGTAAAACTACACAATCCACTATAACTTACCTTGACCTGAACAGATTAAAACTACACAATCCACTATAACTTACCTTGACCTGAACAGAGTAAAACTACACAATCCACTATAACTTACCTTGACCTGAACAGAGTAAAACTACACAATCCACTATAACTTACCTTGCCCTGAACACAGTAAAACTACACAATCCACTATAACTTACCTTGACCTGAACAGAGTAAAACTACACAATCCACTATAACTTACCTTGCACTGAAAACGGTAAAACTACACAACCCACTATAACTTACCTTGCCCTGAACATAGTAAAAGAACGTAATCCACTATAACTTACCTTCCTTTGAACACAGTAAAACTACACAATCCACTATAATTTACCTTGCCCTGAACACAGAAAAACTACAAGATCCACTATAACTTACCTTGCTCTGAACACAGTAAAACTACATAATCCGCTATAACTTACCTTGCCCTGAACACAGTAAAACTAACACAATCCACTATAACTTACCTTGCCCTGAACACAGTAAAACTACACAATCCACTATAACTTACCTTGCCCTGAACACAGTAAAACTACACAATCCACTATAAATTACGTTGCCCTGAACATACTAAAACTACACAATCTTCTATAACTTACCTTGCCCTGAACACAGTAAAACTACACAATCCACTATAACTTTCCTTGCCCTGAACACAGTAAAACTACACAACCCACTATAACTTACCTTGCCCTGAAACAGCAAAACTACACAAACCACTATAACTTACCTTGCCCTGAACACAGTAAAACTACACAATCCACTATAACTTACCTTGCCCTGAACACAGTAAAACTACACAATCCACTATAACTTACCTTGCCCTGAACACAGTAAAACTACAGAATCCACTATAACTTACCTTGCCCTGAACACAGTAAAACTACACAATCCACTATAACTTACCTTGCCCTGAACACAGTAAAACTACACAATCCACTATAACTTACCTTGCCCTGAACACAGTAAAACTACACAATCCACTATAACTTACCTTGCCCTGAACACAGTAAAACTACACAATCCACTATAACTTACCTTGACCTGAACAGAGTAAAACTACACAATCCTCTATAACTTACCTTGCCCTGAACACAGTAAAACTACACAATCTTCTATAACTAACCTTGCTCTGAACACAGTAAAACTACACAATCCACTATAACTTACCTTGCCCTGAACACAGTAAAACTACACGATCCACTATAACTTACCTTGCCCTGAACACAGTAAAACTACACGATCCACTATAACTTACCTTGCCCTGAACACAGTAAAACTACACAATCAACTATAACTAACCTTGCTCTGAACACAGTAAAACTACACAATCCACTATAACTAACCTTTCTCTGAACACAGTAAAACTATACAATCTACCATAACTTACCTTGCCCTGAACACAGTAAAACTACACAATCCACTATAACTTACATTGACCTGAACAGAGTAAAACTACACAATCCACTATAACTTACCTTGCACTGGACGCAATAAAACTACACAACCCACTATAACTTACCTTGCCCTGAACACACTAAAACTACACAATCCACTATAACTTACCTTGCACTGGACACAGTAAAACTACACAATCCACTATAACTTACCTTGACCTGAACAGAGTAAAACTACACAATCCACTATAACTTACCTTGACCTGAACAGAGTAAAACTACACAATCCACTATAACTTACCTTGACCTGAACAGAGTAAAACTACACAATCCACTATAACTTACCTTGCCCGGAACACAGTAAAACTACACAATCCACTATAACTTACCTTGACCTGAACAGAGTAAAACTACACAATCCACTATAACTTAACTTGCACTGAAAACGGTAAAACTACACAACCCACTATAACTTACCTTGCCCTGAACATAGTAAAAGAACGTAATCCACTATAACTTACCTTCCTTTGAACACAGTAAAACTACACAATCCACTATAATTTACCTTGCCCTGAACACAGTAAAACTGCAAGATCCACTATAACTTACCTTGCTCTGAACACAGTAAAACTACATAATCCAGTATAACTTACCTTGCCCTGAACACAGTAAAACTAACACAATCCACTATAACTTACCTTGCCCTGAACACAGTAAAACTACACAATCCACTATAACTTACCTTGCCCTGAACACAGTAAAACTACACAATCCACTATAAATTACGTTGCCCTGAACATACAAAAACTACACAATCTTCTATAACTTACCTTGCCCTGAACACAGTAAAACTACACAATCCACTATAACTTTCCTTGCCCTGAACACAGTAAAACTACACAACCCACTATAACATACCTTGCCCTGAACACAGTAAAACTACACAATCCACTGTAACTTACCTTGCCCTGAACACAGTAAAACTGCATAATCCACTATAACTTACCTTGCCCTGAACACAGTAAAACTACACAATCCACTATAACTTACCTTGCCCTGAACACAGTAAAACTACACAATCCACTATAAATTACCTTGCCCTGAACACAGTAAAACTACACAATCCACTATAACTTACCTTGCCCTGAACACAGTAAAACTACACAATCCACTATAACTTACCTTGCCCTGAACACTGTAAAACTACATAATCCACTATAACTTACCTTGCCCTGAAACAGTAAAACTACACAAACCACTATAACTTACCTTGCCCTGAACACAGTAAAACTACACTATCCACTATAACTTACCTTGCCTTGAACACAGTAAAACTACACGATCCACTATAACTTACCTTGCCCTGAACACACTAAAACTACACAATCCACTATAACTAACCTTGCTCTGAACACAGTAAAACTACACAATCCACTATAACTTACCTTGCCCTGAACACAGTAAAACTACACAATCCACTATAACTAACCTTGCTCTGAACACAGTAAAACTATACAATCCACCATAACTTACCTTGCCCTGAACACAGTAAAACTACACAATCCTCTATAACTTACCTTGCCCTGAACACACTAAAACTACACAATCCACTATAACTTACCTTGCACTGAAAACAGTAAAACTACACAACCCACTATAACTTATCTTGCTCTGAACACAGTAAAACTACACAATCCACTATAACTTACCTTGCCCTGAACATAGTAAAAGAACGTAATCCACTATAACTTACCTTCCTTTGAACACAGTAAAACTACACAATCCACTATAACTTACCTTGCCCTGAACACAGTAAAACTACAAGATCCACTATAACTTACCTTGCTCTGAACACAGTAAAACTACATAATCCACTATAACTTACCTTGCCCTGAACACAGTAAAACTAACACAATCCACTATAACTTACCTTGCCCTGAACACAGTAAAACTACACGATCCACTATAACTTACCTTGCCCTGAACACAGTAAAACTACACAATCCACTATAACTAACCTTGCTCTGAACACAGTAAAACTATACAATCTACCATAACTTACCTTGCCCTGAACACAGTAAAACTACACAATCCACTATAACTTACCTTGACCTGAACAGAGTAAAACTACACAATCCACTATAACTTACCTTGCACTGGACACAATAAAACTACACAACCCACTATAACTTACCTTGCCCTGAACACACTAATACTACACAATCCACTATAACTTACCTTGCACTGGACACAGTAAAACTACACAATCCACTATAACTTACCTTGACCTGAACAGAGTAAAACTACACAATCCACTATAACTTACCTTGACCTGAACAGATTAAAACTACACAATCCACTATAACTTACCTTGACCTGAACAGAGTAAAACTACACAATCCACTATAACTTACCTTGACCTGAACAGAGTAAAACTACACAATCCACTATAACTTACCTTGCCCTGAACACAGTAAAACTACACAATCCACTATAACTTACCTTGACCTGAACAGAGTAAAACTACACAATCCACTATAACTTACCTTGCACTGAAAACGGTAAAACTACACAACCCACTATAACTTACCTTGCCCTGAACATAGTAAAAGAACGTAATCCACTATAACTTACCTTCCTTTGAACACAGTAAAACTACACAATCCACTATAATTTACCTTGCCCTGAACACAGAAAAACTACAAGATCCACTATAACTTACCTTGCTCTGAACACAGTAAAACTACATAATCCGCTATAACTTACCTTGCCCTGAACACAGTAAAACTAACACAATCCACTATAACTTACCTTGCCCTGAACACAGTAAAACTACACAATCCACTATAACTTACCTTGCCCTGAACACAGTAAAACTACACAATCCACTATAAATTACGTTGCCCTGAACATACTAAAACTACACAATCTTCTATAACTTACCTTGCCCTGAACACAGTAAAACTACACAATCCACTATAACTTTCCTTGCCCTGAACACAGTAAAACTACACAACCCACTATAACTTACCTTGCCCTGAAACAGTAAAACTACACAAACCACTATAACTTACCTTGCCCTGAACACAGTAAAACTACACAATCCACTATAACTTACCTTGCCCTGAACACAGTAAAACTACACAATCCACTATAACTTACCTTGCCCTGAATACAGTAAAACTACACAATCCACTATAACTTACCTTGCCCTGAACACAGTAAAACTACACGATCCACTATAACTTACCTTGCCCTGAACACAGTAAAACTACACGATCCACTATAACTTACCTTGCCCTGAACACAGTAAAACTACACAATCAACTATAACTAACCTTGCTCTGAACACAGTAAAACTATACAATCTACCATAACTTACCTTGCCCTGAACACAGTAAAACTACACAATCCACTATAACTTACCTTGACCTGAACAGAGTAAAACTACGCAATCCACTATAACTTACCTTGCACTGGACACAATAAAACTACACAACCCACTATAACTTACCTTGCTCTGAACACACTAAAACTACACAATCCACTATAACTTACCTTGCACTGGACACAGTAAAACTACACAATCCACTATAACTTACCTTGACCTGAACAGAGTAAAACTACACAATCCACTATAACTTACCTTGACCTGAACAGAGTAAAACTACACAATCCACTATAACTTACCTTGCCCTGAACAGAGTAAAACTACACAATCCACTATAACTTACCTTGACCTGAACAGAGTAAAACTACACAATCCACTATAACTTACCTTGACCTGAACAGAGTAAAACTACACAATCCACTATAACTTACCTTGACCTGAACACAGTAAAACTACACAATCCACTATAACTTACCTTGCCCTGAACACAGTAAAACTACACAATCCACTATAAATTACGTTGCCCTGAACATACTAAAACTACACAATCTTCTATAACTTACCTTGCCCTGAACACAGTAAAACTACACAATCCACTATAACTTTCCTTGCCCTGAACACAGTAAAACTACACAACCCACTATAACATACCTTGCCCTGAACACAGTAAAACTACACAATCCACTGTAACTTACCTTGCCCTGAACACAGTAAAACTGCATAATCCACTATAACTTACCTTGCCCTGAACACAGTAAAACTACACAATCCACTATAACTTACCTTGCCCTGAACACAGTAAAACTACACAATCCACTATAAATTACCTTGCCCTGAACACAGTAAAACTACACAATCCACTATAACTTACCTTGCCCTGAACACAGTAAAACTACACAATCCACTATAACTTACCTTGCCCTGAACACTGTAAAACTACATAATCCACTATAACTTACCTTGCCCTGAAACAGTAAAACTACACAAACCACTATAACTTACCTTGCCCTGAACACAGTAAAACTACACGATCCACTATAACTTACCTTGCCTTGAACACAGTAAAACTACACGATCCACTATAACTTACCTTGCCCTGAACACAGTAAAACTACACAATCCACTATAACTAACCTTGCTCTGAACACAGTAAAACTACACAATCCACTATAACTTACCTTGCCCTGAACACAGTAAAACTACACAATCCACTATAACTTACCTTGCCCTGAACACAGTAAAACTACACAATCCACTATAACTAACCTTGCTCTGAACACAGTAAAACTACACAATCCACTATAACTTACCTTGCCCTGAACATAGTAAAAGAACGTAATCCACTATAACTTACCTTCCTTTGAACACAGTAAAACTACACAATCCACTATAATTTACCTTGCCCTGAACACAGTAAAACTACAAGATCCAATATAACTTACCTTGCTCTGAACACAGTAAAACTACATAATCCACTATAACTTACCTTGCCTTGAACACAGTAAAACTAACACAATCCACTATAACTTACCTTGCCCTGAACACAGTAAAACTACACAATCCACTATAAATTACGTTGCCCTGAACATACTAAAACTACACAATCTTCTATAACTTACCTTGCCCTGAACACAGTAAAACTGCATAATCCACTATAAATTACCTTGCCCTGAACACAGTAAAACTACACAATCCACTATAACTTACCTTGCCCTGAACACAGTAAAACTACACAATCCACTATAACTTACCTTGCCCTGAACACTGTAAAACTACATAATCCACTATAACTTACCTTGCCCTGAAACAGTAAAACTACACAAACCACTATAACTTACCTTGCCCTGAACACAGTAAAACTACACAATCCACTATAACTTACCTTGCCCTGAACACAGTAAAACTACACGATCCACTATAAATTACCTTGCCCTGAACACAGTAAAACTACACAATCCACTATAACTAACCTTGACCTGAACACAGTAAAACTACACAATCCACTATAACTTACCTTGTCCTGAACACACTAAAACTACACAATCCTCTATAACTTAACTGGCCCTGAACACAGTAAAACTACACAATCCACTATAACTTAGCTTGCACTGAACACAGTAAAACTACACAATCCACTATAACTTACCTTGCCCTGAACACAGTAAAACTACACAATCCACTTCAACTTACCTTGCTCTGAATACAGTAAAACTACACAATCCACTATAACTTACCTTGCCCTGAACACAGTAAAATTACACAATCCACTATAACTAACCTTGCCCTGAACACAGTAAAACTACACAATCCACTATAACTTACTTTGCTCTGAACACAGTAAAACTACACAATCCACCTTAACTTACCTTGCTCTGAACACAGTAAAACTACACAATCCACTTCAACTTACCTTGCTCTGAACACAGTAAAACTACACAATCCACTATAACTTACCTTGCCCTGAACACAGTAAAATTACACAATCCACTATAACTTACCTTGCCCTGAACACAGTAAAACTACATAATCCACTATAACTTAACATGCTCTGAACACAGTAAAACTACACAACCCACTATAACTTACCTTGCCTTGAACACAGTAAAACTACACAATCCACAATAACTTACCTTGCCCTGAACATAGTAAAACTACGTAATCCACTATAACTTACCTTCCTCTAAACACAGTAAAACTACACAATCTACTATAACTTACCTTGCCCAGAACACAGTAAAACTACGTAATCCACTATAACTTACCTTGCCCTGAACACAGTAAAACTACACAATCCACTATAATTTACCTTGCCCTGATCACAGTAAAAATACACAATCCACTATAACTTACCTTGCTCTGAACACAGTAAAACTACATAATCCACTATAACTTACCTTGCCCTGAACACAGTAAAACTAACACAATCCACTATAACTTACCTTGCCCTGAACACAGTAAAACTACACCATCCACTATAAATTACGTTGCCATGAACATACTAAAACTACACGATCTTCTATAACTTACCTTGCCCTGAACACAGTAAAACCACACAATCCACTATAACTTACCTTGCCCTGAACACAGTAAAACTACACAATCCATTATAACTTACCTTGCCCTGAACACAGTAAAACTACACAATCCACTATAACTTACCTTGCCCTGAAACAGTAAAACTACACAAACCACTATAACTTACCTTGCCCTGAACACAGTAAAACTACACTATCCACTATAACTTACCTTGCCTTGAACACAGTAAAACTACACGATCCACTATAACTTACCTTGCCCTGAACACACTAAAACTACACAATCCACTATAACTAACCTTGCTCTGAACACAGTAAAACTACACAATCCACTATAACTTACCTTGCCCTGAACACAGTAAAACTACACAATCCACTATAACTAACCTTGCTCTGAACACAGTAAAACTATACAATCCACCATAACTTACCTTGCCCTGAACACAGTAAAACTACACAATCCTCTATAACTTACCTTGCCCTGAACACACTAAAACTACACAATCCACTATAACTTACCTTGCACTGAAAACAGTAAAACTACACAACCCACTATAACTTATCTTGCTCTGAACACAGTAAAACTACACAATCCACTATAACTTACCTTGCCCTGAACATAGTAAAAGAACGTAATCCACTATAACTTACCTTCCTTTGAACACAGTAAAACTACACAATCCACTATAACTTACCTTGCCCTGAACACAGTAAAACTACAAGATCCACTATAACTTACCTTGCTCTGAACACAGTAAAACTACATAATCCACTATAACTTACCTTGCCCTGAACACAGTAAAACTAACACAATCCACTATAACTTACCTTGCCCTGAACACAGTAAAACTACACGATCCACTATAACTTACCTTGCCCTGAACACAGTAAAACTACACAATCCACTATAACTAACCTTGCTCTGAACACAGTAAAACTATACAATCTACCATAACTTACCTTGCCCTGAACACAGTAAAACTACACAATCCACTATAACTTACCTTGACCTGAACAGAGTAAAACTACACAATCCACTATAACTTACCTTGCACTGGACACAATAAAACTACACAACCCACTATAACTTACCTTGCCCTGAACACACTAATACTACACAATCCACTATAACTTACCTTGCACTGGACACAGTAAAACTACACAATCCACTATAACTTACCTTGACCTGAACAGAGTAAAACTACACAATCCACTATAACTTACCTTGACCTGAACAGATTAAAACTACACAATCCACTATAACTTACCTTGACCTGAACAGAGTAAAACTACACAATCCACTATAACTTACCTTGACCTGAACAGAGTAAAACTACACAATCCACTATAACTTACCTTGCCCTGAACACAGTAAAACTACACAATCCACTATAACTTACCTTGACCTGAACAGAGTAAAACTACACAATCCACTATAACTTACCTTGCACTGAAAACGGTAAAACTACACAACCCACTATAACTTACCTTGCCCTGAACATAGTAAAAGAACGTAATCCACTATAACTTACCTTCCTTTGAACACAGTAAAACTACACAATCCACTATAATTTACCTTGCCCTGAACACAGAAAAACTACAAGATCCACTATAACTTACCTTGCTCTGAACACAGTAAAACTACATAATCCGCTATAACTTACCTTGCCCTGAACACAGTAAAACTAACACAATCCACTATAACTTACCTTGCCCTGAACACAGTAAAACTACACAATCCACTATAACTTACCTTGCCCTGAACACAGTAAAACTACACAATCCACTATAAATTACGTTGCCCTGAACATACTAAAACTACACAATCTTCTATAACTTACCTTGCCCTGAACACAGTAAAACTACACAATCCACTATAACTTTCCTTGCCCTGAACACAGTAAAACTACACAACCCACTATAACTTACCTTGCCCTGAAACAGTAAAACTACACAAACCACTATAACTTACCTTGCCCTGAACACAGTAAAACTACACAATCCACTATAACTTACCTTGCCCTGAACACAGTAAAACTACACAATCCACTATAACTTACCTTGCCCTGAACACAGTAAAACTACACAATCCACTATAACTTACCTTGCCCTGAACACAGTAAAACTACACGATCCACTATAACTTACCTTGCCCTGAACACAGTAAAACTACACGATCCACTATAACTTACCTTGCCCTGAACACAGTAAAACTACACAATCAACTATAACTAACCTTGCTCTGAACACAGTAAAACTATACAATCTACCATAACTTACCTTGCCCTGAACACAGTAAAACTACACAATCCACTATAACTTACCTTGACCTGAACAGAGTAAAACTACGCAATCCACTATAACTTACCTTGCACTGGACACAATAAAACTACACAACCCACTATAACTTACCTTGCTCTGAACACACTAAAACTACACAATCCACTATAACTTACCTTGCACTGGACACAGTAAAACTACACAATCCACTATAACTTACCTTGACCTGAACAGAGTAAAACTACACAATCCACTATAACTTACCTTGACCTGAACAGAGTAAAACTACACAATCCACTATAACTTACCTTGCCCTGAACAGAGTAAAACTACACAATCCACTATAACTTACCTTGACCTGAACAGAGTAAAACTACACAATCCACTATAACTTACCTTGACCTGAACAGAGTAAAACTACACAATCCACTATAACTTACCTTGACCTGAACACAGTAAAACTACACAATCCACTATAACTTACCTTGCCCTGAACACAGTAAAACTACACAATCCACTATAAATTACGTTGCCCTGAACATACTAAAACTACACAATCTTCTATAACTTACCTTGCCCTGAACACAGTAAAACTACACAATCCACTATAACTTTCCTTGCCCTGAACACAGTAAAACTACACAACCCACTATAACATACCTTGCCCTGAACACAGTAAAACTACACAATCCACTGTAACTTACCTTGCCCTGAACACAGTAAAACTGCATAATCCACTATAACTTACCTTGCCCTGAACACAGTAAAACTACACAATCCACTATAACTTACCTTGCCCTGAAGACAGTAAAACTACACAATCCACTATAAATTACCTTGCCCTGAACACAGTAAAACTACACAATCCACTATAACTTACCTTGCCCTGAACACAGTAAAACTACACAATCCACTATAACTTACCTTGCCCTGAACACTGTAAAACTACATAATCCACTATAACTTACCTTGCCCTGAAACAGTAAAACTAGACAAACCACTATAACTTACCTTGCCCTGAACACAGTAAAACTACACGATCCACTATAACTTACCTTGCCTTGAACACAGTAAAACTACACGATCCACTATAACTTACCTTGCCCTGAACACAGTAAAACTACACAATCCACTATAACTAACCTTGCTCTGAACACAGTAAAACTACACAATCCACTATAACTTACCTTGCCCTGAACACAGAAAAACTACACAATCCACTATAACTAACCTTGCTCTGAACACAGTAAAACTATACAATCCACCATAACTTACCTTGCCCTGAACACAGTAAAACTACACAATCCACTATAACTTACCTTGACCTGAACATAGTAAAACTACACAATCCTCTATAACTTACCTTGCCCTGAACACACTAAAACTACACAATCCACTATAACTTACCTTGCACTGAAAACAGTAAAACTACACAACCCACTATAACTTACCTTGCTCTGAACACAGTAAAACTACACAATCCACTATAACTTACCTTGCCCTGAACATAGTAAAAGAACGTAATCCACTATAACTTACCTTCCTTTGAACACAGTAAAACTACACAATCCACTATAATTTACCTTGCCCTGAACACAGTAAAACTACAAGATCCAATATAACTTACCTTGCTCTGAACACAGTAAAACTACATAATCCACTATAACTTACCTTGCCTTGAACACAGTAAAACTAACACAATCCACTATAACTTACCTTGCCCTGAACACAGTAAAACTACACAATCCACTATAAATTACGTTGCCCTGAACATACTAAAACTACACAATCTTCTATAACTTACCTTGCCCTGAACACAGTAAAACTGCATAATCCACTATAAATTACCTTGCCCTGAACACAGTAAAACTACACAATCCACTATAACTTACCTTGCCCTGAACACAGTAAAACTACACAATCCACTATAACTTACCTTGCCCTGAACACTGTAAAACTACATAATCCACTATAACTTACCTTGCCCTGAAACAGTAAAACTACACAAACCACTATAACTTACCTTGCCCTGAACACAGTAAAACTACACAATCCACTATAACTTACCTTGCCCTGAACACAGTAAAACTACACGATCCACTATAAATTACCTTGCCCTGAACACAGTAAAACTACACAATCCACTATAACTAACCTTGACCTGAACACAGTAAAACTACACAATCCACTATAACTTACCTTGTCCTGAACACACTAAAACTACACAATCCTCTATAACTTAACTGGCCCTGAACACAGTAAAACTACACAATCCACTATAACTTAGCTTGCACTGAACACAGTAAAACTACACAATCCACTATAACTTACCTTGCCCTGAACACAGTAAAACTACACAATCCACTTCAACTTACCTTGCTCTGAATACAGTAAAACTACACAATCCACTATAACTTACCTTGCCCTGAACACAGTAAAATTACACAATCCACTATAACTAACCTTGCCCTGAACACAGTAAAACTACACAATCCACTATAACTTACTTTGCTCTGAACACAGTAAAACTACACAATCCACCTTAACTTACCTTGCTCTGAACACAGTAAAACTACACAATCCACTTCAACTTACCTTGCTCTGAACACAGTAAAACTACACAATCCACTATAACTTACCTTGCCCTGAACACAGTAAAATTACACAATCCACTATAACTTACCTTGCCCTGAACACAGTAAAACTACATAATCCACTATAACTTAACATGCTCTGAACACAGTAAAACTACACAACCCACTATAACTTACCTTGCCTTGAACACAGTAAAACTACACAATCCACAATAACTTACCTTGCCCTGAACATAGTAAAACTACGTAATCCACTATAACTTACCTTCCTCTAAACACAGTAAAACTACACAATCTACTATAACTTACCTTGCCCAGAACACAGTAAAACTACGTAATCCACTATAACTTACCTTGCCCTGAACACAGTAAAACTACACAATCCACTATAATTTACCTTGCCCTGATCACAGTAAAACTACACAATCCACTATAACTTACCTTGCTCTGAACACAGTAAAACTACATAATCCACTATAACTTACCTTGCCCTGAACACAGTAAAACTAACACAATCCACTATAACTTACCTTGCCCTGAACACAGTAAAACTACACCATCCACTATAAATTACGTTGCCATGAACATACTAAAACTACACGATCTTCTATAACTTACCTTGCCCTGAACACAGTAAAACCACACAATCCACTATAACTTACCTTGCCCTGAACACAGTAAAACTACACAATCCATTATAACTTACCTTGCCCTGAACACAGTAAAACTACACAATCCACTATAACTTACCTTGCCCTGAACACAGTAAAACTACACGATCCACTATAACTTACCTTGCCCTGAACACAGTAAAACTACACAATCCACTATAACTTACCTTGCCCTGAACACAGTAAAACTACACAATCCACTATAACTCACCTTGCTCGGAACACAGTAAAACTATACAATCCACCATAACTTACCTTGCCCTGAACACAGTAAATCTACACAATCCACTATAACTTACCTTGACCTGAACAGAGTAAAACTACACAATCCACTATAACTTACCTTGCCCTGAACACACTAAAACTACACAATCCACTATAACTTACCTTGACCTGAACAGAGTAAAACTACACAATCCACTATAACTTACCTTGCACTGAAAACAGTAAAACTACACAACCCACTATAACTTACCTTGCCCTGAACATAGTAAAAGAACGTAATCCACTATAACTTACCTTCCTTTGAACACAGTAAAACTACACAATCCACTATAATTTACCTTGCCCTGAACACAGTAAAACTACAAGATCCACTATAACTTACCTTGCTCTGAACACAGTAAAACTACATAATCCACTATAACTTACCTTGCCCTGAACACAGTAAAACTAACACAATCCACTATAACTTACCTTGCCCTGAACATACTAAAACTACACAATCTTCTATAACTTACCTTGCCCTGAACACAGTAAAACTACACAATCCACTATAAATTACGTTGCCCTGAACACAGTAAAACTACACAATCCACTATAAATTACCTTGCCTTGAACACAGTAAAATTACACAATCCACTATAACTTACCTTGCCCTGAACACAGTAAAACTACGTAATCCACTATAACTTACCTTGCCCTGAACAAAGTAAAACTACACAATCCACTATAATTTACCTTGCCCTGAACACAGTAAAACTACACAATCCACTATAACTGACCTTGGTCTGAACACAGTAAAACTACACAATCCACTATAACTTACCTTGCTCTGAACACAGTAAAACTACACAATCCACTATAACTTACCTTGCCCTGAACACAGTAAAACTACACAATCCACCATAACTTACCTTGCCCTGAACACAGTAAAAGAACACAATCTTCTATAACTTACCTTGCCCTGAATACAGTGAAACTACACAATCCCCTATACCTTACCTTGCTCTGAACACAGTAAAACTACACAATCCACTATAACTTACCTTGCCCTGAACACAGTAAAACTACACAATCCACTATAACTTAAATTGCCCTGAACTCAGTAAAACTACATAATCCACTGTAACTTACCTTGCCCTGAACACAGTAAAAGTACACAACCCACTATAACTTACCTTGCTCTGAACACAGCAAAACTACACAATCCACTATAACTTACCTTGCCCTGAACACAGTAAAACTACACAATCCACTATAACTTACCTTGCCCTGAACACAGTAAAAGTACATAATCCACTATAACTTACCTTGCTCTGAACACAGTATAACTTACCTTGCTCTGAACACAGTAAAACTACACGATCCAATTTAACTTACCTTGCATTGAACACAGTAAAACTACACAATCCACTATAACTTACCTTGCTCTGAACACAGTAAAACTACATAATCCACTATAACTTACCTTGCCCTGAACACAGTAAAACTAACACAATCCACTATAACGTACCTTGCCCTGAACACAGTAAAACTACACAATCCACTATAAATTACGTTTCCATGAACATACTAAAACTACACAATCTTCTATAACTTACCTTGCCCTGAACACAGTAAATCTACACAATCCACTATAACTTACCTTGCCCTGAACACAGTAAAACTACACAATCCACTATAACTTACCTTGCCCTGAACACAGTAATACTACACAACCCACTATAACTTACCTTGCCCTGAACACAGTAAAACTACACAATCCACTATAACTTACCTTGCCCTGAACACAGTAAAACTACACAATCCACTTCAAATTACCTTGCTCTGAACACATTAAAACTACACAATCCACTATAATTTACCTTGCCCTGAACATACTAAAACTACACAATCCACTATAACTTACCTTGCCCTGAACACAGTAAAACAACACAATCCACTATAAATTACCTTGCCCTGAACACAGTAAAACTACACAATCCACTATAACTTACCTTGCCCTGAACACAGTAAAACTACACAATCCACTATAACTTACCTTGCCCTGAACACTGTAAAACTACATAATCCACTATAAATTACCTTGCCCTGAAACAGTAAAACTACACAAACCACTATAACTTACCTTGCCCTGAACACAGTAATACTACACAACCCACTATAACTTACCTTGCCCTGAACACAGTAAAACTACACAATCCACTATAACTTACCTTGCCCTGAACACAGTAAAACGACACAATCCACTATAACTTACCTTGCCCTGAACACAGTAAAACTACATAATCCACTATAACTTACCTTGCCCTGAACACAGTAAAACTACACAATCCACTATAACTTACCTTGCCCTGAACACAGTAAAACAACACAATCCACTATAAATTACCTTGCCCTGAACACAGTAAAACTACACAATCCACTATAACTTACCTTGCCCTGAACACAGTAAAACTACACAATCCACTATAACTTACCTTGCCCTGAACACTGTAAAACTACATAATCCACTATAAATTACCTTGCCCTGAAACAGTAAAACTACACAAACCACTATAACTTACCTTGCCCTGAACACAGTAAAACTACACAATCCACTATAACTTACCTTGCCCTGAACACAGTAAAACTACACAATCCACTATAACTTACCTTGCCCTGAACACAGTAAAACTACACAATCCACTATAACTTACCTTGCCCTGAACACAGTAAAACTACACGATCCACTATAACTTACCTTGCCCTGAACACAGTAAAACTACACGATCCACTATAACTTACCTTGCCCTGAACACAGAAAAACTACACAATCCACTATAACTAACCTTTCTCTGAACACAGTAAAACTATACAATCTACCATAACTTACCTTGCCCTGAACACAGTAAAACTACACAATCCACTATAACTTACCTTGACCTGAACAGAGTAAAACTACACAATCCACTATAACTTACCTTGCACTGGACACAATAAAACTACACAACCCACTATAACTTACCTTGCCCTGAACACACTAAAACTACACAATCCACTATAACTTACCTTGCACTGGACACAGTAAAACTACACAATCCACTATAACTTACCTTGACCTGAACAGAGTAAAACTACACAATCCACTATAACTTACCTTGACCTGAACAGAGTAAAACTACACAATCCACTATAACTTACCTTGACCTGAACAGAGTAAAACTACACAATCCACTATAACTTACCTTGACCTGAACAGAGTAAAACTACACAATCCACTATAACTTACCTTGCCCTGAACACAGTAAAACTACACAATCCACTATAACTTACCTTGACCTGAACAGAATAAATCTACACAATCCACTATAACTTAACTTGCACTGAAAACGGTAAAACTACACAACCCACTATAACTTACCTTGCCCTGAACATAGTAAAAGAACGTAATCCACTATAACTTACCTTCCTTTGAACACAGTAAAACTACACAATCCACTATAATTTACCTTGCCCTGAACACAGTAAAACTACAAGATCCACTATAACTTACCTTGCTCTGAACACAGTAAAACTACATAATCCAGTATAACTTACCTTGCCCTGAACACAGTAAAACTAACACAATCCACTATAACTTACCTTGCCCTGAAGACAGTAAAACTACACAATCCACTATAACTTACCTTGCCCTGAACACAGTAAAACTACACAATCCACTATAAATTACGTTGCCCTGAACATACAAAAACTACACAATCTTCTATAACTTACCTTGCCCTGAACACAGTAAAACTACACAATCCACTATAACTTTCCTTGCCCTGAACACAGTAAAACTACACAACCCACTATAACATACCTTGCCCTGAACACAGTAAAACTACACAATCCACTGTAACTTACCTTGCCCTGAACACAGTAAAACTGCATAATCCACTATAACTTACCTTGCCCTGAACACAGTAAAACTACACAATCCACTATAACTTACCTTGTCCTGAACACAGTAAAACTACACAATCCACTATAAATTACCTTGCCCTGAACACAGTAAAACTACACAATCCACTATAACTTACCTTGCCCTGAACACAGTAAAACTACACAATCCACTATAACTTACCTTGCCCTGAACACTGTAAAACTACATAATCCACTATAACTTACCTTGCCCTGAAACAGTAAAACTACACAAACCACTATAACTTACCTTGCCCTGAACACAGTAAAACTACACTATCCACTATAACTTACCTTGCCTTGAACACAGTAAAACTACACGATCCACTATAACTTACCTTGCCCTGAACACACTAAAACTACACAATCCACTATAACTAACCTTGCTCTGAACACAGTAAAACTACACAATCCACTATAACTTACCTTGCCCTGAACACAGTAAAACTACACAATCCACTATAACTAACCTTGCTCTGAACACAGTAAAACTATACAATCCACCATAACTTACCTTGCCCTGAACACAGTAAAACTACACAATCCACTATAACTTACCTTGACCTGAACAGAGTAAAACTACACAATCCTCTATAACTTACCTTGCCCTGAACACACTAAAACTACACAATCCACTATAACTTACCTTGCACTGAAAACAGTAAAACTACACAACGCACTATAACTTATCTTGCTCTGAACACAGTAAAACTACACAATCCACTATAACTTACCTTGCCCTGAACATAGTAAAAGAACGTAATCCACTGTAACTTACCTTCCTTTGAACACAGTAAAACTACACAATCCACTATAACTTACCTTGCCCTGAACACAGTAAAACTACAAGATCCACTATAACTTACCTTGCTCTGAACACAGTAAAACTACATAATCCACTATAACTTACCTTGCCCTGAACACAGTAAAACTAACACAATCCACTATAACTTACCTTGCCCTGAACACAGTAAAACTACACGATCCACTATAACTTACCTTGCCCTGAACACAGTAAAACTACACAATCCACTATAACTAACCTTGCTCTGAACACAGTAAAACTATACAATCTACCATAACTTACCTTGCCCTGAACACAGTAAAACTACACAATCCACTATAACTTACCTTGACCTGAACAGAGTAAAACTACACAATCCACTATAACTTACCTTGCACTGGACACAATAAAACTACACAACCCACTATAACTTACCTTGCCCTGAACACACTAATACTACACAATCCACTATAACTTACCTTGCACTGGACACAGTAAAACTACACAATCCACTATAACTTACCTTGACCTGAACAGAGTAAAACTACACAATCCACTATAACTTACCTTGACCTGAACAGATTAAAACTACACAATCCACTATAACTTACCTTGACCTGAACAGAGTAAAACTACACAATCCACTATAACTTACCTTGACCTGAACAGAGTAAAACTACACAATCCACTATAACTTACCTTGCCCTGAACACAGTAAAACTACACAATCCACTATAACTTACCTTGACCTGAACAGAGTAAAACTACACAATCCACTATAACTTACCTTGCACTGAAAACGGTAAAACTACACAACCCACTATAACTTACCTTGCCCTGAACATAGTAAAAGAACGTAATCCACTATAACTTACCTTCCTTTGAACACAGTAAAACTACACAATCCACTATAATTTACCTTGCCCTGAACACAGTAAAACTACAAGATCCACTATAACTTACCTTGCTCTGAACACAGTAAAACTACATAATCCGCTATAACTTACCTTGCCCTGAACACAGTAAAACTAACACAATCCACTATAACTTACCTTGCCCTGAACACAGTAAAACTACACAATCCACTATAACTTACCTTGCCCTGAACACAGTAAAACTACACAATCCACTATAAATTACGTTGCCCTGAACATACTAAAACTACACAATCTTCTATAACTTACCTTGCCCTGAACACAGTAAAACTACACAATCCACTATAACTTTCCTTGCCCTGAACACAGTAAAACTACACAACCCACTATAACATACCTTGCCCTGAACACAGTAAAACTACACAATCCAATGTAACTTACCTTGCCCTGAACACAGTAAAACTGCATAATCCACTATAACTTACCTTGCCCTGAACACAGTAAAACTACACAATCCACTATAACTTACCTTGCCCTGAACACAGTAAAACTACACAATCCACTATAAATTACCTTGCCCTGAACACAGTAAAACTACACAATCCACTATAACTTACCTTGCCCTGAACACAGTAAAACTACACAATCCACTATAACTTACCTTGCCCTGAACACTGTAAAACTACATAATCCACTATAACTTACCTTGCCCTGAAACAGTAAAACTACACAAACCACTATAACTTACCTTGCCCTGAACACAGTAAAACTACACGATCCACTATAACTTACCTTGCCCTGAACACAGTAAAACTACACGATCCACTATAACTTACCTTGCCCTGAACACAGTAAAACTACACAATCCACTATAACTAACCTTGCTCTGAACACAGTAAAACTATACAATCTACCATAACTTACCTTGCCCTGAACACAGTAAAACTACACAATCCACTATAACTTACCTTGACCTGAACAGAGTAAAACTACGCAATCCACTATAACTTACCTTGCCCTGAACACAGTAAAACTACACAATCCACTATAACTTACCTTGCCCTGAACACAGTAAAACTACACAATCCACTATAACTTACCTTGCCCTGAACACTGTAAAACTACATAATCCACTATAACTTACCTTGCCCTGAAACAGTAAAACTACGCAAACCACTATAACTTACCTTGCCCTGAACACAGTAAAACTACACAATCCACTATAACTTACCTTGCCCTGAACACAGTAAAACTACACAATCCACTATAACTTACCTTGCCCTGAACACAGTAAAACTACACAATCCACTATAACTTACCTTGCCCTGAACACAGTAAAACTACACGATCCACTATAACTTACCTTGCCCTGAACACAGTAAAACTACACGATCCACTATAACTTACCTTGCCCTGAACACAGTAAAACTACACAATCCACTATAACTAACCTTGCTCTGAAGACAGTAAAACTATACAATCTACCATAACTTACCTTGCCTTGAACACAGTAAAACTACACAATCCACTATAACTTACCTTGACCTGAACAGAGTAAAACTACGCAATCCACTAAAACTTACCTTGCACTGGACACAATAAAACTACACAACCCACTATAACTTACCTTGCCCTGAACACACTAAAACTACACAATCCACTATAACTTACCTTGCACTGGACACAGTAAAACTACACAATCCACTATAACTTACCTTGACCTGAACAGAGTAAAACTACACAATCCACTATAACTTACCTTGACCTGAACAGAGTAAAACTACACAATCCACTATAACTTACCTTGCCCTGAACAGAGTAAAACTACACAATCCACTATAACTTACCTTGACCTGAACAGAGTAAAACTACACAATCCACTATAACTTACCTTGACCTGAACAGAGTAAAACTACACAATCCACTATAACTTACCTTGACCTGAACAGAGTAAAACTACACAATCCACTATAACTTACCTTGCCCTGAACACAGTAAAACTACACAATCCACTATAAATTACGTTGCCCTGAACATACTAATACTACACAATCTTCTATAACTTACCTTGCCCTGAACACAGTAAAACTACACAATCCACTATAACTTTCCTTGCCCTGAACACAGTAAAACTACACAACCCACTATAACATACCTTGCCCTGAACACACTAAAACTACACAATCCACTGTAACTTACCTTGCCCTGAACACAGTAAAACTGCATAATCCACTATAACTTACCATGCCCTGAACACAGTAAAACTACACAATCCACTATAACTTACCTTGCCCTGAACACAGTAAAACTACACAATCCACTATAAATTACCTTGCCCTGAACACAGTAAAACTACACAATCCACTATAACTTACCTTGCCCTGAACACAGTAAAACTACACAATCCACTATAACTTACCTTGCCCTGAACACTGTAAAACTACATAAGCCACTATAACTTACCTTGCCCTGAAACAGTAAAACTACACAAACCACTATAACTTACCTTGCCCTGAACACAGTAAAACTACACGATCCACTATAACTTACCTTGCCTTGAACACAGTAAAACTACACGATCCACTATAACTTACCTTGCCCTGAACACAGTAAAACTACACAATCCACTATAACTAACCTTGCTCTGAACACAGTAAAACTACACAATCCACTATAACTTACCTTGCCCTGAACACAGAAAAACTACACAATCCACTATAACTAACCTTGCTCTGAACACAGTAAAACTATACAATCCACCATAACTTACCTTGCCCTGAACACAGTAAAACTACACAATCCACTATAACTTACCTTGACCTGAACAGACTAAAACTACACAATCCTCTATAACTTACCTTGCCCTGAACACACTAAAACTACACAATCCACTATAACTTACCTTGCACTGAAAACAGTAAAACTACACAACCCACTATAACTTACCTTGCTCTGAGCACAGTAAAACTACACAATCCACTATAACTTACCTTGCCCTGAACATAGTAAAAGAACGTAATCCACTATAACTTACCTTCCTTTGAACACAGTAAAACTACACAATCCACTATAATTTACCTTGCCCTGAACACAGTAAAACTACAAGATCCACTATAACTTACCTTGCTCTGAACACAGTAAAACTACATAATCCACTATAACTTACCTTGCCCTGAACACAGTAAAACTAACACAATCCACTATAACTTACCTTGCCCTGAACACAGTAAAACTACACAATCCACTATAAATTACGTTGCCCTGAACATACTAAAACTACACAATCTTCTATAACTTACCTTGCCCTGAACACAGTAAAACTGCATAATCCACTATAAATTACCTTGCCCTGAACACAGTAAAACTACACAATCCACTATAACTTACCTTGCCCTGAACACAGTAAAACTACACAATCCACTATAACTTACCTTGCCCTGAACACTGTAAAACTACATAATCCACTATAACTTACCTTGCCCTGAAACAGTAAAAGTACACAAACCACTATAACTTACCTTGCCCTGAACACAGTAAAACTACACATTCCACTATAACTTACCTTGCCCTGAACACAGTAAAACTACACAATCCACTATAACTAACCTTGCTCTGAACACAGTAAAACTATACAATCCACCATAACTTACCTTGCCCTGAACACAGTAAAACTACACAATCCACTATAACTTACCTTGACCTGAACACAGTAAAACTACACAATCCTCTATAACTTACCTTGCCCTGAACACACTAAAACTACACAATCCACTATAACTTACCTTGCACTGAAAACAGTAAAACTACACAACCCACTATAACTTATCTTGCTCTGAACACAGTAAAACTACACAATCCACTATAACTTACCTTGCCCTGAACATAGTAAAAGAACGTAATCCACTATAACTTACCTTCCTTTGAACACAGTAAAACTACACAATCCACTATAACTTACTTTGCTCTGAACACAGTAAAACTACACAATCCACCTTAACTTACCTTGCTCTGAACACAGTAAAACTACACAATCCACTTCAACTTACCTTGCTCTGAACACAGTAAAACTACACAATCCACTATAACTTACCTTGCCCTGAACACAGTAAAACTACAAGATCCACTATAACTTACCTTGCTCTGAACACAGTAAAACTACATAATCCACTATAACTTACCTTGCCCTGAACACAGTAAAACTAACACAATCCACTATAACTTACCTTGCCCTGAACACAGTAAAACTACACGATCCACTATAACTTACCTTGCCCTGAACACAGTAAAACTACACAATCCACTATAACTAACCTTGCTCTGAACACAGTAAAACTATACAATCTACCATAACTTACCTTGCCCTGAACACAGTAAAACTACACAATCCACTATAACTTACCTTGACCTGAACAGAGTAAAACTACACAATCCACTATAACTTACCTTGCACTGGACACAATAAAACTACACAACCCACTATAACTTACCTTGCCCTGAACACACTAATACTACACAATCCACTATAACTTACCTTGCACTGGACACAGTAAAACTACACAATCCACTATAACTTACCTTGACCTGAACAGAGTAAAACTACACAATCCACTATAACTTACCTTGACCTGAACAGATTAAAACTACACAATCCACTATAACTTACCTTGACCTGAACAGAGTAAAACTACACAATCCACTATAACTTACCTTGACCTGAACAGAGTAAAACTACACAATCCACTATAACTTACCTTGCCCTGAACACAGTAAAACTACACAATCCACTATAACTTACCTTGACCTGAACAGAGTAAAACTACACAATCCACTATAACTTACCTTGCACTGAAAACGGTAAAACTACACAACCCACTATAACTTACCTTGCCCTGAACATAGTAAAAGAACGTAATCCACTATAACTTACCTTCCTTTGAACACAGTAAAACTACACAATCCACTATAATTTACCTTGCCCTGAACACAGTAAAACTACAAGATCCACTATAACTTACCTTGCTCTGAACACAGTAAAACTACATAATCCACTATAGCTTACCTTGCCCTGAACACAGTAAAACTACATAATCCGCTATAACTTACCTTGCCCTGAACACAGTAAAACTAACACAATCCACTATAACTTACCTTGCCCTGAACACAGTAAAACTACACAATCCACTATAACTTACCTTGCCCTGAACACAGTAAAACTACACAATCCACTATAAATTACGTTGCCCTGAACATACTAAAACTACACAATCTTCTATAACTTACCTTGCCCTGAACACAGTAAAACTACACAATCCACTATAACTTTCCTTGCCCTGAACACAGTAAAACTACACAATCCACTGTAACTTACCTTGCCCCGAACACAGTAAAACTGCATAATCCACTATAAGTTACCTTGCCCTGAACACAGTAAAACTACACAATCCACTATAACTTACCTTGCCCTGAACACAGTAAAACTACACAATCCACTATAAATTACCTTGCCCTGAACACAGTAAAACTACACAATCCACTATAACTTACCTTGCCCTGAACACAGTAAAACTACACAATCCACTATAACTTACCTTGCCCTGAACACTGTAAAACTACATAATCCACTATAACTTACCTTGCCCTGAAACAGTAAAACTACACAAACCACTATAACTTACCTTGCCCTGAACACAGTAAAACTACACGATCCACTATAACTTACCTTGCCCTGAACACAGTAAAACTACACGATCCACTATAACTTACCTTGCCCTGAACACAGTAAAACTACACAATCCACTATAACTAACCTTGCTCTGAACACAGTAAAACTATACAATCTACCATAACTTACCTTGCCCTGAACACAGTAAAACTACACAATCCACTATAACTTACCTTGACCTGAACAGAGTAAAACTACGCAATCCACTATAACTTACCTTGCCCTGAACACAGTAAAACTGCACAATCCACTATAACTTACCTTGCCCTGAACACAGTAAAACTACACAATCCACTATAACTTACCTTGCCCTGAACACTGTAAAACTACATAATCCACTATAACTTACCTTGCCCTGAAACAGTAAAACTACGCAAACCACTATAACTTACCTTGCCCTGAACACAGTAAAACTACACAATCCACTATAACTTACCTTGCCCTGAACACAGTAAAACTACACAATCCACTATAACTTACCTTGCCCTGAACACAGTAAAACTACACAATCCACTATAACTTACCTTGCCCTGAACACAGTAAAACTACACGATCCACTATAACTTACCTTGCCCTGAACACAGTAAAACTACACGATCCACTATAACTTACCTTGCCCTGAACACAGTAAAACTACACAATCCACTATAACTAACCTTGCTCTGAACACAGTAAAACTATACAATCTACCATAACTTACCTTGCCCTGAACACAGTAAAACTACACAATCCACTATAACTTACCTTGACCTGAACAGAGTAAAACTACGCAATCCACTAAAACTTACCTTGCACTGGACACAATAAAACTACACAACCCACTATAACTTACCTTGCCCTGAACACACTAAAACTACACAATCCACTATAACTTACCTTGCACTGGACACAGTAAAACTACACAATCCACTATAACTTACCTTGACCTGAACAGAGTAAAACTACACAATCCACTATAACTTACCTTGACCTGAACAGAGTAAAACTACACAATCCACTATAACTTACCTTGCCCTGAACAGAGTAAAACTACACAATCCACTATAACTTACCTTGACCTGAACAGAGTAAAACTACACAATCCACTATAACTTACCTTGACCTGAACAGAGTAAAACTACACAATCCACTATAACTTACCTTGACCTGAACAGAGTAAAACTACACAATCCACTATAACTTACCTTGCCCTGAACACAGTAAAACTACACAATCCACTATAAATTACGTTGCCCTGAACATACTAATACTACACAATCTTCTATAACTTACCTTGCCCTGAACGCAGTAAAACTACACAATCCACTATAACTTTCCTTGCCCTGAACACAGTAAAACTACACAACCCACTATAACATACCTTGCCCTGAACACAGTAAAACTACACAATCCACTGTAACTTACCTTGCCCTGAACACAGTAAAACTGCATAATCCACTATAACTTACCATGCCCTGAACACAGTAAAACTACACAATCCACTATAACTTACCTTGCCCTGAACACAGTAAAACTACACAATCCACTATAACTTACCTTGCCCTGAACACAGTAAAACTACACAATCCACTATAACTTACCTTGCCCTGAACACAGTAAAACTACACAATCCACTATAACTAACCTTGCTCTGAACACAGTAAAACTACACAATCCACTATAACTTACCTTGCCCTGAACACAGAAAAACTACACAATCCACTATAACTAACCTTGCTCTGAACACAGTAAAACTATACAATCCACCATAACTTACCTTGCCCTGAACACAGTAAAACTACACAATCCACTATAACTTACCTTGACCTGAACAGAGTAAAACTACACAATCCTCTATAACTTACCTTGCCCTGAACACACTAAAACTACACAATCCACTATAACTTACCTTGCACTGAAAACAGTAAAACTACACAACCCACTATAACTTACCTTGCTCTGAGCACAGTAAAACTACACAATCCACTATAACTTACCTTGCCCTGAACATAGTAAAAGAACGTAATCCACTATAACTTACCTTCCTTTGAACACAGTAAAACTACACAATCCACTATAATTTACCTTGCCCTGAACACAGTAAAACTACAAGATCCACTATAACTTACCTTGCTCTGAACACAGTAAAACTACATAATCCACTATAACTTACCTTGCCCTGAACACAGTAAAACTAACACAATCCACTATAACTTACCTTGCCCTGAACACAGTAAAACTACACAATCCACTATAAATTACGTTGCCCTGAACATACTAAAACTACACAATCTTCTATAACTTACCTTGCCCTGAACACAGTAAAACTGCATAATCCACTATAACTTACCTTGCCCTGAACACAGTAAAACTACACAATCCACTATAACTTACCTTGCCCTGAACACAGTAAAACTACACAATCCACTATAACTTACCTTGCCCTGAACACTGTAAAACTACATAATCCACTATAACTTACCTTGCCCTGAAACAGTAAAAGTACACAAACCACTATAACTTACCTTGCCCTGAACACAGTAAAACTACACGTTCCACTATAACTTACCTTGCCCTGAACACAGTAAAACTACACGATCCACTATAAATTACCTTGCCCTGAACACAGTAAAACTACACAATCCACTATAACTAACCTTGACCTGAACACAGTAAAACTACACAATCCACTATAACTTACCTTGTCCTGAACACACTAAAACTACACAATCCTCTATAACTTAACTGGCCCTGAACACAGTAAAACTACACAATCCACTATAACTTAGCTTGCACTGAACACAGTAAAACTACACAATCCACTATAACTTACCTTGCCCTGAACACAGTAAAACTACACAATCCACTTCAACTTACCTTGCTCTGAACACAGTAAAACTACACAATCCACTATAACTTACCTTGCCCTGAACACAGTAAAATTACACAATCCACTATAACTAACCTTGCCCTGAACACAGTAAAACTACACAATCCACTATAACTTACTTTGCTCTGAACACAGTAAAACTACACAATCCACCTTAACTTACCTTGCTCTGAACACAGTAAAACTACACAATCCACTTCAACTTACCTTGCTCTGAACACAGTAAAACTACACAATCCACTATAACTTACCTTGCCCTGAACACAGTAAAATTACACAATCCACTATAACTTACCTTGCCCTGAACACAGTAAAACTACATAATCCACTATAACTTAACATGCTCTGAACACAGTAAAACTACACAACCCACTATAACTTACCTTGCATTGAACACAGTAAAACTACACAATCCACTATAACTTACCTTGCTCTGAACACAGTAAAACTACATAATCCACTATAACTTACCTTGCCCTGAACACAGTAAAACTAACACAATCCACTATAACTTACCTTGCCCTGAACACAGTAAAACTACACCATCCACTATAAATTACGTTGCCATGAACATGCTAAAACTACACCATCTTCTATAACTTACCTTGCCCTGAACACAGTAAAACCACACAATCCACTATAACTAACCTTGCCCTGAACACAGTAAAACTACACAATCCACTATAACTTACCTTGCCCTGAACACAGTAAAACTACACGATCCACTATAACTTACCTTGCCCTGAACACAGTAAAACTACACAATCCACTATAACTAACCTTGCTCGGAACACAGTAAAACTATACAATCCACCATAACTTACCTTGCCCTGAACACAGTAAATCTACACAATCCACTATAACTTACCTTGACCTGAACAGAGTAAAACTACACAATCCACTATAACTTACCTTGCCCTGAACACACTAAAACTACACAATCCACTATAATTTACCTTGCCCTGAACACAGTAAAACTACAAGATCCACTATAACTTACCTTGCTCTGAACACAGTAAAACTACATAATCCACTATAACTTACCTTGCCCTGAACACAGTAAAACTAACACAATCCACTATAACTTACCTTGCCCTGAACACAGTAAAACTACACAATCCACTATAAATTACGTTGCCCTGAACATACTAAAACTACACAATCTTCTATAACTTACCTTGCCCTGAACACAGTAAAACTGCATAATCCACTATAGATTACCTTGCCCTGAACACAGTAAAACTACACAATCCACTATAACTTACCTTGCCCTGAACACAGTAAAACTACACAATCCACTATAACTTACCTTGTCCTGAACACTGTAAAACTACATAATCCACTATAACTTACCTTGCCCTGAAACAGTAAAAGTACACAAACCACTATAACTTACCTTGCCCTGAACACAGTAAAACTACACATTCCACTATAACTTACCTTGCCCTGAACACAGTAAAACTACACGATCCACTATAAATTACCTTGCCCTGAACACAGTAAAACTACACAATCCACTATAACTAACCTTGACCTGAACACAGTAAAACTACACAATCCACTATAACTTACCTTGTCCTGAACACACTAAAACTACACAATCCTCTATAACTTAACTGGCCCTGAACACAGTAAAACTACACAATCCACTATAACTTAGCTTGCACTGAACACAGTAAAACTACACAATCCACTATAACTTACCTTGCCCTGAACACAGTAAAACTACACAATCCACTTCAACTTACCTTGCTCTGAACACAGTAAAACTACACAATCCACTATAACTTACCTTGCCCTGAACACAGTAAAATTACACAATCCACTATAACTAACCTTGCCCTGAACACAGTAAAACTACACAATCCACTATAACTTACTTTGCTCTGAACACAGTAAAACTACACAATCCACCTTAACTTACCTTGCTCTGAACACAGTAAAACTACACAATCCACTTCAACTTACCTTGCTCTGAACACAGTAAAACTACACAATCCACTATAACTTACCTTGCCCTGAACACAGTAAAATTACACAATCCACTATAACTTACCTTGCCCTGAACACAGTAAAACTACATAATCCACTATAACTTAACATGCTCTGAACACAGTAAAACTACACAACCCACTATAACTTACCTTGCCTTGAACACAGTAAAACTACACAATCCACAATAACTTACCTTGCCCTGAACATAGTAAAACTACGTAATCCACTATAACTTACCTTCCTCTAAACACAGTAAAACTACACGATCCACTATAACTTACCTTGCCCAGAACACAGTAAAACTACACAATCCACTATAATTTACCTTGCCCTGAACACAGTAAAACTACACAATCCACTATAACTTACCTTGATCTGAACACAGTAAAACTACATAATCCACTATAACTTACCTTGCCCTGAACACAGTAAAACTAACACAATCCACTATAACTTACCTTGCCCTGAACACAGTAAACCTACACCATCCACTATAAATTACGTTGCCATGAACATGCTAAAACTACACCATCTTCTATAACTTACCTTGCCCTGAACACAGTAAAACCACACAATCCACTATAACTAACCTTGCCCTGAACACAGTAAAACTACACAATCCACTATAACTTACCTTGCCCTGAACACAGTAAAACTACACGATCCACTATAACTTACCTTGCCCTGAACACAGTAAAACTACACAATCCACTATAACTAACCTTGCTCGGAACACAGTAAAACTATACAATCCACCATAACTTACCTTGCCCTGAACACAGTAAATCTACACAATCCACTATAACTTACCTTGACCTGAACAGAGTAAAACAACACAATCCACTATAACTTACCTTGCCCTGAACACACTAAAACTACACAATCCACTATAACTTACCTTGACCTGAACAGAGTAAAACTACACAATCCACTATAACTTACCTTGCACTGAAAACAGTAAAACTACACAACCCACTATAACTTACCTTGCCCTGAACATAGTAAAAGAACGTAATCCACTATAACTTACCTTCCTTTGAACACAGTAAAACTACACAATCCACTATAATTTACCTTGCCCTGAACACAGTAAAACTAACACAATCCACTATAACTTACCTTGCCCTGAACACAGTAAAACTACACAATCCACTATAAATTTCGTTGCCCTGAACATACTAAAACTAAACAATCTTCTATAACTTACCTTGCCCTGAACACAGTAAAACTACACAATCCACTATAAATTACGTTGCCCTGAACACAGTAAAACTACACAATCCACTATAAATTACCTTGCCTTGAACACAGTAAAATTACACAATCCACTATAACTAAACTTGCCCCGAACACAGTAAAACTACACAATCCACTATAACTTACCTTGCTCTGAACACAGTAAAACTACACAATCCACTATAACTTACCTTGCCCTGAACACAGTAAAACTACGTAATCCACTATAACTTACCTTGCCCTGAACAAAGTAAAACTACACAATCCACTATAATTTACCTTGCCCTGAACACAGTAAAACTACACAATCCACCATAACTGACCTTGGTCTGAACACAGTAAAACTACACAATCCACTATAACTTACCTTGCTCTGAACACAGTAAAACTACACAATCCACTATAACTTACCTTGCCCTGAACACAGTAAAACTACACAATCCACCATAACTTACCTTGCCCTGAACACAGTAAAAGAACACAATCTTCTATAACTTACCTTGCCCTGAATACAGTGAAACTACACAATCCCCTATACCTTACCTTGCTCTGAACACAGTAAAACTACGCAATCCACTATAACTTACCTTGCCCTGAACACAGTAAAACTACACAATCCACTATAACTTAAATTGCCCTGAACACAGTAAAACTACACAATCCACTATAACTTACCTTGCCCTGAACACAGTAAAAGTACATAATCCACTATAACTTACCTTGCTCTGAACACAGTATAACTTACCTTGCTCTGAACACAGTAAAACTACACGATCCAATTTAACTTACCTTGCATTGACCACAGTAAAACTACACAATCCACTATAACTTACCTTGCTCTGAACACAGTAAAACTACATAATCCACTATAACTTACCTTGCCCTGAACACAGTAAAACTAACACAATCCACTATAACGTACCTTGCCCTGAACACAGTAAAACTACACAATCCACTATAAATTACGTTTCCATGAACATACTAAAACTACACAATCTTCTATAACTTACCTTGCCCTGAACACAGTAAAACTACACAATCCACTATAACTTACCTTGCCCTGAACACAGTAAAACTACACAATCCACTATAACTTACCTTGCCCTGAACACAGTAATACTACACAACCCACTATAACTTACCTTGCCCTGAACACAGTAAAACTACACAATCCACTATAACTTACCTTGCCCTGAACACAGTAAAACTACACAATCCACTTCAACTTACCTTGCTCTGAACACAGTAAAACTACACAATCCACTATAATTTACCTTGCCCTGAACATACTAAAACTACACAATCCACTATAACTTACCTTGCACTGAACACAGTAAAACTACAAGATCCACTATAACTTACCTTGCTCTGAACACAGTAAAACTACACAATCCACTATAAATTACGTTGCCCTGAACACAGTAAGACTACACAATCTTCTATAACTTACCTTGCCCTGAACACAGTAAAACTACACAATCCACTATAACTTACCTTGCCCTGAACACAGTAAAACTACACAATCCACTATAACTTACCTTGCCCTGAACACAGTAAAACTACATAATCCACTATAACTTACCTTGCCCTGAACACAGTAAAACTACACAATCCACTATAACTTACCTTGCCCTGAACACAGTAAAACAACACAATCCACTATAAATTACCTTGCCCTGAACACAGTAAAACTACACAATCCACTATAACTTACCTTGCCCTGAACACAGTAAAACTACACAATCCACTATAACTTACCTTGCCCTGAACACTGTAAAACTACATAATCCACTATAACTTACCTTGCCCTGAAACAGTAAAACTACACAAACCACTATAACTTACCTTGCCCTGAACACAGTAAAACTACACGATCCACTATAACTTACCTTGCCCTGAACACAGTAAAACTACACAATCCACTATAACTTACCTTGCCCTGAACACAGTAAAACTACACAATCCACTATAACTTACCTTGCCCTGAACACAGTAAAACTACACGATCCACTATAACTTACCTTGCCCTGAACACAGTAAAACTACACGATCCACTATAACTTACCTTGCCCTGAACACAGTAAAACTACACAATCCACTATAACTAACCTTGCTCTGAACACAGTAAAACTATACAATCTACCATAACTTACCTTGCCCTGAACACAGTAAAACTACACAATCCACTATAACTTACCTTGACCTGAACAGAGTAAAACTACACAATCCACTATAACTTACCTTGCACTGGACACAATAAAACTACACAACCCACTATAACTTACCTTGCCCTGAACACACTAAAACTACACAATCCACTATAACTTACCTTGCACTGGACACAGTAAAACTACACAATCCACTATAACTTACCTTGACCTGAACAGAGTAAAACTACACAATCCACTATAACTTACCTTGACCTGAACAGAGTAAAACTACACAATCCACTATAACTTACCTTGACCTGAACAGAGTAAAACTACACAATCCACTATAACTTACCTTGACCTGAACAGAGTAAAACTACACAATCCACTATAACTTACCTTGCCCTCAACACAGTAAAACTACACAATCCACTATAACTTACCTTGACCTGAACAGAGTAAAACTACACAATCCACTATAACTTACCTTGCACTGAAAACGGTAAAACTACACAACCCACTATAACTTACCTTGCCCTGAACATAGTAAAACTACATAATCCACTATAACTTACCTTGCCCTGAAACAGTAAAACTACACAAACCACTATAACTTACCTTGCCCTGAACACAGTAAAACTACACGATCCACTATAACTTACCTTGCCTTGAACACAGTAAAACTACACGATCCACTATAACTTACCTTGCCCTGAACACAGTAAAACTACACAATCCACTATAATTTACCTTGCCCTGAACACAGTAAAACTACAAGATCCACTATAACTTACCTTGCTCTGAACACAGTAAAACTACATAATCCACTATAAATTACGTTGCCCTGAACACAGTAAAACTACACAACCCACTATAACATACCTTGCCCTGAACACAGTAAAACTACACAATCCACTGTAACTTACCTTGCCCTGAACACAGTAAAACTGCATAATCCACTATAACTTACCTTGCCCTGAACACAGTAAAACTACACAATCCACTATAACTTACCTTGCCCTGAACACAGTAAAACTACACAATCCACTATAAATTACCTTGCCCTGAACACAGTAAAACTACACAATCCACTATAACTTACCTTGCCCTGAACACAGTAAAACTACACAATCCACTATAACTTACCTTGCCCTGAACACTGTAAAACTACATAATCCACTATAACTTACCTTGCCCTGAAACAGTAAAACTACACAAACCACTATAACTTACCTTGCCCTGAACACAGTAAAACTACACGATCCACTATAACTTACCTTGCCTTGAACACAGTAAAACTACACGATCCACTATAACTTACCTTGCCCTGAACACAGTAAAACTACACAATCCACTATAACTAACCTTGCTCTGAACACAGTAAAACTACACAATCCACTATAACTTACCTTGCCCTGAACACAGTAAAACTACACAAACCACTATAACTAACCTTGCTCTGAACACAGTAAAACTATACAATCCACCATAACTTACCTTGCCCTGAACACAGTAAAACTACACAATCCACTATAACTTACCTTGACCTGAACAGAGTAAAACTACACAATCCTCTATAACTTACCTTGCCCTGAACACACTAAAACTACACAATCCACTATAACTTACCTTGCACTGAAAACAGTAAAACTACACAACCCACTATAACTTACCTTGCTCTGAACACAGTAAAACTACACAATCCACTATAACTTACCTTGCCCTGAACATAGTAAAAGAACGTAATCCACTATAACTTACCTTCCTTTGAACACAGTAAAACTACACAATCCACTATAATTTACCTTGCCCTGAACACAGTAAAACTACAAGATCCACTATAACTTACCTTGCTCTGAACACAGTAAAACTACATAATCCACTATAACTTACCTTGCCCTGAACACAGTAAAACTAACACAATCCACTATAACTTACCTTGCCCTGAACACAGTAAAACTACACAATCCACTATAACTTGCCTTGCCCTGAACACAGTAAAAGTACACAATCCACTATAAATTACGTTGCCCTGAACATACTAAAACTACACAATCTTCTATAACTTACCTTGCCCTGAACACAGTAAAACTACACAATCCACTATAACTTCCCTTGCCCTGAACACAGTAAAACTACACAACCCACTATAACATACCTTGCCCTGAACACAGTAAAACTACACAATCCACTGTAACTTACCTTGCCCTGAACACAGTAAAACTACACAATCCACTATAACTTACCTTGCCCTGAACACAGTAAAACTGCATAATCCACTATAACTTACCTTGCCCTGAACACAGTAAAACCACACAATCCACTATAACTTACCTTGCCCTGAACACAGTAAAACTACACAATCCACTATAACTTACCTTGCCCTGAACACAGTAAAACTACACAATCCACTATAACTTACATTGCCCTGAACACAGTAAAACTACACGATCCACTATAAATTACCTTGCCCTGAACACAGTAAACTACACGATCCACTATAACTTACCTTGCCCTGAACACAGTAAAACTACACAATCCACTATAACTAACCTTGCTCGGAACACAGTAATACTATACAATCCACCATAATTTACCTTGCCCTGACCACAGTAAAACTACACAATCCACTATAACTTACCTTGACCTGAACAGAGTAAAACTACACAATCCACTATAACTTACCTTGCCCTGAACACACTAAAACTACACAATCCACTATAACTTACCTTGACCTGAACAGAGTAAAACTACACAACCCACTATAACTTACCTTGCCCTGAACATAGTAAAAAACGTAATCCACTATAACTTACCTTCCTTTGAACACAGTAAAACTACACAATCCACTATAATTTACCTTGCCCTGAACACAGTAAAACTACAAGATCCACTATAACTTACCTTGCTCTGAACACAGTAAAACTACATAATCCACTATAACTTACCTTGCCCTGAACACAGTAAAACTAACACAATCCACTATAACTTACCTTGCCCTGAACACAGTAAAACTACACAATCCACTATAACTTACCTTGCCCTGAACACAGTAAAACTACACAATCCACTATAAATTACCTTGCCCTGAACATACTAAAACTACACAATCTTCTATAACTTACCTTGCCCTGAACACAGTAAAACTACACAATCCACTATAACTTTCCTTGCCCTGAACACAGTAAAACTACACAACCCACTATAACATACCTTGCCCTGAACACAGTAAAACTACACAATCCACTATAACTTACCTTGCCCTGAACACACTAAAACTACACAATCCACTATAACTTACCTTGACCTGAACAGAGTAAAACTACACAATCCACTATAACTTACCTTGCACTGAAATCAGTAAAACTACACAACCCACTATAACTTACCTTGCCCTGAACATAGTAAAAGAACGTAATCCACTATAACTTACCTTCCTTTGAACACAGTAAAACTACACAATCCACTATAATTTACCTTGCCCTGAACACAGTAAAACTACAAGATCCACTATAACTTACCTTGCTCTGAACACAGTAAAACTACATAATCCACTATAACTTACCTTGCCCTGAACACAGTAAAACTAACACAATCCACTATAACTTACCTTGCCCTGAACACAGTAAAACTACACAATCCACTATAACTTACTTTGCCCTGAACACAGTAAAACTACACAATCCACTATAAATTACGTTGCCCTGAACATACTAAAACTACACAATCTTCTATAACTTACCTTGCCCTGAACACAGTAAAACTACACAACCCACTATAACATACCTTGCTCTGAACACAGTAAAACTACACAATCCACTGTAACTTACCTTGCCCTGAACACAGTAAAACTACACAATCCACTATAACTTACCTTGCCCTGAACACAGTAAAACTGTATAATCCACTATAACTTACCTTGCCCTGAACACAGTAAAACAACACAATCCACTATAACTTACCTTGCCCTGAACACAGTAAAACTACACAATCCACTATAACTTACCTTGCCCTGAACACAGTAAAACTACACAATCCACTATAACTTACCTTGCCCTGAACACAGTAAAACTACATGATCCACTATAACTTACCTTGCCCTGAACACAGTAAAACTACACGATCCACTATAACTTACCTTGCCCTGAACACAGTAAAACTACACAATCCACTATAACTAACCTTGCTCGGAACACATTAAACTATACGATCCACCATAATTTACCTTGCCCTAAACACAGTAAAACTACACAATCCACTATAACTTACCTTGACCTGAACAGAGTAAAACTACACAATCCACTATAACTTACCTTGCACTGAAAACAGTAAAACTACACAACCCACTATAACTTACCTTGCCCAGAACATAGTAAAAGAACGTAATCCACTATAACTTACCTTCCTTTGAACACAGTAAAACTACACAATCCACTATAATTTACCTTGCCCTGAACACAGTAAAACTACAAGATCCACTATAACTTACCTTGCTCTGAACACAGTAAAACTACATAATCCACTGTAACTTACCTTGCCCTGAACACAGTAAAACTAACACAATCCACTATAACTTACCTTGTCCTGAACACAGTAAAACTACACAATCCACTATAACTTACCTTGCCCTGAACACAGTAAAACTACACAATCCACTATAAATTACGTTGCCCTGAACATACTAAAACTACACAATCTTCTATAACTTACCTTGCCCTGAACACAGTAAAACTACACAATCCATTATAACTTTCCTTGCCCTGAACACAGTAAAACTACACAACCCACTATAACATACCTTGCCCTGAACACAGTAAAACTACACAATCCACTGTAACTTACCTTGCCCTGAACACAGTAAAACTACACAAATCAACTATAACTTACCTTGCCCTGAACACAGTAAAACTACATAATCCACTATAACTTACCTTGCCCTGAACACAGTAAAACTACACAATCCACTATAACTTACCTTGCCCTGAACACAGTAAAACAACACAATCCACTATAAATTACCTTGCCCTGAACACAGTAAAACTACACAATCCACTATAACTTACCTTGCCCTGAACACAGTAAAACTACACAATCCACTATAACTTACCTTGCCCTGAACACTGTAAAACTACATAATCCACTATAACTTACCTTGCCCTGAAACAGTAAAACTACACAAACCACTATAACTTACCTTGCCCTGAACACAGTAAAACTACACAATCCACTATAACTTATCTTGCACTGAACACAGTAAAACTACACAATCCACTATAACTTACCTTGCCCTGAACACAGTAAAACTACACAATCCACTATAACTTACCTTGCCCTGAACACAGTAAAACTACACGATCCACTATAACTTACCTTGCCCTGAACACAGTAAAACTACACGATCCACTATAACTTACCTTGCCCTGAACACAGTAAAACTACACAATCCACTATAACTAACCTTGCTCTGAACACAGTAAAACTATACAATCCACCATAACTTACCTTGACCTGAACAGAGTAAAACTACACAATCCACTATAACTTACCTAGCACTGGACACAGTAAAACTACACAACCCACTATAACTTACCTTGCCCTGAACACACTAAAACTACACAATCCACTATAACTTACCTTGCACTGGACACAGTAAAACTACACAACCCACTATAACTTACCTTGCCCTGAACACACTAAAACTACACAACCCACTATAACTTACCTTGCCCTGAACACACTAAAACTACACAATCCACTATAACTTACCTTGACCTGAACAGATTAAAACTACACAATCCACTATAACTTACCTTGACCTGAACAGATTAAAACTACACAATCCACTATAACTTACCTTGACCTGAACAGAGTAAAACTACACAATCCACTATAACTTACCTTGCCCTGAACACAGTAAAACTACACAATCCACTATAACTTACCTTGACCTGAACAGAGTAAAACTACACAATCCACTATAACTTACCTTGCACTGAAAACGGTAAAACTACACAACCCACTATAACTTACCTTGCCCTGAACATAGTAAAAGAACGTAATCCACTATAACTTACCTTCCTTTGAACACAGTAAAACTACACAATCCACTATAATTTACCTTGCCCTGAACACAGTAAAACTACAAGATCCACTATAACTTACCTTGCTCTGAACACAGTAAAACTACATAATCCACTATAACTTACCTTGACCTGAACACAGTAAAACTAACACAATCCACTATAACTTACCTTGCCCTGAACACAGTAAAACTACACAATCCACTATAACTTACCTTGCCCTGAACACAGTAAAACTACACAATCCACTATAAATTACGTTGCCCTGAACATACTAAAACTACACAATCTTCTATAACTTAACTTGCCCTGAACACAGTAAAACTACACAATCCACTATAACTTTCCTTGCCCTGAACACAGTAAAAGTACACAACCCACTATAACATACCTTGCCCTGAACACAGTAAAACTACACAATCCACTGTAACTTACCTTGCCCTGAACACAGTAAAACTGCATAATCCACTATAACTTACCTTGCCCTGAACACAGTAAAACTACACAATCCACTAAAACTTACCTTGCCCTGAACACAGTAAAACTACACAATCCACTATAAATTACCTTGCCCTGAACACAGTAAAACTACACAATCCACTATAACTTACCTTGCCCTGAACACAGTAAAACTACACAATCCACTATAACTTACCTTGCCCTGAACACTGTAAAACTACATAATCCACTATAACTTACCTTGCCCTGAAACAGTAAAACTACACAAACCACTATAACTTACCTTGCCCTGAACACAGTAAAACTACACGATCCACTATAACTTACCTTGCCTTGAACACAGTAAAACTACACGATCCACTATAACTTACCTTGCCCTGAACACAGTAAAACTACACAATCCACTATAACTAACCTTGCTCTGAACACAGTAAAACTACACAATCCACTATAACTTACCTTGCCCTGAACACAGTAAAACTACACAATCCACTATAACTAACCTTGCTCTGAACACAGTAAAACTATACAATCCACCATAACTTACCTTGCCCTGAACACAGTAAAACTACACAATCCACTATAACTTACCTTGACCTGAACAGAGTAAAACTACACAATCCTCTATAACTTACCTTGCCCTGAACACAGTAAAACTATACAATCCACCATAACTTACCTTGCCCTGAACACAGTAAAACTACACAATCCACTATAACTTACCTTGACCTGAACAGAGTAAAACTACACAATCCACTATAACTTACCTTGCCCTGAACATAGTAAAAGAACGTAATCCACTATAACTTACCTTCCTTTGAACACAGTAAAACTACACAATCCACTATAACTTACCTTGCCCTGAACACAGTAAAACTACAAGATCCACTATAACTTACCTTGCTCTGAACACAGTAAAACTACATAATCCACTATAACTTACCTTGCCCTGAACACAGTAAAACTACACAATCCACTATAAATTACGTTGCCCTGAACATACTAAAACTACACAATCTTCTATAAGTTACCTTGCCCTGAACACAGTAAAACTGCATAATCCACTATAAATTACCTTGCCCTGAACACAGTAAAACTACACAATCCACTATAACTTACCTTGCCCTGAACACAGTAAAACTACACAATCCACTATAACTTACCTTGCCCTGAACACTGTAAAACTACATAATCCACTATAACTTACCTTGCCCTGAAACAGTAAAACTACACAAACCACTATAACTTACCTTGCCCTGAACACAGTAAAACTACACAATCCACTATAACTTACCTTGCCCTGAACACAGTAAAACTACACGATCCACTATAAATTACCTTGCCCTGAACACAGTAAAACTACACAATCCACTATAACTAACCTTGACCTGAACACAGTAAAACTACACAATCCACTATAACTTACCTTGTCCTGAACACACTAAAACTACACAATCCTCTATAACTTAACTGGCCCTGAACACAGTAAAACTAAACAATCCACTATAACTTAGCTTGCACTGAACACAGTAAAACTACACAATCCACTATAACTTACCTTGCCCTGAACACAGTAAAACTACACAATGCACTTCAACTTACCTTGCTCTGAACACAGTAAAACTACACAATCCACTATAACTTACCTTGCCCTGAACACAGTAAAATTACACAATCCACTATAACTAACCTTGCCCTGAACACAGTAAAACTACACAATCCACTATAACTTACTTTGCTCTGAACACAGTGAAACTACACAATCCACCTTAACTTACCTTGCTCTGAACACAGTAAAACTACACAATCCACTTCAACTTACCTTGCTCTGAACACAGTAAAACTACACAATCCACTATAACTTACCTTGCCCTGAACACAGTAAAATTACACAATCCACTATAACTTACCTTGCCCTGAACACAGTAAAACTACATAATCCACTATAACTTAACATGCTCTGAACACAGTAAAACTACACAACCCACTATAACTTACCTTGCCTTGAACACAGTAAAACTACACAATCCACAATAACTTACCTTGCCCTGAACATAGTAAAACTACGTAATCCACTATAACTTACCTTGCCCTGAACAGAGTAAAACTACACAATCCACTATAACTTACCCTGCCCTGAACACAGTAAAACTACACAATCCACTATAACTTACCTTGCCCTGAACACAGTAAAACTACACAATCCACTATAACTTACCTTGCCCTGAACACAGTAAACCTACACGATCCACTATAACTTACCTTGCCCTGAACACACTCAAACTACACAATCCACTATAACTTACCTTGCACTGGACACAGTAAAACTACACAACCCACTATAACTTACCTTGCCCTGAACACACTAAAACTACACAATCCACTATAACTTACCTTGCCCTGAACACAGTAAAATTACACAATCCACTATAACTTACCTTGCCCTGAACACAGTAAAACTACATAATCCACTATAACTTAACATGCTCTGAACACAGTAAAACTACACAACCCACTATAACTTACCTTGCCTTGAACACAGTAAAACTACACAATCCACAATAACTTACCTTGCCCTGAACATAGTAAAACTACGTAATCCACTATAACTTACCTTCCTCTAAACACAGTAAAACTACACAATCCACTATAACTTACCTTGCCCAGAACACAGTAAAACTACGTAATCCACTATAACTTACCTTGCCCTGAACACAGTAAAACTACACAATCCACTATAATTTACCCTGCCCTGAACACAGTAAAACTACACAATCCACTATAACTTACCTTGCTCTGAACACAGTAAAACTACATAATCCACTATAACTTACCTTGCCCTGAACACAGTAAAACTAACACAATCCACTATAACTTACCTTGCCCTCAACACAGTAAAACTACACCATCCACTATAAATTACGTTGCCATGAACATACTAAAACTACACGATCTTCTATAACTTACCTTGCCCTGAACACAGTAAAACCACACAATCCACTATAACTTACCTTGCCCTGAACACAGTAAAACTACACAATCCACTATAACTTACCTTGCCCTGAACACAGTAAAACTACACAATCCACTATAACTTACCTTGCCCTGAACACAGTAAAACTACACGATCCACTATAACTTACCTTGCCCTGAACACAGTAAAACTACACGATCCACTATAACTTACCTTGCCCTGAACACAGTAAAACTACACAATCCACTATAACTAAGCTTGCTCGGAACACAGTAAAACTATACAATCCACCATAACTTACCTTGCCCTGAACACAGTAAAACTACACAATCCACTATAACTTACCTTGACCTGAACAGAGTAAAACTACACAATCCACTATAACTTACCTTGCCCTGAACACACTAAAACTACACAATCCACTATAACTTACCTTGACCTGAACAGAGTAAAACTACACAATCCACTATAACTTACCTTGCACTGAAAACAGTAAAACTACACAACCCACTATAACTTACCTTGCCCTAAACATAGTAAAAGAACGTAATCCACTATAACTTACCTTCCTTTGAACACAGTAAAACTACACAATCCACTATAATTTACCTTGCCCTGAACACAGTAAAACTACAAGATCCACTATAACTTACCTTGCTCTGAACACAGTAAAACTACATAATCCACTATAACTTACATTGCCCTGAACACAGTAAAACTAACACAATCCACTATAACTTACCTTGCCCTGAACACAGTAAAACTACACAATCCACTATAACTTGCCTTGCCCTGAACACAGTAAAAGTACACAATCCACTATAAATTACGTTGCCCTGAACATACTAAAACTACACAATCTTCTATAACTTACCTTGCCCTGAACACAGTAAAACTACACAATCCACTATAACTTCCCTTGCCCTGAACACAGTAAAACTACACAACCCACTATAACATACCTTGCCCTGAACACAGTAAAACTACACAATCCACTGTAACTTACCTTGCCCTGAACACAGTAAAACTACACAATCCACTATAACTTACCTTGCCCTGAACACAGTAAAACTGCATAATCCACTATAACTTACCTTGCCCTGAACACAGTAAAACTACACAATCCACTATAACTAACCTTGCTCGGAACACAGTAATACTATACAATCCACCATAATTTACCTTGCCCTGAACACAGTAAAACTACACAATCCACTATAACTTACCTTGACCTGAACAGAGTAAAACTACACAATCCACTATAACTTACCTTGCCCTGAACACACTAAAACTACACAATCCACTATAACTTACCTTGACCTGAACAGAGTAAAACTACACAATCCACTATAACTTACCTTGTACTGAAAACAGTAAAACTACACAACCCACTATAACTTACCTTGCCCTGAACATAGTAAAAAACGTAATCCACTATAACTTACCTTCCTTTGAACACAGTAAAACTACACAATCCACTATAATTTACCTTGCCCTGAACACAGTACAACTACAAGATCCACTATAACTTACCTTGCTCTGAACACAGTAAAACTACATAATTCACTATAACTTACCTTGCCCTGAACACAGTAAAACTAACACAATCCACTATAACTTCTCCTTGCCCTGAACACACTAAAACTACACAATCCACTATAAATTACCTTGCCCTGATCATACTAAAACTACACAATCTTCTATAACTTACCTTGCCCTGAACACAGTAAAACTACACAATCCACTATAACTTTCCTTGCCCTGAACACAGTAAAACTACACAACCCACTATAACATACCTTGCCCTGAACACAGTAAAACTACACAATCCACTATAACTTACCTTGCCCTGAACACAGTAAAACTACACAATCCACTATAACTTACCTTGACCTGAACAGAGTAAAACTACACAATCCACTATAACTTACCTTGCACTGAAAACAGTAAAACTACACAACCCACTATAACTTACCTTGCCCTGAACATAGTAAAAGAACGTAATCCACTATAACTTACCTTCCTTTGAACACAGTAAAACTACACAATCCACTATAATTTACCTTGCCCTGAACACAGTAAAACTACAAGATCCACTATAACTTACCTTGCTCTGAACACAGTAAAACTACATAATCCACTATAACTTACCTTGCCCTGAACACAGTAAAACTAACACAATCCACTATAACTTACCTTGCCCTGAACACAGTAAAACTACACAATCCACTATAACTTACCTTGCCCTGAACACAGTAAAACTACACAATCCACTATAAATTACGTTGCCCTGAACATACTAAAACTACACAATCTTCTATAACTTACCTTGCCCTGAACACAGTAAAACTACACAATCCACTATAACATTCCTTGCCCTGAACACAGTAAAACTACACAACCCACTATAACATACCTTGCCCTGAACACAGTAAAACTACACAATCCACTGTAACTTACCTTGCCCTGAACACAGTAAAACTACACAATCCACTATAACTTACCTTGCCCTGAACACAGTAAAACTACATAATCCACTATAACTTACCTTGCCCTGAACACAGTAAAACTACACAATCCACTATAACTTACCTTGCCCTGAACACAGTAAAACAACACAATCCACTATAAATTACCTTGCCCTGAACACAGTAAAACTACACAATCCACTATAACTTACCTTGCCCTGAACACAGTAAAACTACACAATCCACTATAACTTACCTTGCCCTGAACACTGTAAAACTACATAATCCACTATAACTTACCTTGCCCTGAAACAGTAAAACTACACAAACCACTATAACTTACCTTGCCCTGAACACAGTAAAACTACACAATCCACTATAACTTACCTTGCACTGAACACAGTAAAACTACACAATCCACTATAACTTACCTTGCCCTGAACACAGTAAAACTACACAATCCACTATAACTTACCTTGCCCTGAACACAGTAAAACTACACGATCCACTATAACTTACCTTGCCCTGAACACAGTAAAACTACACGATCCACTATAACTTACCTTGCCCTGAACACAGTAAAACTACACAATCCACTATAACTAACCTTGCTCTGAACACAGTAAAACTATACAATCCACCATAACTTACCTTGACCTGAACAGAGTAAAACTACACAATCCACTATAACTTACCTTGCACTGGACACAGTAAAACTACACAACCCACTATAACTTACCTTGCCCTGAACACACTAAAACTACACAATCCACTATAACTTACCTTGCACTGGACACAGTAAAACTACACAACCCACTATAACTTACCTTGCCCTGAACACACTAAAACTACACAATCCACTATAACTTAACTGGCCCTGAACACAGTAAAACTACACAATCCACCATAAATTACATTGCCCTGAACAGGGTAAAACTACACAATCCACTATAACTTACCTTGACCTGAACAGAGTAAAACTACACAATCCACTATAACTTACCTTGACCTGAACAGAGTAAAACTACACAATCCACTATAACTTACCTTGACCTGAACAGAGTAAAACTACACAATCCACTATAAATTACCTTGCCTTGAACACAGTAAAATTACACATTCCACTATAACTAAACTTGCCCCGAACACAGTAAAACTACACAATCCACTATAACTTACCTTGCTCTGAACACAGTAAAACTACACAATCCACTATAACTTACCTTGCCCTGAACACAGTAAAACTACGTAATCCACTATAACTTACCTTGCCCTGAACACAGTAAAACTACACAATCCACTATAATTTACCTTGCCCTGAACACAGTAAAACTACACAATCCACTATAACTGACCTTGGTCTGAACACAGTAAAACTACACAATCCACTATAACTTACCTTGCTCTGAACACAGTAAAACTACACAATCCACTATAACTTACCTTGCCCTGAACACAGTAAAACTACACAATCCACCATAACTTACCTTGCCCTGAACACAGTAAAAGAACACAATCTTCTATAACTTACCTTGCCCTGAATACAGTAAAACTACACAATCCCCTATACCTTACCTTGCTCTGAACACAGTAAAACTACACAATCCACTATAACTTACCTTGCCCTGAACACAGTAAAACTACACGATCCACTATAACTTAAATTGCCCTGAACTCAGTAAAACTACATAATCCACTGTAACTTACCTTGCCCTGAACACAGTAAAAGTACACAACCCACTATAAATTACCTTGCTCTGAACACAGCAAAACTACACAATCCACTATAACATACCTTGCCCTGAACACAGTAAAACTACACAATCCACTATAACTTACCTTGCCCTGAACACAGTAAAAGTACATAATCCACTATAACTTACCTTGCTCTGAACACAGTATAACTTACCTTGCTCTGAACACAGTAAAACTACACGATCCAATTTAACTTACCTTGCATTGAACACAGTAAAACTACACAATCCACTATAACTTACCTTGCTCTGAACACAGTAAAACTACATAATCCACTATAACTTACCTTGCCCTGAACACAGTAAAACTAACACAATCCACTATAACGTACCTTGACCTGAACACAGTAAAACTACACAATCCACTATAAATTACGTTTCCATGAACATACTAAAACTACACAATCTTCTATAACTTACCTTGCCCTGAACACAGTAAAACTACACAATCCACTATAACTTACCTTGCCCTGAACACAGTAAAACTACACAATCCACTATAACTTACCTTGCCCTGAACACAGTAATACTACACAACACACTATAACTTACCTTGCCCTGAACACAGTAAAACTACAAGATCCACTATAACTTACCTTGCTCTGAACACAGTAAAACTACACAATCCACTATAAATTACGTTGCCCTGAACACAGTAAGACTACACAATCTTCTATAACTTACCTTGCCCTGAACACAGTAAAACTACACAATCCACTATAACTTACCTTGCTCTGGACACAGTAAAACTACACAACCCACTATAACTTACCTTGCCCTGAACACACTAAAACTACACAATCCACTATAACTTACCTTGCACTGGACACAGTAAAACTACACAACCCACTATAACTTACCTTGCCCTGAACACACTAAAACTACACAATCCACTATAACTTAACTGGCCCTGAACACAGTAAAACTACACAATCCACCATAAATTACATTGCCCTGAACAGGGTAAAACTACACAATCCACTATAACTTACCTTGACCTGAACAGAGTAAAACTACACAATCCACTATAACTTACCTTGACCTGAACAGAGTAAAACTACACAATCCACTATAACTTACCTTGACCTGAACAGAGTAAAACTACACAATCCACTATAAATTACCTTGCCTTGAACACAGTAAAATTACACAATCCACTATAACTAAACTTGCCCCCGAACACAGTAAAACTACACAATCCACTATAACTTACCTTGCTCTGAACACAGTAAAACTACACAATCCACTATAACTTACCTTGCCGTGAACACAGTAAAACTACGTAATCCACTATAACTTACCTTGCCCTGAACACAGTAAAACTACACAATCCACTATAATTTACCTTGCCCTGAACACAGTAAAACTACAAGATCCACTATAACTTACCTTGCCCTGAACACAGTAAAACTAACACAATCCACTATAACTTACCTTGTCCTGAACACAGTAAAACTACACAATCCACTATAACTTACCTTGCCCTGAACACAGTAAAACTACACAATCCACTATAAATTACGTTGCCCTGAACATACTAAAACTACACAATCTTCTATAACTTACCTTGCCCTGAACACAGTAAAATTACACAATCCACTATAACTTTCCTTGCCCTGAACACAGTAAAACTACACAACCCACTATAACATACCTTGCCCTGAACACAGTAAAACTACACAATCCACTGTAACTTACCTTGCCCTGAACACAGTAAAACTACACAATCCACTATAACTTACCTTGCCCTGAACACAGTAAAACTACATAATCCACTATAACTTACCTTGCCCTGAACACAGTAAAACTACACAATCCACTATAACTTACCTTGCCCTGAACACAGTAAAACAACACAATCCACTATAAATTACCTTGCCCTGAACACAGTAAAACTACACAATCCACTATAACTTACCTTGCCCTGAACACAGTAAAACTACACAATCCACTATAACTTACCTTGGCCTGAACACTGTAAAACTACATAATCCACTATAACTTACCTTGCCCTGAAACAGTAAAACTACACAAACCACTATAACTTACCTTGCCCTGAACACAGTAAAACTACACAATCCACTATAACTTACCTTGCACTGAACACAGTAAAACTACACAATCCACTATAACTTACCTTGCCCTGAACACAGTAAAACTACGTAATCCACTATAACTTACCTTGCCCTGAACACAGTAAAACTAACACAATCCACTATAACTTACCTTGTCCTGAACACAGTAAAACTACACAATCCACTATAACTTACCTTGCCCTGAACACAGTAAAACTACACAATCCACTATAAATTACGTTGCCCTGAACATACTAAAACTACACAATCTTCTATAACTTACCTTGCCCTGAACACAGTAAAATTACACAATCCACTATAACTTTCCTTGCCCTAAACACAGTAAAACTACACAACCCACTATAACATACCTTGCCCTGAACACAGTAAAACTACACAATCCACTATAAATTACCTTGCCCTGAACACAGTAAAACTACACAATCCACTATAACTTAACTTGCCCTGAACACAGTAAAACTACACAATCCACTATAACTTACCTTGCCCTGAACACTGTAAAACTACATAATCCACTATAACTTACCTTGCCCTGAAACAGTAAAACTACACAAACCACTATAACTTACCTTGCCCTGAACACAGTAAAACTACACAATCCACTATAACTTACCTTGCACTGAACACAGTAAAACTACACAATCCACTATAACTTACCTTGCCCTGAACACAGTAAAACTACACAATCCACTATAACTTACCTTGCCCTGAACACAGTAAAACTACACGATCCACTATAACTTACCTTGCCCTGAACACAGTAAAACTACACGATCCACTATAACTTACCTTGCCCTGAACACAGTAAAACTACACAATCCACTATAACTAACCTTGCTCTGAACACAGTAAAACTATACAATCCACCATAACTTACCTTGCCCTGAACACACTAAAACTACACAATCCACTATAACTTACCTTGCACTGGACACAGTAAAACTACACAACCCACTATAACTTACCTTGCCCTGAACACACTAAAACTACACAATCCACTATAACTTAACTGGCCCTGAACACAGTAAAACTACACAATCCACCATAAATTACATTGCCCTGAACAGGGTAAAACTACACAATCCACTATAACTTACCTTGACCTGAACAGAGTAAAACTACACAATCCACTATAACTTACCTTGACCTGAACAGAGTAAAACTACACAATCCACTATAACTTACCTTGACCTGAACAGAGTAAAACTACACAATCCACTATAAATTACCTTGCCTTGAACACAGTAAAATTACACAATCCACTATAACTAAACTTGCCCCGAACACAGTAAAACTACACAATCCACTATAACTTACCTTGCTCTGAACACAGTAAAACTACACAATCCACTATAACTTACCTTGACCTGAACACAGTAAAACTACGTAATCCACTATAACTTACCTTGCCCTGAACACAGTAAAACTACACAATCCACTATAATTTACCTTGCCCTGAACACAGTAAAACTACACAATCCACTATAACTGACCTTGGTCTGAACACAGTAAAACTACACAATCCACTATAACTTACCTTGCTCTGAACACAGTAAAACTACACAATCCACTATAACTTACCTTGCCCTGAACACAGAAAAACTACACAATCCACCATAACTTACCTTGCCCTGAACACAGTAAAAGAACACAATCTTCTATAACTTACCTTGCCCTGAATACAGTAAAACTACACAATCCCCTATACCTTACCTTGCTCTGAACACAGTAAAACTACACAATCCACTATAACTTACCTTGCCCTGAACACAGTAAAACTACACAATCCACTATAACTTAAATTGCCCTGAACTCAGTAAAACTACATAATCCACTGTAACTTACCTTGCCCTGAACACAGTAAAAGTACACAACCCACTATAAATTACCTTGCTCTGAACACAGCAAAACTACACAATCCACTATAACTTACCTTGCCCTGAACACAGTAAAACTACACAATCCACTATAACTTACCTTGCCCTGAACACAGTAAAAGTACATAATCCACTATAACTTACCTTGCTCTGAACACAGTATAACTTACCTTGCTCTGAACACAGTAAAACTACACGATCCAATTTAACTTACCTTGCATTGAACACAGTAAAACTACACAATCCACTATAACTTACCTTGCTCTGAACACAGTAAAACTACATAATCCACTATAACTTACATTGCCCTGAACACAGTAAAACTAACACAATCCACTATAACGTACCTTGACCTGAACACAGTAAAACTACACAATCCACTATAAATTACGTTTCCATGAACATACTAAAACTACACAATCTTCTATAACTTACCTTGCCCTGAACACAGTAAAACTACACAATCCACTGTAACTTACCTTGCCCTGAACACAGTAAAACTGCAGAATCCACTATAACTTACCTTGCCCTGAACACAGTAATACTACACAACACACTATAACTTACCTTGCCCTGAACACAGTAAAACTACACAATCCACTATAACTTACCTTGCCCTGAACACAGTAAAACTACACAATCCACTTCAACTTACCTTGCTCTGAACACAGTAAAACTACACAATCCACTATAACTTACCTTGCCCTGAACACAGTAAAACTACAAGATCCACTATAACTTACCTTGCTCTGAACACAGTAAAACTACACAATCCACTATAAATTACGTTGCCCTGAACACAGTAAGACTACACAATCTTCTATAACTTACCTTGCCCTGAACACAGTAAAACTACACAATCCACTATAACTTACCTTGCCCTGAACACAGTAAAACTACACAATCCACTATAACTTACCTTGCCCTGAACACAGTAAAACTACACAATCCACTATAAATTACGTTGCCCTGAACATACTAAAACTACACAATCTTCTATAACTTACCTTGCCCTGAACACAGAAAAACTACACGATCCACTATAACTTTCCTTGCCCTGAACACAGTAAAACTACACAACCCACTATAACATACCTTGCTCTGAACACAGTAAAACTACACAATCCACTGTAACTTACCTTGCCCTGCACACAGTAAAACTACACAATCCACTATAACTTACCTTGCCCTGAACACAGTAAAACTGTATAATCCACTATAACTTACCTTGCCCTGAACACAGTAAAACCACACAATCCACTATAACTTACCTTGCCCTGAACACAGTAAAACTACACAATCCACTATAACTTACCTTGCCCTGAACACAGTAAAACTACACAATCCACTATAACTTACCTTGCCCTGAACACAGTAAAACTACATGATCCACTATAACTTACCTTGCCCTGAACACAGTAAAACTACACGATCCACTATAACTTACCTTGCCCTGAACACAGTAAAAACTACACAATCCACTATAACTAACCTTGCTCGGAACACAGTAAAACTATACGATCCACCATAATTTACCTTGCCCTGAACACAGTAAAGCCACACAATCCACTATAACTTACCTTGACCTGAACAGAGTAAAACTACACAATCCACTATAACTTACCTTGCACTGAAAACAGTAAAACTACACAACCCACTATAACTTACCTTGCCCAGAACATAGTAAAAGAACGTAATCCACTATAACTTACCTTCCTTTGAACACAGTAAAACTACACAATCCACTATAATTTACCTTGCCCTGAACACAGTAAAACTACAAGATCCACTATAACTTACCTTGCTCTGAATACAGTAAAACTACATAATCCACTATAACTTACCTTGCCCTGAACACAGTAAAACTAACACAATCCACTATAACTTACCTTGTCCTGAACACAGTAAAACTACACAATCCACTATAACTTACCTTGCCCTGAACACAGTAAAACTACACAATCCACTATAAATTACGTTGCCCTGAACATACTAAAACTACACAATCTTCTATAACTTACCTTGCCCTGAACACAGTAAAACTACACAATCCACTATAACTTTCCTTGCCCTGAACACAGTAAAACTACACAACCCACTATAACATACCTTGCCCTGAACACAGTAAAACTACACAATCCACTGTAACTTACCTTGCCCTGAACACAGTAAAACTACACAATCCACTATAACTTACCTTGCCCTGAACACAGTAAAACTACATAATCCACTATAACTTACCTTGCCCTGAACACAGTAAAACTACACAATCCACTATAACTTACCTTGCCCTGAACACAGTAAAACAACACAATCCACTATAAATTACCTTGCCCTGAACACAGTAAAACTACACAACCCACTATAACTTACCTTGCCCTGAACACAGTAAAACTACACAATCCACTATAACTTACCTTGCCCTGAACACTGTAAAACTACATAATCCACTATAACTTACCTTGCCCTGAAACAGTAAAACTACACAAACCACTATAACTTACCTTGTCCTGAACACAGTAAAACTACACAATCCACTATAACTTACCTTGCAGTGAACACAGTAAAACTACACAATCCACTATAACTTACCTTGCCCTGAACACAGTAAAACTACACAATCCACTATAACTTACCTTGCCCTGAACACAGTAAAACTACACGATCCACTATAACTTACCTTGCCCTGAACACAGTAAAACTACACGATCCACTATAACTTACCTTGCCCTGAACACAGTAAAACTACACAATCCACTATAACTAACCTTGCTCTGAACACAGTAAAACTATACAATCCACCATAACTTACCTTGACCTGAACAGAGTAAAACTACACAATCCACTATAACTTACCTTGCACTGGACACAGTAAAACTACACAACCCACTATAACTTACCTTGCCCTGAACACACTAAAACTACACAATCCACTATAACTTACCTTGCACTGGACACAGTAAAACTACACAACCCACTATAACTTACCTTGCCCTGAACACACTAAAACTACACAATCCACTATAACTTAACTGGCCCTGAACACAGTAAAACTACACAATCCACCATAAATTACATTGCCCTGAACAGGGTAAAACTACACAATCCACTATAACTTACCTTGACCTGAACAGAGTAAAACTACACAATCCACTATAACTTACCTTGACCTGAACAGAGTAAAACTACACAATCCACTATAACTTACCTTGACCTGAACAGAGTAAAACTACACAATCCACTATAAATTACCTTGCCTTGAACACAGTAAAATTACACAATCCACTATAACTAAACTTGCCCAGAACACAGTAAAACTACACAATCCACTATAACTCACCTTGCTCTGAACACAGTAAAACTACACAATCCACTATAACTTACCTTGCCCTGAACACAGTAAAACTACGTAATCCACTATAACTTACCTTGCCCTGAACACAGTAAAACTACACAATCCACTATAATTTACCTTGCCCTGAACACAGTAAAACTACACAATCCACTATAACTGACCTTGGTCTGAACACAGTAAAACTACACAATCCACTATAACTTACCTTGCTCTGAACACAGTAAAACTACACAATCCACTATAACTTACCTTGCCCTGAACACAGTAAAACTACACAATCCACCATAACTTACCTTGCCCTGAACACAGTAAAAGAACACAATCTTCTATAACTTACCTTGCCCTGAATACAGTAAAACTACACAATCCCCTATACCTTACCTTGCTCTGAACACAGTAAAACTACACAATCCACTATAACTTACCTTGCCCTGAACACAGTAAAACTACACAATCCACTATAACTTAAATTGCCCTGAACTCAGTAAAACTACATAATCCACTGTAACTTACCTTGCCCTGAACACAGTAAAAGTACACAACCCACTATAAATTACCTTGCTCTGAACACAGCAAAACTACACAATCCACTATAACTTACCTTGCCCTGAACACAGTAAAACTACACAATCCACTATAACTTACCTTGCCCTGAACACAGTAAAAGTACATAATCCACTATAACTTACCTTGCTCTGAACACAGTATAACTTACCTTGCTCTGAACACAGTAAAACTACACGATCCAATTTAACTTACCTTGCATTGAACACAGTAAAACTACACAATCCACTATAACTTACCTTGCTCTGAACACAGTAAAACTACACAATCCACTATAAATTACGTTTCCATGAACATACTAAAACTACACAATCTTCTATAACTTACCTTGCCCTGAACACAGTAAAACTACACAATCCACTATAACTTACCTTGCCCTGAACACAGTAAAACTACACAATCCACTATAACTTACCTTGCCCTGAACACAGTAATACTACACAACACACTATAACTTACCTTGCCCTGAACACAGTAAAACTACACAATCCACTATAACTTACCTTGCCCTGAACACAGTAAAACTACACAATCCACTTCAACTTACCTTGCTCTGAACACAGTAAAACTACACAATCCACTATAACTTACCTTGCCCTGAACACAGTAAAACTAAAAGATCCACTATAACTTACCTTGCTCTGAACACAGTAAAACTACACAATCCACTATAAATTACGTTGCCCTGAACACAGTAAGACTACACAATCTTCAAATAACTTACCTTGCCCTGAACACAGTAAAACTACATAATCCACTGTAACTTACCTTGCCCTGAACACAGTAAAAGTACACAACCCACTATAAATTACCTTGCTCTGAACACAGCAAAACTACACAATCCACTATAACTTACCTTGCCCTGAACACAGTAAAACTACACAATCCACTATAACTTACCTTGCCCTGAACACAGTAAAAGTACATAATCCACTATAACTTACCTTGCTCTGAACACAGTATAACTTACCTTGCTCTGAACACAGTAAAACTACACGATCCAATTTAACTTACCTTGCATTGAACACAGTAAAACTACACAATCCACTATAACTTACCTTGCTCTGAACACAGTAAAACTACACAATCCACTATAAATTACGTTTCCATGAACATACTAAAACTACACAATCTTCTATAACTTACCTTGCCCTGAACACAGTAAAACTACACAATCCACTATAACTTACCTTGCCCTGAACACAGTAAAACTACACAATCCACTATAACTTACCTTGCCCTGAACACAGTAATACTACACAACACACTATAACTTACCTTGCCCTGAACACAGTAAAACTACACAATCCACTATAACTTACCTTGCCCTGAACACAGTAAAACTACACAATCCACTTCAACTTACCTTGCTCTGAACACAGTAAAACTACACAATCCACTATAACTTACCTTGCCCTGAACACAGTAAAACTAAAAGATCCACTATAACTTACCTTGCTCTGAACACAGTAAAACTACACAATCCACTATAAATTACGTTGCCCTGAACACAGTAAGACTACACAATCTTCAAATAACTTACCTTGCCCTGAACACAGTAAAACTACACAATCCACTATAAATTACCTTGCCATGAACACGGTAACACTACACAATCCACTATAACTTACCTTGCCCTGAACACAGTAAAACTACACAATCCACTATAACTTACCTTGCACTGGACACAGTAAAACTACACAACCCACTATAACTTACCTTGCCCTGAACACACTAAAACTACACAATCCACTATAACTTAACTGGCCCTGAACACAGTAAAACTACACAATCCACCATAAATTACCTTGCCCTGAACAGAGTAAAACTACACAATCCACTATAACTTACCTTGACCTGAACAGAGTAAAACTACACAATCCACTATAACTTACCTTGACCTGAACAGAGTAAAACTACACAATCCACTATAACTTACCTTGACCTGAACAGAGTAAAACTACACAATCCACTATAACTTACCTTGACCTGAACAGAGTAAAACTACACAATCCACTATAACTTACCTTGCCCTGAACACAGTAAAACTACACAATCCACTATAACTTACCTTGACCTGAACAGAGTAAAACTACACAATCCACTATAACTTACCTTGCACTGAAAACGGTAAAACTACACAACCCACTATAACTTACCTTGCCCTGAACATAGTAAAAGAACGTAATCCACTATAACTTACCTTCCTTTGAACACAGTAAAACTACACAATCCACTATAATTTACCTTGCCCTGAACACAGTAAAACTACAAGATCCACTATAACTTACCTTGCTCTGAACACAGTAAAACTACATAATCCACTATAACTTACCTTGCCCTGAACACAGTAAAACTAACACAATCGACTATAACTTACCTTGCCCTGAACACAGTAAAACTACACAATCGACTATAACCTACCTTGCCCTGAACACAGTAAAACTACACAATCCACTATAAATTACGTTGCCCTGAACATACTAAAACTACACAATCTTCTATAACTTACCTTGCCCTGAACACAGTAAAACTACACAATCCACTATAACTTTCCTTGCCCTGAACACAGTAAAACTACACAACCCACTATAACATACCTTGCCCTGAACACAGTAAAACTACACAATCCACTGTAACTTACCTTGCCCTGAACACAGTAAAACTACACAATCCACTATAACTTACCTTGCCCTGAACACAGTAAAACTGCATAATCCACTATAACTTACCTTGCCCTGAACACAGTAAAAGTACACAACCCACTATAAATTACCTTGCTCTGAACACAGCAAAACTACACAATCCACTATAACTTACCTTGCCCTGAACACAGTAAAACTACACAATCCACTATAACTTACCTTGCCCTGAACACAGTAAAAGTACATAATCCACTATAACTTACCTTGCTCTGAACACAGTATAACTTACCTTGCTCTGAACACAGTAAAACTACACGATCCAATTTAACTTACCTTGCATTGAACACAGTAAAACTACACAATCCACTATAACTTACCTTGCTCTGAACACAGTAAAACTACATAATCCACTATAACTTACCTTGCCCTGAACACAGTAAAACTAACACAATCCACTATAACGTACCTTGACCTGAACACAGTAAAACTACACAATCCACTATAAATTACGTTTCCATGAACATACTAAAACTACACAATCTTCTATAACTTACCTTGCCCTGAACACAGTAAAACTACACAATCCACTATAACTTACCTTGCCCTGAACACAGTAAAACTACACAATCCACTATAACTTACCTTGCCCTGAACACAGTAATACTACACAACACACTATAACTTACCTTGCCCTGAACACAGTAAAACTACACAATCCACTATAACTTACCTTGCCCTGAACACAGTAAAACTACACAATCCACTTCAACTTACCTTGCTCTGAACACAGTAAAACTACACAATCCACTATAACTTACCTTGCCCTGAACACAGTGAAACTAAAAGATCCACTATAACTTACCTTGCTCTGAACACAGTAAAACTACACAATCCACTATAAATTACGTTGCCCTGAACACAGTAAGACTACACAATCTTCAAATAACTTACCTTGCCCTGAACACAGTAAAACTACACAATCCACTATAAATTACCTTGCCATGAACACGGTAAAACTACACAATCCACTATAACTTACCTTGCCCTGAACACAGTAAAACTACACAATCCACTATAACTTACCTTGCACTGGACACAGTAAAACTACACAACCCACTATAACTTACCTTGCCCTGAACACACTAAAACTACACAATCCACTATAACTTAACTGGCCCTGAACACAGTAAAACTACACAATCCACCATAAATTACCTTGCCCTGAACAGAGTAAAACTACACAATCCACTATAACTTACCTTGACCTGAACAGAGTAAAACTACACAATCCACTATAACTTACCTTGACCTGAACAGAGTAAAACTACACAATCCACTATAACTTACCTTGACCTTAACAGAGTAAAACTACACAATCCACTATAACTTACCTTGACCTGAACAGAGTAAAACTACACAATCCACTATAACTTACCTTGCCCTGAACACAGTAAAACTACACAATCCACTATAACTTACCTTGACCTGAACAGAGTAAAACTACACAATCCACTATAACTTACCTTGCACTGAAAACGGTAAAACTACACAACCCACTATAACTTACCTTGCCCTGAACATAGTAAAAGAACGTAATCCACTATAACTTACCTTCCTTTGAACACAGTAAAACTACACAATCCACTATAATTTACCTTGCCCTGAACACAGTAAAACTACAAGATCCACTATAACTTACCTTGCTCTGAACACAGTAAAACTACATAATCCACTATAACTTACCTTGCCCTGAACACAGTAAAACTACACAATCGACTATAACCTACCTTGCCCTGAACACAGTAAAACTACACAATCCACTATAAATTACGTTGCCCTGAACATACTAAAACTACACAATCTTCTATAACTTACCTTGCCCTGAACACAGTAAAACTACACAATCCACTATAACTTTCCTTGCCCTGAACACAGTAAAACTACACAACCCACTATAACATACCTTGCCCTGAACACAGTAAAACTACACAATCCACTGTAACTTACCTTGCCCTGAACACAGTAAAACTACACAATCCACTATAACTTACCTTGCCCTGAACACAGTAAAACTGCATAATCCACTATAACTTACCTTGCCCTGAACACAGTAAAACTACACAATCCACTATAACTTACCTTGCCCTGAACACAGTAAAACTACACAATCCACTATAAATTACCTTGCCCTGAACACAGTAAAACTACACAATCCACTATAACTTACCTTGCCCTGAACACAGTAAAACTACACAATCCACTATAACTTACCTTGCCCTGAACACTGTAAAACTACATAATCCACTATAACTTACCTTGCCCTGAAACAGTAAAACTACACAAACCACTATAACTTACCTTGCCCTGAACACAGTAAAACTACACGACCCACTATAACTTACCTTGCCTTGAACACAGTAAAACTACACGATCCACTATAACTTACCTTGCCCTGAACACAGTAAAACTACACAATCCACTATAACTAACCTTGCTCTGAACACAGTAAAACTACACAATCCACTATAACTTACCTTGCCCTGAACACAGTAAAACTACACAATCCACTATAACTAACCTTGCTCTGAACACAGTAAAACTATACAATCCACCATAACTTACCTTGCCCTGAACACAGTAAAACTACACAATCCACTATAACTTACCTTGACCTGAACAGAGTAAAACTACACAATCCACTATAACTTACCTTGCCCTGAACACACTAAAACTACACAATCCACTATAACTTACCTTGCACTGAAAACAGTAAAACTACACAACCCACTATAACTTACCTTGCTCTGAACACAGTAAAATTACACAATCCACTATAACTTACCTTGCCCTGAACATAGTAAAAGAACGTAATCCACTATAACTTACCTTCCTTTGAACACAGTAAAACTACACAATCCACTATAATTTACCTTGCCCTGAACACAGTAAAACTACAAGATCCACTATAACTTACCTTGCCCTGAACACAGTAAAACTGCATAATCCACTATAACTTACCTTGCCCTGAACACAGTAAAACTACACAATCCACTATAACTTACCTTGCCCTGAACACAGTAAAACTATACAATCCACTATAAATTACCTTGCCCTGAACACAGTAAAACTACACAATCCACTATAACTTACCTTGCCCTGAACACAGTAAAACTACACAATCCACTATAACTTACCTTGCCCTGAACACTGTAAAACTACATAATCCACTATAACTTACCTTGCCCTGAAACAGTAAAACTACACAAACCACTATAACTTACCTTGCCCTGAACACAGTAAAACTACACAATCCACTATAACTTACCTTGCCCTGAACACAGTAAAACTACACGATCCACTATAAATTACCTTGCCCTGAAAACAGTAAAACTACACAATCCACTATAACTAACCTTGATCTGAACACAGTAAAACTACACAATCCACTATAACTTACCTTGTCCTGAACACACTAAAACTACACAATCCACTATAACTTAACTGGCCCTCAACACAGTAAAACTACACAATCCACTATAACTTAGCTTGCACTGAACACAGTAAAACTACACAATCCACTATAACTTACCTTGCCCGGAACACAGTAAAACTACACAATCCACTTCAACTTACCTTGCTCTGAACACAGTAAAACTACACAATCCACTATAACTTACCTTGCCCTGAACACAGTAAAATTACACAATCCACTATAACTAACCTTGCCCTGAACACAGTAAAACTACACAATCCACTATAACTTACTTTGCTCTGAACACAGTAAAACTACACAATCCACCTTAACTTACCTTGCTCTGAACACAGTAAAACTACACAATCCACTATAACTTACCTTGCCCTGAACACAGTAAAATTACACAATCCACTATAACTTACCTTGCCCTGAACACAGTAAATCTACATAATCCACTATAACTTAACATGCTCTGAACACAGTAAAACTACACAACCCACTATAACTTACCTTGCCTTGAACACAGTAAAACTACACATTCCACAATAACTTACCTTGCCCTGAACATAGTAAAACTACGTAATCCACTATAACTTACCTTCCTCTAAACACAGTAAAACTACACAATCCACTATAACTTACCTTGCCCAGAACACAGAAAAACTACGTAATCCACTATAACTTACCTTGCCTTGAACAGAGTAAAACTACACAATCCACTATAACTTACCTTGCCCTGAACATAGTAAAACTACACAATCCACTATAACTTACCCTGCCCTGAACACAGTAAAACTACACAATCCACTATAACTTACCTTGCCCTGAACACAGTAAAACTATACAATCCACCATAAATTACCTTGCCCTGAACACAGTAAAACTACACAATCCACTATAACTTACCTTGACCTGAACAGAGTAAAACTACACAATCCACTATAACTTACCTTGCCCTGAACACACTAAAACTACACAATCCACTATAACTTACCTTGACCTGAACAGAGTAAAACTACACAATCCACTATAACTTACCTTGCACTGAAAACAGTAAAACTACACAACCCACTATAACTTACCTTGCCCTGAACATAGTAAAAGAACGTAATCCACTATAACTTACCTTCCTTTGAACACAGTAAAACTACACAATCCACTATAATTTACCTTGCCCTGAACACAGTAAAACTACAAGATCCACTATAACTGACATTGGTCTGAACACAGTAAAACTACACAATCCACTATAACTTACCTTGCTCTGAACACAGTAAAACTACATAATCCACTATAACTTACCTTGCCATGAACACAGTAAAACTACACAATCCACCATAACTTACCTTGCTCTGAACACAGTAAAACTACATAATCCACTATAACTTACCTTGCCCTGAACACAGTAAAACTAACACAATCCACTATAACTTACCTTGCCTGAACACAGTAAAACTACACAATCCACTATAACTTACCTTGCCCTGAACACAGTAAAACTACACAATCCACTATAAATTACGTTGCTCTGAACACAGTAAAACTACATAAACCACTATAACTTACCTTGCCCTGAACACACTAAAACTACACAATCCACTATAACTTACCTTGACCTGAACAGAGTAAAACTACACAATCCACTATAACTTACCTTGCACTGGACACAGTAAAACTACACAACCCACTATAACTTACCTTGCCCTGAACACACTAAAACTACACAATCCACTATAACTTACCTTGCACTGGACACAGTAAAACTACACAACCCACTATAACTTACCTTGCCCTGAACACACTAAAACTACACAATCCACTATAACTTAACTGGCCCTGAACACAGTAAAACTACACAATCCACCATAAATTACATTGCCCTGAACAGGGTAAAACTACACAATCCACTATAACTTACCTTGACCTGAACAGAGTAAAACTACACAATCCACTATAACTTACCTTGACCTGAACAGAGTAAAACTACACAATCCACTATAACTTACCTTGACCTGAACAGAGTAAAACTACACAATCCACTATAAATTACCTTGCCTTGAACACAGTAAAATTACACAATCCACTATAACTAAACTTGCCCAGAACACAGTAAAACTACACAATCCACTATAACTCACCTTGCTCTGAACACAGTAAAACTACACAATCCACTATAACTTACCTTGCCCTGAACACAGTAAAACTACGTAATCCACTATAACTTACCTTGCCCTGAACACAGTAAAACTACACAATCCACTATAATTTACCTTGCCCTGAACACAGTAAAACTACACAATCCACTATAACTGACCTTGGTCTGAACACAGTAAAACTACACAATCCACTATAACTTACCTTGCTCTGAACACAGTAAAACTACACAATCCACTATAACTTACCTTGCCCTGAACAGAGTAAAACTACACAATCCACCATAACTTACCTTGCCCTGAACACAGTAAAAGAACACAATCTTCTATAACTTACCTTGCCCTGAATACAGTAAAACTACACAATCCCCTATACCTTACCTTGCTCTGAACACAGTAAAACTACACAATCCACTATAACTTACCTTGCCCTGAACACAGTAAAACTACACAATCCACTATAACTTAAATTGCCCTGAACTCAGTAAAACTACATAATCCACTGTAACTTACCTTGCCCTGAACACAGTAAAAGTACACAACCCACTATAAATTACCTTGCTCTGAACACAGCAAAACTACACAATCCACTATAACTTACCTTGCCCTGAACACAGTAAAAGTACATAATCCACTATAACTTACCTTGCTCTGAACACAGTATAACTTACCTTGCTCTGAACACAGTAAAACTACACGATCCAATTTAACTTACCTTGCATTGAACACAGTAAAACTACACAATCCACTATAACTTACCTTGCTCTGAACACAGTAAAACTACATAATCCACTATAACTTACCTTGCCCTGAACACAGTAAAACTAACACAATCCACTATAACGTACCTTGACCTGAACACAGTAAAACTACACAATCCACTATAAATTACGTTTCCATGAACATACTAAAACTACACAATCTTCTATAACTTACCTTGCCCTGAACACAGTAAAACTACACAATCCACTATAACTTACCTTGCCCTGAACACAGTAAAACTACACAATCCACTATAACTTACCTTGCCCTGAACACAGTAATACTACACAACACACTATAACTTACCTTGCCCTGAACACAGTAAAACTACACAATCCACTATAACTTACCTTGCCCTGAACACAGTAAAACTACACAATCCACTTCAACTTACCTTGCTCTGAACACAGTAAAACTACACAATCCACTATAACTTACCTTGCCCTGAACACAGTAAAACTAAAAGATCCACTATAACTTACCTTGCTCTGAACACAGTAAAACTACACAATCCACTATAAATTACGTTGCCCTGAACACAGTAAGACTACACAATCTTCAAATAACTTACCTTGCCCTGAACACAGTAAAACTACACAATCCACTATAAATTACCTTGCCATGAACACGGTAAAACTACACAATCCACTATAACTTACCTTGCCCTGAACACAGTAAAACTACACAATCCACTATAACTTACCTTGCACTGGACACAGTAAAACTACACAACCCACTATAACTTACCTTGCCCTGAACACACTAAAACTACACAATCCACTATAACTTAACTGGCCCTGAACACAGTAAAACTACACAATCCACCATAAATTACCTTGCCCTGAACAGAGTAAAACTACACAATCCACTATAACTTACCTTGACCTGAACAGAGTAAAACTACACAATCCACTATAACTTACCTTGACCTGAACAGAGTAAAACTACACAATCCACTATAACTTACCTTGACCTGAACAGAGTAAAACTACACAATCCACTATAACTTACCTTGACCTGAACAGAGTAAAACTACACAATCCACTATAACTTACCTTGCCCTGAACACAGTAAAACTACACAATCCACTATAACTTACCTTGACCTGAACAGAGTAAAACTACACAATCCACTATAACTTACCTTGCACTGAAAACGGTAAAACTACACAACCCACTATAACTTACCTTGCCCTGAACATAGTAAAAGAACGTAATCCACTATAACTTACCTTCCTTTGAACACAGTAAAACTACACAATCCACTATAATTTACCTTGCCCTGAACACAGTAAAACTACAAGATCCACTATAACTTACCTTGCTCTGAACACAGTAAAACTACATAATCCACTATAACTTACCTTGCCCTGAACACAGTAAAACTAACACAATCGACTATAACTTACCTTGCCCTGAACACAGTAAAACTACACAATCGACTATAACCTACCTTGCCCTGAACACAGTAAAACTACACAATCCACTATAAATTACGTTGCCCTGAACATACTAAAACTACACAATCTTCTATAACTTACCTTGCCCTGAACACAGTAAAACTACACAATCCACTATAACTTTCCTTGCCCTGAACACAGTAAAACTACACAACCCACTATAACATACCTTGCCCTGAACACAGTAAAACTACACAATCCACTGTAACTTACCTTGCCCTGAACACAGTAAAACTACACAATCCACTATAACTTACCTTGCCCTGAACACAGTAAAACTGCATAATCCACTATAACTTACCTTGCCCTGAACACAGTAAAACTACACAATCCACTATAACTTACCTTGCCCTGAACACAGTAAAACTACACAATCCACTATAAATTACCTTGCCCTGAACACAGTAAAACTACACAATCCACTATAACTTACCTTGCCCTGAACACAGTAAAACTACACAATCCACTATAACTTACCTTGCCCTGAACACTGTAAAACTACATAATCCACTATAACTTACCTTGCCCTGAAACAGTAAAACTACACAAACCACTATAACTTACCTTGCCCTGAACACAGTAAAACTACACGATCCACTATAACTTACCTTGCCTTGAACACAGTAACACTACACGATCCACTATAACTTACCTTGCCCTGAACACAGTAAAACTACACAATCCACTATAACTAACCTTGCTCTGAACACAGTAAAACTACACAATCCACTATAACTTACCTTGCCCTGAACACAGTAAAACTACACAATCCACTATAACTAACCTTGCTCTGAACACAGTAAAACTATACAATCCACCATAACTTACCTTGCCCTGAACACAGTAAAACTACACAATCCACTATAACTTACCTTGACCTGAACAGAGTAAAACTACACAATCCACTATAACTTACCTTGCCCTGAACACACTAAAACTACACAATCCACTATAACTTACCTTGCACTGAACACAGTAAAACTACACAACCCACTATAACTTACCTTGCTCTGAACACAGTAAAATTACACAATCCACTATAACTTACCTTGCCCTGAACATAGTAAAAGAACGTAATCCACTATAACTTACCTTCCTTTGAACACAGTAAAACTACACAATCCACTATAATTTACCTTGCCCTGAACACAGTAAAACTACAAGATCCACTATAACTTACCTTGCCCTGAACACAGTAAAACTGCATAATCCACTATAACTTACCTTGCCCTGAACACAGTAAAACTACACAATCCACTATAACTTACCTTGCCCTGAACACAGTAAAACTATACAATCCACTATAAATTACCTTGCCCTGAACACAGTAAAACTACACAATCCACTATAACTTACCTTGCCCTGAACACAGTAAAACTACACAATCCACTATAACTTACCTTGCCCTGAACACTGTAAAACTACATAATCCACTATAACTTACCTTGCCCTGAAACAGTAAAACTACACAAACCACTATAACTTACCTTGCCCTGAACACAGTAAAACTACACAATCCACTATAACTTACCTTGCCCTGAACACAGTAAAACTACACGATCCACTATAAATTACCTTGCCCTGAAAACAGTAAAACTACACAATCCACTATAACTAACCTTGATCTGAACACAGTAAAACTACACAATCCACTATAACTTACCTTGTCCTGAACACACTAAAACTACACAATCCACTATAACTTAACTGGCCCTCAACACAGTAAAACTACACAATCCACTATAACTTAGCTTGCACTGAACACAGTAAAACTACACAATCCACTATAACTTACCTTGCCCGGAACACAGTAAAACTACACAATCCACTTCAACTTACCTTGCTCTGAACACAGTAAAACTACACAATCCACTATAACTTACCTTGCCCTGAACACAGTAAAATTACACAATCCACTATAACTAACCTTGCCCTGAACACAGTAAAACTACACAATCCACTATAACTTACTTTGCTCTGAACACAGTAAAACTACACAATCCACCTTAACTTACCTTGCTCTGAACACAGTAAAACTACACAATCCACTATAACTTACCTTGCCCTGAACACAGTAAAATTACACAATCCACTATAACTTACCTTGCCCTGAACACAGTAAATCTACATAATCCACTATAACTTAACATGCTCTGAACACAGTAAAACTACACAACCCACTATAACTTACCTTGCCTTGAACACAGTAAAACTACACATTCCACAATAACTTACCTTGCCCTGAACATAGTAAAACTACGTAATCCACTATAACTTACCTTCCTCTAAACACAGTAAAACTACACAATCCACTATAACTTACCTTGCCCAGAACACAGAAAAACTACGTAATCCACTATAACTTACCTTGCCTTGAACAGAGTAAAACTACACAATCCACTATAACTTACCTTGCCCTGAACACAGTAAAACTACACAATCCACTATAACTTACCCTGCCCTGAACACAGTAAAACTACACAATCCACTATAACTTACCTTGCCCTGAACACAGTAAAACTATACAATCCACCATAATTTACCTTGCCCTGAACACAGTAAAACTACACAATCCACTATAACTTACCTTGACCTGAACAGAGTAAAACTACACAATCCACTATAACTTACCTTGCCCTGAACACACTAAAACTACACAATCCACTATAACTTACCTTGACCTGAACAGAGTAAAACTACACAATCCACTATAACTTACCTTGCACTGAAAACAGTAAAACTACACAACCCACTATAACTTACCTTGCCCTGAACATAGTAAAAGAACGTAATCCACTATAACTTACCTTCCTTTGAACACAGTAAAACTACACAATCCACTATAATTTACCTTGCCCTGAACACAGTAAAACTACAAGATCCACTATAACTTACCTTGCTCTGAACACAGTAAAACTACATAATCCACTATAACTTACCTTGCCCTGAACACAGTAAAACTAACACAATCCACTATAACTTACCTTGCCCTGAACACAGTAAAACTACACAATCCACTATAACTTACCTTGCCCTGAACACAGTAAAACTACACAATCCACTATAAATTACGTTGCTCTGAACACAGTAAAACTACATAAACCACTATAACTTACCTTGCCCTGAACACACTAAAACTACACAATCCACTATAACTTACCTTGACCTGAACAGAGTAAAACTACACAATCCACTATAACTTACCTTGCACTGAACACAGTAAAACTACACAATCCACTATAACTAACCTTGCTCGGAACACAGTAAAACTATACAATCCACCATAACTTACCTTGCCCTGAACACAGTAAAACTACACAATCCACTATAACTTACCTTGCCCTGAACAGAGTAAAACTACACAATCCACTATAACTTACCTTGCCCTGAACACAGTAAAACTACATAATCCACTATAACTTAACATGCTCTGAACACAGTGAAACTACACAACCCACTATAACTTACCTTGCCTTGAACACAGTAAAACTACACAATCCACTATAACTTACCTTGCCTTGAACACAGTAAAACTACACAATCCACAATAACTTACCTTGCCCTGAACATAGTAAAACTACGTAATCCACTATAACTTACCATCCTCTAAACACAGTAAAACTACACAATCCACTATAACCTACCTTGCCCAGAACACAGTAAAACTACGTAATCCACTATAACTTACCTTGCCCTGAACACAGTAAAACTACACAATCCACTATAATTTACCTTGCCCTGAACACAGTAAAACTACACAATCCACTATAACTTACCTTGCTCTGAACACAGTAAAACTACTCAATCCACAATAACTTACCTTGCCCTGAACACACTAAAACTACACAATCCACTATAACTTACCTTGACCTGAACAGAGTAAAACTACACAATCCACTATAACTTACCTTGCACTGAACACAGTAAAACTACACAATCCATTATAACTAACCTTGCTCGGAACACAGTAAAACTATACAATCCACCATAACTTACCTTGCCCTGAACACAGTAAAACTACACCATCCACTATAACTTACCTTGCCCTGAACAGAGTAAAACTACACAATCCACTATAACTTACCTTGCCCTGAACACAGTAAAACTACATAATCCACTATAACTTAACATGCTCTGAACACAGTGAAACTACACAACCCACTATAACTTACCTTGCCTTGAACACAGTAAAACTACACAATCCACTATAACTTACCTTGCCTTGAACACAGTAAAACTACACAATCCACAATAACTTACCTTGCCCTGAACATAGTAAAACTACGTAATCCACTATAACTTACCATCCTCTAAACACAGTAAAACTACACAATCCACTATAACTTACCTTGCCCAGAACACAGTAAAACTACGTAATCCACTATAACTTACCTTGCCCTGAACACAGTAAAACTACACAATCCACTATAATTTACCTTGCCCTGAACACAGTAAAACTACACAATCCACTATAACTTACCTTGCTCTGAACACAGTAAAACTACACAACCCACTGTAACATACCTTGCCCTGAACACAGTAAAACTACACAATCCACTGTAACTTACCTTGCCCTGAACACAGTAAAACTACACAATCCACTATAACTTACCTTGCCCTGAACACAGTAAAACTGCATAATCCACTATAACTTACCTTGCCCTGAACACAGTAAAACTACACAATCCACTATAACTTACCTTGCCCTGAACACAGTAAAACTACACAATCCACTATAAATTACCTTGCCCTGATCACAGTAAAACTACACAATCCACTATAACTTACATTGCCCTGAACACAGTAAAACTACACAATCCACTATAACTTACCTTGCCCTGAACACTGTAAAACTACATAATCCACTATAACTTACCTTGCCCTGAAACAGTAAAACTACACAAACCACTATAACTTACCTTGCCCTGAACACAGTAAAACTACACGATCCACTATAACTTACCTTGCCCTGAACACAGTAAAACTACACAATCCACTATAACTTACCTTGCCCTGAACACAGTAAAACTACACAATCCACTATAACTCACCTTGCCCTGAACACAGTAAAACTACACAATCCACTATAACTAACCTTGCTCTGAACACAGTAAAACTATACAATCCACCATAACTTACCTTGCCCTGAACACAGTAAAACTACACAATCCACTATAACTTACCTTGCTCTGAACACAGTAAAACTACACAATCCACTATAACTTACCTTGCCCTGAACACAGTAAAACTACACAATCCACTATAACTAACCTTGCTCTGAACACAGTAAAACTATACAATCCACCATAACTTACCTTGCCCTGAACACAGTAAAACTACACAATCCACTATAACTTACCTTGCTCTGAACACAGTAAAACTACACAATCCACTATAACTAACCTTGCTCTGAACACAGTAAAACTATACAATCCACCATAACTTACCTTGCTCTGAACACAGTAAAACTACACAATCCACTATAACTTACCTTGCCCTGAACATAGTAAAAGAACGTAATCCACTATAACTTACCTTCCTTTGAACACAGTAAAACTACACAATCCACTATAATTTACCTTGCCCTGAACACAGTAAAACTACAAGATCCACTATAACTTACCTTGCTCTGAACACAGTAAAACTACATAATCCACTATAACTTACCTTGCCCTGAACACAGTAAAACTAACACAATCCACTATAACTTACCTTGCCCTGAACACAGTAAAAGTACACAATCCACTATAAATTACGTTGCCCTGAACATACTAAAACTACACAATCTTCTATAACTTACCTTGCCCTGAACACAGTAAAACTACACAATCCACTGTAACTTACCTTGCCCTGAACACAGTAAAACTACACAATCCACTATAACTTACCTTGCCTTGAACACAGTAAAACTGCATAATCCACTATAACTTACCTTGCCCTGAACACAGTAAAACTACACAATCCACTATAACTTACCTTGCCCTGAACACAGTAAAACTACACAATCCACTATAAATTACCTTGCCCTGAACACAGTAAAACTACACAATCCACTATAACTTACCTTGCCCTGAACACAGTAAAACTACACAATCCACGATAACTTACCTTGCCCTGAACACTGTAAAACTACATAATCCACTATAACTTACCTTGCCCTGAAACAGTAAAACTACACAAACTACTATAACTTACCTTGCCCTGAACACAGTAAAACTACACAATCCACTATAACTTACCTTGCCCTGAACACAGTAAAACTACACAATCCACTATAACTAACCTTGACCTGAACACAGTAAAACTACACAATCCACTATAACTTACCTTGTCCTGAACACACTAAAACTACACAATCCACAATAACTTAACTGGCCCTGAACACAGTAAAACTACACAATCCACTATAACTTAGCTTGCACTGAACACAGTAAAACTACACAATCCACTATAACTTACCTTGCCCTGAACACAGTAAAACTACACAATCCACTTCAACTTACCTTGCTCTGAACACAGTAAAACTACACAATCCACTATAACTTACCTTGCCCTGAACACAGTAAAATTACACAATCCACTATAACTAACCTTGCCCTGAACACAGTAAAACTACACAATCCACTCTAACTTACTTTGCTCTGAACACAGTAAAACTACACAATCCACCTTAACTTACCTTGCTCTGAACACAGTAAACCTACACAATCCACTTCAACTTACCTTGCTCTGAACACAGTAAAACTACACAATCCACTATAACTTACCTTGCCCTGTACACAGTAAAATTACACAATCCACTATAACTTACCTTGCCCTGAACACAGTAAAACTACATAATCCACTATAACTTAACATGCTCTGAACACAGTAAAACTACACAACCCACTATAACTTACCTTGCCTTGAACACAGTAAAACTACACATTCCACAATAACTTACCTTGCCCTGAACATAGTAAAACTACGTAATCCACTATAACTTACCTTCCTCTAAACACAGTAAAACTACACAATCCACTATAACTTACCTTGCCCAGAACACAGTAAAACTACGTAATCCACTATAACTTAGCTTGCCCTGAACAGAGTAAAACTACACAATCCACTATAACTTACCTTGCCCTGAACACAGTAAAACTACACAATCCACTATAACTTACCCTGCCCTGAACACAGTAAAACTACACAATCCACTATAACTTACCTTGCCCTGAACATAGTAAAACTACACAATCCACTATAACTTACCTTGCCCTGAACACAGTAAAACTACACGATCCACTATAACTTACCTTGCCCTGAACACAGTAAAACTACACGATACACTATAACTTACCTTGCCCTGAACAGAGTAAAACTACACAATCCACTATAACTTACCTTGCCCTGAACACAGTAAAACTACAAGATCCACTATAACTTACCTTGCTCTGAACACAGTAAAACTACATAATCCACTATAACTTACCTTGCCCTGAACACAGTAAAACTAACACTATGCACTATAACTTACCTTGCCCTGAACACAGTAAAACTACACAATCCACTATAAATTACGTTGCCCTGAACATACTAAAACTACACAATCTTCTATAACTTACCTTGCCCTGAACACAGTAAAACTACACAATCCACTGTAACTTACCTTGCCCTGAACACAGTAAAACTACACAATCCACTATAACTTACCTTGCCCTGAACACAGTAAAACTGCATAATCCACTATAACTTATCTTGCCCTGAACACAGTAAAACTACACAATCCACTATAACTTACCTTGCCCTGAACACAGTAAAACTACACGATCCACTATAAATTACCTTGCCCTGAACACAGTAAAACTACACAATCCACTATAACTTACCTTGCCCTGAACACAGTAAAACTACACAATCCACTATAACTTACCTTGCCCTGAACACTGTAAAACTACATAATCCACTATAACTTACCTTGCCCTGAAACAGTAAAACTACACAAACCACTATAACTTACCTTGCCCTGAACACAGTAAAACTACACAATCCACTATAACTTACCTTGCCCTGAACACAGTAAAACTACACGATCCACTATAACTTACCTTGCCCTGAACACAGTAAAACTACACAATCCACTATAACTAACCTTGCTCTGAACACAGTAAAACTATACAATCCACCATAACTTACCTTGCCCTGAACACAGTAAAACTACACAATCCACTATAACTTACCTTGACCTGAACAGAATAAAACTACACAATCCACTATAACTTACCTTGCACTGGACACAGTAAAACTACACAACCCACTATAACTTACCTTGCCCTGAACACACTAAAACTACACAATCCACTATAACTTACCTTGCACTGGACACAGTAAAACTACACAACCCACTATAACTTACCTTGCCCTGAACACACTAAAACTACACAATCCACTATAACTTACCTTGCCCTGAATACAGTAAAATTACACAATCCACTATAACTTACCTTGCCCTGAACACAGTAAAACTACATAATCCACTATAACTTAACATGCTCTGAACACAGTAAAACTACACAACCCACTATAACTTACCTTGCCTTGAACACAGTAAAACTACACAATCCACAATAACTTACCTTGCCCTGAACATAGTAAAACTACGTAATCCACTATAACTTACCTTCCTCTAAACACAGTAAAACTACACAATCCACTATAACTTACCTTGCCCAGAACACAGTAAAACTACGTAATCCACTATAACTTACCTTGCCCTGAACACAGTAAAACTACACAATCCACTATAATTTACCTTGCCCTGAACACAGTAAAACTACACAATCCACTATAACTTACCTTGCTCTGAACACAGTAAAACTACATAATCCACTATAACTTACCTTGCCCTGAACACAGTAAAACTAACATAATCCACTATAACTTACCTTGCCCTGAACACAGTAAAACTACACAATCCACTATAACTTACCTTGCCCTGAACACAGTAAAACTACACAATCCACTATAACTTACCTTGCCCTGAACACAGAAAAACTACACAATCCACTATATCTAACCTTGCTCGGAACACAGTAAAACTATACAATCCACCATAACTTACCTTGCCCTGAACACAGTAAAACTACACAATCCACTATAACTTACCTTGACCTGAACAGAGTAAAACTACACAATCCACTATAACTTACCTTGCACTGAAAACAGTAAAACTACACAACCCACTATAACTTACCTTGCCCTGAACATAGTAAAAGAACGTAATCCACTATAACTTACCTTACTTTGAACACAGTAAAACTACACAATCCACTATAATTTACCTTGCCCTGAACACAGTAAAACTACAAGATCCACTATAACTTACCTTGCTCTGAACACAGTAAAACTACATAATCCACTATAACTTACCTTGCCCTGAACACAGTAAAACTAACACAATCCACTATAACTTACCTTGCCCTGAACACAGTAAAACTACACAATCCACTATAACTTACCTTGCCCTGAACACAGTAAAACTACACAATCCACTATAAATTACGTTGCGCTGAACATACTAAAACTACACAATCTTCTATAACTTACCTTGCCCTGAACACACTAAAACTACACAATCCACTATAACTTTCCTTGCCCTGAACAGAGTAACACTACACAACCCACTATAACATACCTTGCCCTGAACACAGTAAAACTACACAATCCACTGTAACTTACCTTGCCCTGAACACAGTAAAAATTCATAATCCACTATAACTTACCTTGCCCTGAATACAGTAAAACTACACGATCCACTATAACTTACCTTGCCCTGAACACAGTAAAACTACACAATCCACTATAACTCACCTTGCCCTGAACACAGTAAAACTACACAATCCACTATAACTAACCTTGCTCTGAACACAGTAAAACTATACAATCCACCATAACTTACCTTGCCCTGAACACAGTAAAACTACACAATCCACTATAACTTACCTTGCTCTGAACACAGTAAAACTACACAATCCACTATAACTTACCTTGCCCTGAACACAGTAAAACTACACAATCCACTATAACTAACCTTGCTCTGAACACAGTAAAACTATACAATCCACCATAACTTACCTTGCCCTGAACACAGTAAAACTACACAATCCACTATAACTTACCTTGACCTGACCAGAGTAAAACAACACAATCCACTATAACTTACCTTGCCCTGAACACACTAAAACTACACAATCCACTATAACTTACCTTGCACTGAAAACAGTAAAACTACACAACCCACTATAACTTACCTTGCTCTGAACACAGTAAAACTACACAATCCACTATAACTTACCTTGCCCTGAACATAGTAAAAGAACGTAATCCACTATAACTTACCTTCCTTTGAACACAGTAAAACTACACAATCCACTATAATTTACCTTGCCCTGAACACAGTAAAACTACAAGATCCACTATAACTTACCTTGCTCTGAACACAGTAAAACTACATAATCCACTATAACTTACCTTGCCCTGAACACAGTAAAACTAACACAATCCACTATAACTTACCTTGCCCTGAACACAGTAAAAGTACACAATCCACTATAAATTACGTTGCCCTGAACATACTAAAACTACACAATCTTCTATAACTTACCTTGCCCTGAACACAGTAAAACTACACAATCCACTGTAACTTACCTTGCCCTGAACACAGTAAAACTACACAATCCACTATAACTTACCTTGCCCTGAACACAGTAAAACTGCATAATCCACTATAACTTACCTTGCCCTCAACACAGTAAAACTACACAATCCACTATAACTTACCTTGCCCTGAACACAGTAAAACTACACAATCCACTATAAATTACCTTGCCCTGAACACAGTAAAACTACACAATCCACTATAACTTACCTTGCCCTGAACACAGTAAAACTACACAATCCACTATAACTCACCTTGCCCTGAACACTGTAAAACTACATAATCCACTATAACTTACCTTGCCCTGAAACAGTAAAACTACACAAACCACTATAACTTACCTTGCCCTGAACACAGTAAAACTACACAATCCACTATAACTTACCTTGTCCTGAACACAGTAAAACTACACAATCCACTATAACTAACCTTGACCTGAACACAGTAAAACTACACAATCCACTATAACTTACCTTGTCCTGAACACACTAAAACTACACAATCCACTATAACTTAACTGGCCCTGAACACAGTAAAACTACACAATCCACTATAACTTAGCTTGCACTGAACACAGTAAAACTACACAATCCACTATAACTTACCTTGCCCTGAACACAGTAAAACTACACAATCCACTTCAACTTACCTTGCTCTGAACACAGTAAAGCTACACAATCCACTATAACTTAACTTGCCCTGAACACAGTAAAATTACACAATCCACTATAACTAACCTTGCCCTGAACACGGTAACACTACACAATTCACTCTAACTTACCTTGCCCAGAACAAAGTATAACTACGTAATCCACTATACCTTACCTTGCCCTGAACACAGTCAAATTACACAATCCACTATAACTTACCTTGCTCTGAACACAGTAAACCTACACAATCCACTTCAACTTACCTTGCTCTGAACACATTAAAACTACACAATCCACTATAACTTACCTTGCCCTGAACACAGTAAAATTACACAATCCACTATAACTTACCTTGCCCTGAACACAGTAAAACTACATAATCCACTATAACTTAACATGCTCTGAACACAGTAAAACTACACAACCCACTATAACTTACCTTGCCTTGAACACAGTAAAACTACACATTCCACAATAACTTACCTTGCCCTGAACATAGTAAAACTACGTAATCAACTATAACTTACCTTCCTCTAAACACAGTAAAACTACACAATCCACTATAACTTACCTTGCCCAGAACACAGTAAAACTACGTAATCCACTATAACTTACCTTGCCCTGAACAGAGTAAAACTACACAATCCACTATAACTTACCTTGCCCTGAACACAGTAAAACTACACAATCCACTATAACTTACCCTGCCCTGAACACAGTAAAACTACACAATCCACTATAACTTACCTTGCCCTGAACATAGTAAAACTACACAATCCACTATAACTTACCTTGCCCTGAACACAGTAAAACTACACGATCCACTATAACTTACCTTGCCCTGAACACAGTAAAACTACACGATACACTATAACTTACCTTGCCCTGAACACAGTAAAACTACACAATCCACTATAACTTACCTTGCCCTGAACACAGTAAAACTACAAGATCCACTATAACTTACCTTGCTCTGAACACAGTAAAACTACATAATCCACTATAACTTACCTTGCCCTGAACACAGTAAAACTAACACAATGCACTATAACTTACCTTGCCCTGAACACAGTAAAACTACACAATCCACTATAAATTACGTTGCCCTGAACGTACTAAAACTACACAATCTTCTATAACTTACCTTGCCCTGAACACAGTAAAACTACACAATCCACTGTAACTTACCTTGCCCTGAACACAGTAAAACTACACAATCCACTATAACTTACCTTGCCCTGAACACAGTAAAACTGCATAATCCACTATAACTTACCTTGCCCTGAACACAGTAAAACTACACAATCCACTATAACTTACCTTGCCCTGAACACAATAAAACTACACGATCCACTATAAATTACCTTGCCCTGAACACAGTAAAACTACACAATCCACTATAACTTACCTTGCCCTGAACACAGTAAAACTACACAATCCACTATAACTTACCTTGCCCTGAACACTGTAAAACTACATAATCCACTATAACTTACCTTGCCCTGAAACAGTAAAACTACACAATCCACTATAACTTACCTTGCCCTGAACACAGTAAAACTACACGATCCACTATAACTTACCTTGCCCTGAACACAGTAAAATTACACAATCCACTATAACTAACCTTGCCCTGAACACGGTAACACTACACAATTCACTCTAACTTACCTTGCCCAGAACAAAGTATAACTACGTAATCCACTATACCTTACCTTGCCCTGAACACAGTCAAATTACACAATCCACTATAACTTACCTTGCTCTGAACACAGTAAACCTACACAATCCACTTCAACTTACCTTGCTCTGAACACAGTAAAACTACACAATCCACTATAACTTACCTTGCCCTGAACACAGTAAAATTACACAATCCACTATAACTTACCTTGCCCTGAACACAGTAAAACTACATAATCCACTATAACTTAACATGCTCTGAACACAGTAAAACTACACAACCCACTATAACTTACCTTGCCTTGAACACAGTAAAACTACACATTCCACAATAACTTACCTTGCCCTGAACATAGTAAAAGTACGTAATCAACTATAACTTACCTTCCTCTAAACACAGTAAAACTACACAATCCACTATAACTTACCTTGCCCAGAACACAGTAAAACTACGTAATCCACTATAACTTACCTTGCCCTGAACAGAGTAAAACTACACAATCCACTATAACTTACCTTGCCCTGAACACAGTAAAACTACACAATCCACTATAACTTACCCTGCCCTGAACACAGTAAAACTACACAATCCACTATAACTTACCTTGCCCTGAACATAGTAAAACTACACAATCCACTATAACTTACCTTGCCCTGAACACAGTAAAACTACACGATCCATTATAACTTACCTTGCCCTGAACACAGTAAAACTACACGATACACTATAACTTACCTTGCCCTGAACACAGTAAAACTACACAATCCACTATAACTTACCTTGCCCTGAACACAGTAAAACTACAAGATCCACTATAACTTACCTTGCTCTGAACACAGTAAAACTACATAATCCACTATAACTTACCTTGCCCTGAACACAGTAAAACTAACACAATGCACTATAACTTACCTTGCCCTGAACACAGTAAAACTACACAATCCACTATAAATTACGTTGCCCTGAACGTACTAAAACTACACAATCTTCTATAACTTACCTTGCCCTGAACACAGTAAAACTACACAATCCACTGTAACTTACCTTGCCCTGAACACAGTAAAACTACACAATCCACTATAACTTACCTTGCCCTGAACACAGTAAAACTGCATAATCCACTATAACTTACCTTGCCCTGAACACAGTAAAACTACACAATCCACTATAACTTACCTTGCCCTGAACACAATAAAACTACACGATCCACTATAAATTACCTTGCCCTGAACACAGTAAAACTACACAATCCACTATAACTTACCTTGCCCTGAACACAGTAAAACTACACAATCCACTATAACTTACCTTGCCCTGAACACTGTAAAACTACATAATCCACTATAACTTACCTTGCCCTGAAACAGTAAAACTACACAATCCACTATAACTTACCTTGCCCTGAACACAGTAAAACTACACGATCCACTATAACTTACCTTGCCCTGAACACAGTAAAACTACACAATCCACTATAACTAACCTTGCTCTGAACACAGTAAAACTATACAATCCACCATAACTTACCTTGCCCTGAACACAGTAAAACTACACAATCCACTATAACTTACCTTGACCTGAACAGAGTAAAACTACACAATCCACTATAACTTACCTTGCACTGGACACAGTAAAACTACACAACCCACTATAACTTACCTTGCCCTGAACACACTAAAACTACACAATCCACTATAACTTACCTTGCACTGGACACAGTAAAACTACACAACCCACTATAACTTACCTTGCCCTGAACACACTAAAACTACACAATCCACTATAACTTACCTTGCCCTGAATACAGTAAAATTACACAATCCACTATAACTTACCTTGCCCTGAACACAGTAAAACTACATAATCCACTATAACTTAACATGCTCTGAACACAGTAAAACTACACAACCCACTATAACTTACCTTGCCTTGAACACAGTAAAACTACACAATCCACAATAACTTACCTTGCCCTGAACACAGTAAAACTACACAATCCACTATAAATTACCTTGCTCTGAACACAGTAAAACTACATAATCCACTATAACTTACCTTGCCCTGAACACAGTAAAACTAACACGATCCACTATAACTTACCTTGCCCTGAACACAGTAAAACTACACAATCCACTATAACTTACCTTGCCCTGAACACAGTAAAACTACACAATCCACTATAACTTACCTTGCCCTGAACACAGAAAAACTACACAATCCACTATATCTAACCTTGCTCGGAACACAGTAAAACTATACAATCCACCATAACTTACCTTGCCCTGAACACAGTAAAACTACACAATCCACTATAACTTACCTTGACCTGAACAGAGTAAAACTACACAATCCACTATAACTTATCTTGCACTGAAAACAGTAAAACTACACAACCCACTATAACTTACCTTGCCCTGAACATAGTAAAAGAACGTAATCCACTATAATTTACCTTCCTTTGAACACAGTAAAACTACACAATCCACTATAATTTACCTTGCCCTGAACACAGTAAAACTACAAGATCCACTATAACTTACCTTGCTCTGAACACAGTAAAACTACGTAATCCACTATAACTTACCTTGCCCTGAACACAGTAAAACTAACACAATCCACTATAACTTACCTTGCCCTGAACACAGTAAAACTACACAATCCACTATAACTTACCTTGCCCTGAACACAGTAAAACTACACAATCCACTATAAATTACGTTGCCCTGAACATACTAAAACTACACAATCTTCTATAACTTTCCTTGCCCTGAACAGAGTAAAACTACACAACCCACTATAACATACCTTGCCCTGAACACAGTAAAACTACACAATCCACTGTAACTTACCTTGCCCTGAACACAGTAAAACTACACAATCCACTATAACTTACCTTGCCCTGAACACAGTAAAAATTCATAATCCACTATAACTTACCTTGCCCTGAACACAGTAAAACTACACAATCCACTATAACTTACCTTGCCCTGAACACAGTAAAACTACACAATCCACTATAAATTACCTTGCCCTGAACACAGTAAAACTACACAATCCACTATAACTTACCTTGCCCTGAACACAGTAAAACTACACAATCCACTATAACTTACCTTGCCCTGAACACTGTAAAACTACATAATCCACTATAACTTACCTTGCCCTGAAACAGTAAAACTACACAAACCACTATAACTTACCTTGCCCTGAACACAGTAAAACTACACGATCCACTATAACTTACCTTGCTCTGAACACAGTAAAACTACACGATCCACTATAACTTACCTTGCCCTGAACACAGTAAAACTACACAATCCACTATAACTAACCTTGCTCTGAACACAGTAAAACTACACAATCCACTATAACTCACCTTGCCCTGAACACAGTAAAACTACACAATCCACTATAACTAACCTTGCTCTGAACACAGTAAAACTATACAATCCACCATAACTTACCTTGCCCTGAACACAGTAAAACTACACAATCCACTATAACTTACCTTGACCTGAACACACTAAAACTACACAATCCACTATAACTTACCTTGCACTGAAAACAGTAAAACTACACAACCCACTATAACTTACCTTCCTTTGAACACAGTAAAACTACACAATCCGCTATAATTTACCTTGCCCTGAACACAGTAAAACTACAAGATCCACTATAACTTACCTTGCTCTGAACACAGTAAAACTACATAATCCACTATAACTTACCTTGCCCTGAACACAGTAAAACTAACACAATCCACTATAACTTACCTTGCCCTGAACACAGTAAAACTACACAATCCACTATAAATTACGTTGCCCTGAACATACTAAAACTACACAATCTTCTATAACTTACCTTGCCCTGAACACAGTAAAACTACACAATCCACTGTAACTTACTTTGCCCTGAACACAGTAAAACTACACAATCCACTATAAATACCTTGCCCTGAACACAGTAAAACTGCATAATCCACTATAACATACCTTGCCCTGAACACAGTAAAACTACACAATCCACTATAACTTACCTTGCCCTGAACACAGTAAAACTACACAATCCACTATAAATTACCTTGCCCTGAACACAGTAAAATTACACAATCCACTATAACTTACCTTGCCCTGAACACAGTAAAACTACACAATCCACTATAACTTACCTTGCCCTGAACACTGTAAAACTACATAATCCACTATAACTTACCTTGCCCTGAAACAGTAAAACTACACAAACCACTATAACTTACCTTGCCCTGAACACAGTAAAACTACACAAACCACTATAACTTACCTTGCCCTGAACACAGTAAAACTACACAATCCACTATAACTTACCTTGCCCTGAACACAGTAAAACTACACGATCCACTATAAGTTAACTTGCCCTGAACACAGTAAAACTACACGATCCACTATAACTTACCTTGCCCTGAACAAAGTAAAACTACACGATCCACTATAACTTACCTTGCCCTGAATACAGTAAAACTACACAATCCACTATAACTAACCTTGCTCTGAACACAGTAAAACTACACAATCCACTATAACTTACCTTGCCCTGAACACAGTAAAACTACACAATCCACTATATCTAACCTTGCTCGGAACACAGTAAAACTACACAATCCACTATAACTTACCTTGACCTGAACAGAGTAAAACTACACAAACCACTATAACTTACCTTGCCCTGAACACACTAAAACTACACAATCCACTATAACTTACCTTGACCTGAACAGAGTAAAACTACACAATCCACTATAACTTACCTTGCACTGAAAACAGTAAAACTACACAACCCACTATAACTTACCTTGCCCTGAACATAGTAAAAGAACATAATCCACTATAACTTACCTTCCTTTGAACACAGTAAAACTACACAATCCACTATAATTTACCTTGCCCTGAACACAGTAAAACTAACACAATCCACTATAACTTACCTTGCCCTGAACACAGTAAAACTACACAATCCACTATAACTTACCTTGCCCTGAACACAGTAAAACTACACAATCCACTATAAATTACGTTGCCCTGAACATACTAAAACTACACAATCTTCTATAACTAACCTTGCTCTGAACACAGTAAAACTATACAATCCACCATAACTTACCTTGCCCTGAACACAGTAAAACTACACAATCCACTATAACTTACCTTGACCTGCACAGAGTAAAACTACATGATCCACTATAACTTACCTTGCCCTGAACACACTAAAACTACACAATCCACTATAACTTACCTTGCACTGAAAACAGTAAAACTACACAACCCACTATAACTTACCTTGCTCTGAACACAGTAAAACTACACAACCCACTATAACTTACCTTCCTTTGAACACAGTAAAACTACACAATCCGCTATAATTTACCTTGCCCTGAACACAGTAAAAATTCATAATCCCCTATAACTTACCTTGCCCTGAACACAGTAAAACTACACAATCCACTATAACTTACCTTGCCCTGAACACAGTAAAACTACACAATCCACTATAAATTACCTTGCCCTGAACACAGTAAAACTACACAATCCACTATAAATTACCTTGCTCTGAACACAGTAAAACTACACAATCCACTATAACTTACCTTGCCCTGAACACAGTAAAACTACACAATCCACTATAAATTACGTTGCCCTGAACATACTAAAACTACACAATCTTCTATAACTTACCTTGCCCTGAACACAGTAAAACTACACAATCCACTATAACTTTCCTTGCCCTGAACACAGTAAAACTACACAACCCACTATAACATACCTTGCCCTGAACACAGTAAAACTACACAATCCACTGTAACTTACCTTGCCCTGAACACAGTAAAACTACACAATCCACTATAACTTACCTTGCCCTGAACACAGTAAAAATTCATAATCCACTATAACTTACCTTGCCCTGAACACAGAAAAACTACACAATCCACTATAACTTACCTTGCCCTGAACACAGTAAAACTACAGAATCCACTATAAATTACCTTGCCCTGAACACAGTAAAACTACACAATCCACTATAACTTACCTTGCCCTGAACACAGTAAAACTACACAATCCACTATAACTTACCTTGCCCTGAACACTGTAAAACTACATAATCCACTATAACTTACCTTGCCCTGAAACAGTAAAACTACACAAACCACTATAACTTACCTTGCCCTGAACACAGTAAAACTACACGATCCACTATAACTTACCTTGCCCTGAACACAGTAAAACTACACGATCCACTATAACTTACCTTGCCCTGAACACAGTAAAACTACACAATCCACTATAACTAACCTTGCTCTGAACACAGTAAAACTACACAATCCACTATAACTCACCTTGCCCTGAACACAGTAAAACTACACAATCCACTATAACTAACCTTGCTCTGAACACAGTAAAACTATACAATCCACCATAACTTACCTTGCCCTGAACACAGTAAAACTACACAATCCACTATAACTTACCTTGCTCTGAACACAGTAAAACTACACAACCCACTATAACTTACCTTCCTTTGAACACAGTAAAACTACACAATCCGCTATAATTTACCTTGCCCTGAACACAGTAAAAATTCATAATCCCCTATAACTTACCTTGCCCTGAACACAGTAAAACTACACAATCTTCTATAACTTACCTTGCCCTGAACACAGTAAAACTACACAATCCACTATAAATACCTTGCCCTGAACACAGTAAAACTGCATAATCCACTATAACATACCTTGCCCTGAACACAGTAAAACTACACAATCCACTATAACTTACCTTGCCCTGAACACAGTAAAACTACACAATCCACTATAAATTACCTTGCCCTGAACACAGTAAAATTACACAATCCACTATAACTTACCTTGCCCTGAACACAGTAAAACTACACAATCCACTATAACTTACCTTGCCCTGAACACTGTAAAACTACATAATCCACTATAACTTACCTTGCCCTGAACACAGTAAAACTACACAATCCACTATAACTTACCTTGCCCTGAACACAGTAAAACTACACAATCCACTATAAATTACCTTGCCCTGAACACAGTAAAATTACACAATCCACTATAACTTACCTTGCCCTGAACACAGTAAAACTACACAATCCACTATAAATACCTTGCCCTGAACACAGTAAAACTGCATAATCCACTATAACATACCTTGCCCTGAACACAGTAAAACTACACAATCCACTATAACTTACCTTGCCCTGAACACAGTAAAACTACACAATCCACTATAAATTACCTTGCCCTGAACACAGTAAAACTACACAATCCACTATAACTTACCTTGCCCTGAACACAGTAAAACTACACAATCCACTATAAATTACCTTGCCCTGAACACAGTAAAACTACACAATCCACTATAAATTACCTTGCTCTGAACACAGTAAAACTACACAATCCACTATAACTTACCTTGCCCTGAACACAGTAAAACTACACAATCCACTATAAATTACGTTGCCCTGAACATACTAAAACTACACAATCTTCTATAACTTACCTTGCCCTGAACACAGTAAAACTACACAATCCACTATAACTTTCCTTGCCCTGAACACAGTAAAACTACACAACCCACTATAACATACCTTGCCCTGAACACAGTAAAACTACACAATCCACTGTAACTTACCTTGCCCTGAACACAGTAAAACTACACAATCCACTATAACTTACCTTGCCCTGAACACAGTAAAAATTCATAATCCACTATAACTTACCTTGCCCTGAACACAGAAAAACTACACAATCCACTATAACTTACCTTGCCCTGAACACAGTAAAACTACAGAATCCACTATAAATTACCTTGCCCTGAACACAGTAAAACTACACAATCCACTATAACTTACCTTGCCCTGAACACAGTAAAACTACACAATCCACTATAACTTACCTTGCCCTGAACACTGTAAAACTACATAATCCACTATAACTTACCTTGCCCTGAAACAGTAAAACTACACAAACCACTATAACTTACCTTGCCCTGAACACAGTAAAACTACACGATCCACTATAACTTACCTTGCCCTGAACACAGTAAAACTACACGATCCACTATAACTTACCTTGCCCTGAACACAGTAAAACTACACAATCCACTATAACTAACCTTGCTCTGAACACAGTAAAACTACACAATCCACTATAACTCACCTTGCCCTGAACACAGTAAAACTACACAATCCACTATAACTAACCTTGCTCTGAACACAGTAAAACTATACAATCCACCATAACTTACCTTGCCCTGAACACAGTAAAACTACACAATCCACTATAACTTACCTTGCTCTGAACACAGTAAAACTACACAACCCACTATAACTTACCTTCCTTTGAACACAGTAAAACTACACAATCCGCTATAATTTACCTTGCCCTGAACACAGTAAAAATTCATAATCCCCTATAACTTACCTTGCCCTGAACACAGTAAAACTACACAATCTTCTATAACTTACCTTGCCCTGAACACAGTAAAACTACACAATCCACTATAAATACCTTGCCCTGAACACAGTAAAACTGCATAATCCACTATAACATACCTTGCCCTGAACACAGTAAAACTACACAATCCACTATAACTTACCTTGCCCTGAACACAGTAAAACTACACAATCCACTATAAATTACCTTGCCCTGAACACAGTAAAATTACACAATCCACTATAACTTACCTTGCCCTGAACACAGTAAAACTACACAATCCACTATAACTTACCTTGCCCTGAACACTGTAAAACTACATAATCCACTATAACTTACCTTGCCCTGAAACAGTAAAACTACACAAACCACTATAACTTACCTTGCCCTGAACACAGTAAAACTACACAAACCACTATAACTTACCTTGCCCTGAACACAGTAAAACTACACAATCCACTATAACTTACCTTGCCCTGAACACAGTAAAACTACACGATCCACTATAAGTTAACTTGCCCTGAACACAGTAAAACTACACGATCCACTATAACTTACCTTGCCCTGAACAAAGTAAAACTACACGATCCACTATAACTTACCTTGCCCTGAATACAGTAAAACTACACAATCCACTATAACTAACCTTGCTCTGAACACAGTAAAACTACACAATCCACTATAACTTACCTTGCCCTGAACACAGTAAAACTACACAATCCACTATATCTAACCTTGCTCGGAACACAGTAAAACTACACAATCCACTATAACTTACCTTGACCTGAACAGAGTAAAACTACACAATCCACTATAACTTACCTTGCCCTGAACACACTAAAACTACACAATCCACTATAACTTACCTTGACCTGAACAGAGTAAAACTACACAATCCACTATAACTTACCTTGCACTGAAAACAGTAAAACTACACAACCCACTATAACTTACCTTGCCCTGAACATAGTAAAAGAACATAATCCACTATAACTTACCTTCCTTTGAACACAGTAAAACTACACAATCCACTATAATTTACCTTGCCCTGAACACAGTAAAACTAACACAATCCACTATAACTTACCTTGCCCTGAACACAGTAAAACTACACAATCCACTATAACTTACCTTGCCCTGAACACAGTAAAACTACACAATCCACTGTAAATTACGTTGCCCTGAACATACTAAAACTACACAATCTTCTATAACTTACCTTGCCCTGAACACAGTAAAACTACACAATCCACTATAACTTTCCTTGCCCTGAACACAGTAAAACTACACAACCCACTATAACATACCTTGCCCTGAACACAGTAAAACTACACAATCCACTGTAACTTACCTTGCCCTGAACACAGTAAAACTACACAATCCACTATAACTTACCTTGCCCTGAACACAGTAAAAATTCATAATCCACTATAACTTACCTTGCCCTGAACACAGAAAAACTACACAATCCACTATAACTTACCTTGCCCTGAACACAGTAAAACTACACAATCCACTATAAATTACCTTGCCCTGAACACAGTAAAACTACACAATCCACTATAACTTACCTTGCCCTGAACACAGTAAAACTACACAATCCACTATAACTTACCTTGCCCTGAACACTGTAAAACTACATAATCCACTATAACTTACCTTGCCCTGAAACAGTAAAACTACACAAACCACTATAACTTACCTTGCCCTGAACACAGTAAAACTACACGATCCACTATAACTTACCTTGCCCTGAACACAGTAAAACTACACGATCCACTATAACTTACCTTGCCCTGAACACAGTAAAACTACACAATCCACTATAACTAACCTTGCTCTGAACACAGTAAAACTACACAATCCACTATAACTCACCTTGCCCTGAACACAGTAAAACTACACAATCCACTATAACTAACCTTGCTCTGAACACAGTAAAACTATACAATCCACCATAACTTACCTTGCCCTGAACACAGTAAAACTACACAATCCACTATAACTTACCTTGACCTGCACAGAGTAAAACTACATGATCCACTATAACTTACCTTGCCCTGAACACACTAAAACTACACAATCCACTATAACTTACCTTGCACTGAAAACAGTAAAACTACACAACCCACTATAACTTACCTTGCTCTGAACACAGTAAAACTACATAATCCACTATAACTTACCTTGCTCTGAACATACTAAAACTACACAATCTTCTATAACTTACCTTGCCCTGAACACAGTAAAACTACACAATCCACTGTAACTTACTTTGCCCTGAACACAGTAAAACTACACAATCCACTATAAATACCTTGCCCTGAACACAGTAAAACTGCATAATCCACTATAACATACCTTGCCCTGAACACAGTAAAACTACACAATCCACTATAACTTACCTTGCCCTGAACACAGTAAAACTACACAATCCACTATAAATTACCTTGCCCTGAACACAGTAAAATTACACAATCCACTATAACTTACCTTGCCCTGAACACAGTAAAACTACACAATCCACTATAACTTACCTTGTCCTGAACACTGTAAAACTACATAATCCACTATAACTTACCTTGCCATGAAACAGTAAAACTACACAAACCACTATAACTTACCTTGCCCTGAACACAGTAAAACTACACAAACCACTATAACTTACCTTGCCCTGAACACAGTAAAACTACACAATCCACTATAACTTACCTTGCCCTGAACACAGTAAAACTACACGATCCACTATAAGTTAACTTGCCCTGAACACAGTAAAACTACACGATCCACTATAACTTACCTTGCCCTGAACAAAGTAAAACTACACGATCCACTATAACTTACCTTGCCCTGAACACAGTAAAACTACACAATCCACTATAACTAACCTTGCTCTGAACACAGTAAAGCTACACAATCCACTATAACTTACCTTGCCCTGAACACAGTAAAACTACACAATCCACTATATCTAACCTTGCTCGGAACACAGTAAAACTACACAATCCACTATAACTTACCTTGACCTGAACAGAGTAAAACTACACAATCCACTATAACTTACCTTGCCCTGAACACACTAAAACTACACAATCCACTATAACTTACCTTGACCTGAACAGAATAAAACTACACAATCCACTATAACTTACCTTGCACTGAAAACAGTAAAACTACACAACCCACTATAACTTACCTTGCCCTGAACATAGTAAAAGAACATAATCCACTATAACATACCTTCCTTTGAACACAGTAAAACTACACAATCCACTATAATTTACCTTGCCCTGAACACAGTAAAACTAACACAATCCACTATAACTTACCTTGCCCTGAACACAGTAAAACTACACAATCCACTATAACTTACCTTGCCCTGAACACAGTAAAACTACACAATCCACTATAAATTACGTTGCCCTGAACATACTAAAACTACACAATCTTCTATAACTTACCTTGCCCTGAACACAGTAAAACTACACAATCCACTATAACTTTCCTTGCCCTGAACACAGTAAAACTACACAACCCACTATAACATACCTTGCCCTGAACACAGTAAAACTACACAATCCACTGTAACTTACCTTGCCCTGAACACAGTAAAACTACACAATCCACTATAACTTACCTTGCCCTGAACACAGTAAAAATTCATAATCCACTATAACTTACCTTGCCCTGAACACAGAAAAACTACACAATCCACTATAACTTACCTTGCCCTGAACACAGTAAAACTACACAATCCACTATAAATTACCTTGCCCTGAACACAGTAAAACTACACAATCCACTATAACTTACCTTGCCCTGAACACAGTAAAACTACACAATCCACTATAACTTACCTTGCCCTGAACACTGTAAAACTACATAATCCACTATAACTTACCTTGCCCTGAAACAGTAAAACTACACAAACCACTATAACTTACCTTGCCCTGAACACAGTAAAACTACACGATCCACTATAACTTACCTTGCCCTGAACACAGTAAAACTACACGATCCACTATAACTTACCTTGCCCTGAACACAGTAAAACTACACAATCCACTATAACTAACCTTGCTCTGAACACAGTAAAACTACACAATCCACTATAACTCACCTTGCCCTGAACACAGTAAAACTACACAATCCACTATAACTAACCTTGCTCTGAACACAGTAAAACTATACAATCCACCATAACTTACCTTGCCCTGAACACAGTAAAACTACACAATCCACTATAACTTACCTTGACCTGCACAGAGTAAAACTACATGATCCACTATAACTTACCTTGCCCTGAACACACTAAAACTACACAATCCACTATAACTTACCTTGCACTGAAAACAGTAAAACTACACAACCCACTATAACTTACCTTGCTCTGAACACAGTAAAACTACACAACCCACTATAACTTACCTTCCTTTGAACACAGTAAAACTACACAATCCGCTATAATTTACCTTGCCCTGAACACAGTAAAAATTCATAATCCCCTATAACTTACCTTGCCCTGAACACAGTAAAACTACACAATCCACTATAACTTACCTTGCCCTGAACACAGTAAAACTACACAATCCACTATAAATTACCTTGCCCTGAACACAGTAAAACTACACAATCCACTATAACTTACCTTGCCCTGAACACAGTAAAACTATACAATCCACTATAACCTACCTTGCCCTGAACACTGTAAAACTACATAATCCACTATAACTTACCTTGCCCTGAAACAGTAAAACTACACAAACCACTATAACTTACCTTGCCCTGAACACAGTAAAACTACACGATCCACTATAACTTACCTTGCCCTGAACACAGTAAAACTACACGATCCACTATAACTTACCTTGCCCTGAACACAGTAAAACTACACAATCCACTATAACTAACCTTGCTCTGAACACAGTAAAACTACACAATCCACTATAACTCACCTTGCCCTGAACACAGTAAAACTACACAATCCACTATAACTAACCTTGCTCTGAACACAGTAAAACTATACAATCCACCATAACTTACCTTGCCCTGAACACAGTAAAACTACACAATCCACTATAACTTACCTTGACCTGCACAGAGTAAAACTACATGATCCACTATAACTTACCTTGCCCTGAACACACTAAAACTACACAATCCACTATAACTTACCTTGCACTGAAAACAGTAAAACTACACAACCCACTATAACTTACCTTGCTCTGAACACAGTAAAACTACACAACCCACTATAACTTACCTTCCTTTGAACACAGTAAAACTACACAATCCGCTATAATTTACCTTGCCCTGAACACAGTAAAACTACAAGATCCACTATAACTTACCTTGCTCTGAACACAGTAAAACTACATAATCCACTATAACTTACCTTGCCCTGAACACAGTAAAACTAACACAATCCACTATAACTTACCTTGCCCTGAACACAGTAAAACTACACAATCCACTATAAATTACGTTGCCCTGAACATACTAAAACTACACAATCTTCTATAACTTACCTTGCCCTGAACACAGTAAAACTACACAATCCACTGTAACTTACCTTGCCCTGAACACAGTAAAACTACACAATCCACTATAAATACCTTGCCCTGAACACAGTAAAACTGCATAATCCACTATAACTTACCTTGCCCTGAAGACAGTAAAACTACACAATCCACTATAACTTACCTTGCCCTGAACACAGTAAAACTACACAATCCACTATAAATTACCTTGCCCTGAACACAGTAAAATTACACAATCCACTATAACTTACCTTGCCCTGAACACAGTAAAACTACACAATCCACTATAACTTACCTTGCCCTGAACACTGTAAAACTACATAATCCACTATAACTTACCTTACCCTGAAACAGTAAAACTACACAAACCACTATAACTTACCTTGCCCTGAACACAGTAAAACTACACAATCCACTATAACTTACCTTGTCCTGAACGTCAGTAAAACTACACGATCCACTATAAGTTAACTTGCCCTGAACACAGTAAAACTACACAATCCACTATAACTTAGCTTGCACTGAACACAGTAAAACTACACAATCCACTATAACTTACCTTGCCCTGAACACAGTAAAACTACACAATCCACTTCAACTTACCTTGCTCTGAACACAGTAAAACTACACAATGTACTATAACTTACCTTGCCCTGAACACAGTAAAATTACACAATCCACTATAACTAACCTTGCCCTGAACACAGTAAAACTACACAATCCACTATAACTTACTTTGCTCTGAACACAGTAAAACTACACAATCCACCTTAACTTACCTTGCTCTTAACACAGTAAAACTACACAATCCACTTCAACTTACCTTGCTCTGAACACAGTAAAACTACACAATCCACTATAACTTACCTTGCCCTGAACACAAGAAAATTACACAATCCAGTATAACTTACTTTGCCCTGAACACAGTAAAACTACATAATCCACTATAACTTAACATGCTCTGAACACAGTAAAACTACACAACCCACTATAACTTACCTTGCCTTGAACACAGTAAAACTACACAATCCACAATAACTTACCTTGCCCTGAACATAGTAAAACTACGTAATCCACTATAACTTACCTTCCTCTAAACACAGTAAAACTACACAATCCACTATAACTTACCTTGCCCAGAACACAGTAAAACTACGTAATCCACTATAACTTACCTTGCCCTGAACACAGTAAAACTACACAATCCACTATAATTTACCTTGCCCTGAACACAGTAAAACTACGCAATCCACTATAACTTACCTTGCTCTGAACACAGTAAAACTACATAATCCACTATAACTTACCTTGATCTGAACACAGTAAAACTAACACAATCCACTATGACTTACCTTGCCCTGAACACAGTAAAACTACACCATCCACTATAAATTACGTTGCCATGAACATACTAAAACTACACGATCTTCTATAACTTACCTTGCCCTGAACACAGTAAAACCACACAATCCACTATAACTTACCTTGCCCTGAACACAGTAAAACTACACAATCAACTATAACTTACCTTGCCCTGAACACAGTAAAACTACACGATCCACTATAACTTACCTTGCCCTGAACACAGTAAAACTACACGATCCACTATAACTTACCTTGCCCTGAACACAGTAAAACTACACAATCCACTATAACTAACCTTGCTCTGAACACAGTAAAACTACACAATCCACTATAACTTACCTTGCCCTGAACACAGTAAAACTACACAATCCACTATAACTAACCTTGCTCTGAACACAGTAAAACTATACAATCCACCATAACTTACCTTGCCCTGAACACAGTAAAACTACACAATCCACTATAACTTACCTTGACCTGAACAGAGTAAAACTACACAATCCACTATAACTTACCTTGCCCTGAACACACTAAAACTACACAATCCACTATAACTTAACTGGCCCTGAACACAGTAAAACTACACAATCCACTATAACTTACCTTGCACTGAAAACAGTAAAACTACACAACCCACTATGATTTACCTTGCTCTGAACACAGTAAAACTACACAATCCACTATAACTTACCTTGCCCTGAATATAGTATAAGAACGTAATCCACTATAACTTACCTTCCTTTGAACACAGTAAAACTACACAATCCACTATAATTTACCTTGCCCTGAACACAGTAAAACTACAAGATCCACTATAACTTACCTTGCTCTGAACACAGTAAAACTACATAATCCACTATAACTTAACTTGCCCTGAACACAGTAAAACTAACACAATCCACTATAACTTACCTTGCCCTGAACACAGTAAAACTACACAATCCACTATAACTTACCTTGCCCTGAACACAGTAAAACTGCATAATCCACTATAACTTCCCTTGCCCTGAAAACAGTAAAACTACACAATCCACTATAACTTACCTTGCTCTGAACACAGTAAAACTACACAATCCACTATAACTTACCTGGCTCTGAACACAGTGAAACTACACAATCCACTATAACTTACCTTGCTCTGAACACAGTAAAACTAAATAATCCACTATAACTTACCTTGCCCTGAACACAGTAAAACTACACAATCCACTATAACTTACCTTGCTCTGAACACAGTAAAACTACACAATCCACCATAACTTACCTTGCCCTGAACACAGTAAAAGAACACAATCTTCTATAACTTACCTTGCCCTGAATACAGTAAAACTACACAATCCACTATAACTTACCTTCCTCTAAACACAGTAAAACTACACAATCCACTATAACTTACCTTGCCCTGAACACAGTAAAACTACACAATCCACTTCAACTTACCTTGCTCTGAACACAGTAAAACTACACAATCCACTATAACTTACCTTGCCCTGAACACAGTAAAACTACATAATCCACTATAACTTACCTTGACTTGAACACAGTAAAACTACACCATCCACTATAAATTACCTTGCCCTGAACACAGTAAAACTACACAATCCACTATAACTTACCTTGACCTGAACACAGTAAAACTACACAATCCACTATAACTTACCTTGCCCTGAACACAGTAAAACTACACAATCCACTATAACTTACCTTCCATTGAACACAGTAAAACTACACAATCCACTATAATTTACCTTGCCCTGAACACAGTAAACTACAAGATCCACTATAACTTACCTTGCTCTGAACACAGTAAAACTACATAATCCACTATAACTTACCTTGCCCTGAACACAGTAAAACTAACACAATCCACTATAACTTACCTTGCCCTGAACACAGTAAAACTACACAATCCACTATAAATTACGTTGCCCTGAACATACTAAAACTACACAATCTTCTATAACTTACCTTGCCCTGAACACAGTAAAACTACACAATCCACTGTAACTTACCATGCCCTGAACACAGTAAAACTACACAATCCACTATAACTTACCTTGCCCTGAACACAGTAAAATTACACAATCCACTATAACTTAGCTTGCACTGAACACAGTAAAACTACACAATCCACTATAACTTAACTTGCTCTGAACACAGTAAAACTACACAATCCTCTATAACTTACCTTGCTCTGAACACAGTAAAACTAAATAATCCACTATAACTTGCCTTGCCCTGAACACACTAAAACTACACAATCTTCTATAACTTACCTTGCTCTGAACACAGTAAAACTAGACAATCCCCTATACCTTACCTTGCTCTGAACACAGTAAAACTACACCATCCACTATAACTTACCTTGCCCTGAACACAGTAAGACTACACAATCCACTATAACTTAAATTGCCCTGAACTCAGTAAAACTACATAATCCACTGTACTTACATTGCCCTGAACACAGTAAAACTACACAACCCACTATAACTTACCTAGCCCTGAACACAGTAAAACTACACAACCCACTATAACTTACCTAGCACTGAACACAGTAAAACTACATAATCCACTATAACTTACCTTCCCCTGAACACAGTAAAACTACACAATCCACTATAACTTACCTTGCCCTGAACACAGTAAAACTACACGATCCACTATAAATTACCTTGCCCTGAACACAGTAAAACTACACAATCCACTATAACACACCTTCCCCTGAACACAGTAAAACTACACAATCCACTATAACTTACCTTGTCCTGAACACACTAAAACTACACAATCCACTATAACTTAACTGGCCCTGAACACAGTAAAATTACACAATCCACTATAACTTAGCTTGCACTGAACACAGTAAAACTACACAATCCACTATAACTTAACTTGCTCTGAACACAGTAAAACTACACAATCCTCTATAACTTACCTTGCTCTGAACACAGTAAAACTAAATAATCCACTATAACTTGCCTTGCCCTGAACACACTAAAACTACACAATCTTCTATAACTTACCTTGCTCTGAACACAGTAAAACTAGACAATCCCCTATACCTTACCTTGCTCTGAACACAGTAAAACTACACCATCCACTATAACTTACCTTGCCCTGAACACAGTAAGACTACACAATCCACTATAACTTAAATTGCCCTGAACTCAGTAAAACTACATAATCCACTGTACTTACATTGCCCTGAACACAGTAAAACTACACAACCCACTATAACTTACCTAGCCCTGAACACAGTAAAACTACACAACCCACTATAACTTACCTAGCACTGAACACAGTAAAAGTACATAATCCACTATAACTTACCTTGCTCTGAACACAGTATAACTTACCTTGCTCTGAAGACAGTAAAACTACACAATCCACTTTAACTTACCTTTCTCTGAACACAGTAAAACTACATAATCCACTATAACTTACCTTGCTCTGAACACAGTAAAACTACACAATCCACTATAACTTACCTTGCCCTGAACACAGTAAAACTACGTAATCCACTATGACTTACCTTGCCCTGAACACAGTAAAACTACACAATCCACTATAACTTAACTGGCCCTGAACACAGGAAAACTACAGAATCCACTATAACTTACCTTGCCCTGAACACAGTAAAACTACACAATCCACTATAACTTAAATTGCCCTGAACTCAGTAAAACTACATAATCCGCTGTAACTTACCTTGCCCTGAACACAGTAAAACTACACAACCCACTATAACATACCTTGCTCTGAACACAGCAAAACTACACAATCCACTATAACTTACCTTGCCCTGAACACAGTAAAACTACACAATCCACTATAACTTACCTTGCCCTGAACACAGTAAAAGTACATAATCCACTATAACTTACGTTGCCCTGAACACAGTATAACTTACCTAGCTCTGAACACAGTAAAACTACACAATCCAATTTAACTTACCTTGCTCTGAACACAGTAAAACTACACAATCCACTTTAACTTACCTTGCTCTGAACACAGTAAAACTACACAATCCACCTTAACTTACCTTGCTCTGAACACAGTAAAACTACGTAATCCACTATAACTTACCTTGCCCTGAACACAGTAAAACTACACAATCCACTATAATTTACCTTGCCCTGAACACAGTAAAACTACACAATCCACTATAACTTACCTTGCTCTGAACACAGTAAAACTACATAATCCACTATAACTTACCTTGCCCTGAACACAGTAAAACTACACGATCCACTATAACTTACCTTGCCCTGAACACAGTAAAACTACACCATCCACTATAAATTATGTTGCCATGAACATACTAAAACTACACGATCTTCTATAACTTACCTTGCCCTGAACACAGTAAAACCACACAATCCACTATAACTTACCTTGCCCTGAACACAGTAAAACTACACAATCCACTATAACTTACCTTGCCCTGAACACAGTAAAACTACACGATCCACTATAACTTACCTTGCCCTGAACACAGTAAAACTACACGATCCACTATAACTTACCTTGCCCTGAACACAGTAAAACTACACAATCCACTATAACTAACCTTGCTCTGAACACAGTAAAACTACACAATCCACTATAACTTACCTTGTCCTGAACACACTAAAACTACACAATCCACTATAACTTAACTGGCCCTGAACACAGTAAAACTACACAATCCACTATAACTTAGCTTGCACTGAACACAGTAAAACTACACAATCCACTATAACTTACCTTGCCCTGAACACAGTAAAACTACACAATCCACTTCAACTTACCTTGCTCTGAACACAGTAAAACTACACAATGTACTATAACTTACCTTGCCCTGAACACAGTAAAATTACACAATCCACTATAACTAACCTTGCCCTGAACACAGTAAAACTACACAATCCACTATAACTTACTTTGCTCTGAACACAGTAAAACTACACAATCCACCTTAACTTACCTTGCTCTTAACACAGTAAAACTACACAATCCACTTCAACTTACCTTGCTCTGAACACAGTAAAACTACACAATCCACTATAACTTACCTTGCCCTGAACACAAGAAAATTACACAATCCAGTATAACTTACTTTGCCCTGAACACAGTAAAACTACATAATCCACTATAACTTAACATGCTCTGAACACAGTAAAACTACACAACCCACTATAACTTACCTTGCCTTGAACACAGTAAAACTACACAATCCACAATAACTTACCTTGCCCTGAACATAGTAAAACTACGTAATCCACTATAACTTACCTTCCTCTAAACACAGTAAAACTACACAATCCACTATAACTTACCTTGCCCAGAACACAGTAAAACTACGTAATCCACTATAACTTACCTTGCCCTGAACACAGTAAAACTACACAATCCACTATAATTTACCTTGCCCTGAACACAGTAAAACTACGCAATCCACTATAACTTACCTTGCTCTGAACACAGTAAAACTACATAATCCACTATAACTTACCTTGATCTGAACACAGTAAAACTAACACAATCCACTATGACTTACCTTGCCCTGAACACAGTAAAACTACACCATCCACTATAAATTACGTTGCCATGAACATACTAAAACTACACGATCTTCTATAACTTACCTTGCCCTGAACACAGTAAAACCACACAATCCACTATAACTTACCTTGCCCTGAACACAGTAAAACTACACAATCAACTATAACTTACCTTGCCCTGAACACAGTAAAACTACACGATCCACTATAACTTACCTTGCCCTGAACACAGTAAAACTACACGATCCACTATAACTTACCTTGCCCTGAACACAGTAAAACTACACAATCCACTATAACTAACCTTGCTCTGAACACAGTAAAACTACACAATCCACTATAACTTACCTTGCCCTGAACACAGTAAAACTACACAATCCACTATAACTAACCTTGCTCTGAACACAGTAAAACTATACAATCCACCATAACTTACCTTGCCCTGAACACAGTAAAACTACACAATCCACTATAACTTACCTTGACCTGAACAGAGTAAAACTACACAATCCACTATAACTTACCTTGCCCTGAACACACTAAAACTACACAATCCACTATAACTTAACTGGCCCTGAACACAGTAAAACTACACAATCCACTATAACTTACCTTGCACTGAAAACAGTAAAACTACACAACCCACTATGATTTACCTTGCTCTGAACACAGTAAAACTACACAATCCACTATAACTTACCTTGCCCTGAATATAGTATAAGAACGTAATCCACTATAACTTACCTTCCTTTGAACACAGTAAAACTACACAATCCACTATAATTTACCTTGCCCTGAACACAGTAAAACTACAAGATCCACTATAACTTACCTTGCTCTGAACACAGTAAAACTACATAATCCACTATAACTTAACTTGCCCTGAACACAGTAAAACTAACACAATCCACTATAACTTACCTTGCCCTGAACACAGTAAAACTACACAATCCACTATAACTTACCTTGCCCTGAACACAGTAAAACTGCATAATCCACTATAACTTCCCTTGCCCTGAAAACAGTAAAACTACACAATCCACTATAACTTACCTTGCTCTGAACACAGTAAAACTACACAATCCACTATAACTTACCTGGCTCTGAACACAGTGAAACTACACAATCCACTATAACTTACCTTGCTCTGAACACAGTAAAACTAAATAATCCACTATAACTTACCTTGCCCTGAACACAGTAAAACTACACAATCCACTATAACTTACCTTGCTCTGAACACAGTAAAACTACACAATCCACCATAACTTACCTTGCCCTGAACACAGTAAAAGAACACAATCTTCTATAACTTACCTTGCCCTGAATACAGTAAAACTACACAATCCACTATAACTTACCTTCCTCTAAACACAGTAAAACTACACAATCCACTATAACTTACCTTGCCCTGAACACAGTAAAACTACACAATCCACTTCAACTTACCTTGCTCTGAACACAGTAAAACTACACAATCCACTATAACTTACCTTGCCCTGAACACAGTAAAACTACATAATCCACTATAACTTACCTTGACTTGAACACAGTAAAACTACACCATCCACTATAAATTACCTTGCCCTGAACACAGTAAAACTACACAATCCACTATAACTTACCTTGACCTGAACACAGTAAAACTACACAATCCACTATAACTTACCTTGCCCTGAACACAGTAAAACTACACAATCCACTATAACTTACCTTCCATTGAACACAGTAAAACTACACAATCCACTATAATTTACCTTGCCCTGAACACAGTAAACTACAAGATCCACTATAACTTACCTTGCTCTGAACACAGTAAAACTACATAATCCACTATAACTTACCTTGCCCTGAACACAGTAAAACTAACACAATCCACTATAACTTACCTTGCCCTGAACACAGTAAAACTACACAATCCACTATAAATTACGTTGCCCTGAACATACTAAAACTACACAATCTTCTATAACTTACCTTGCCCTGAACACAGTAAAACTACACAATCCACTGTAACTTACCATGCCCTGAACACAGTAAAACTACACAATCCACTATAACTTACCTTGCCCTGAACACAGTAAAATTACACAATCCACTATAACTTAGCTTGCACTGAACACAGTAAAACTACACAATCCACTATAACTTAACTTGCTCTGAACACAGTAAAACTACACAATCCTCTATAACTTACCTTGCTCTGAACACAGTAAAACTAAATAATCCACTATAACTTGCCTTGCCCTGAACACACTAAAACTACACAATCTTCTATAACTTACCTTGCTCTGAACACAGTAAAACTAGACAATCCCCTATACCTTACCTTGCTCTGAACACAGTAAAACTACACCATCCACTATAACTTACCTTGCCCTGAACACAGTAAGACTACACAATCCACTATAACTTAAATTGCCCTGAACTCAGTAAAACTACATAATCCACTGTACTTACATTGCCCTGAACACAGTAAAACTACACAACCCACTATAACTTACCTAGCCCTGAACACAGTAAAACTACACAACCCACTATAACTTACCTAGCACTGAACACAGTAAAACTACATAATCCACTATAACTTACCTTCCCCTGAACACAGTAAAACTACACAATCCACTATAACTTACCTTGCCCTGAACACAGTAAAACTACACGATCCACTATAAATTACCTTGCCCTGAACACAGTAAAACTACACAATCCACTATAACACACCTTCCCCTGAACACAGTAAAACTACACAATCCACTATAACTTACCTTGTCCTGAACACACTAAAACTACACAATCCACTATAACTTAACTGGCCCTGAACACAGTAAAATTACACAATCCACTATAACTTAGCTTGCACTGAACACAGTAAAACTACACAATCCACTATAACTTAACTTGCTCTGAACACAGTAAAACTACACAATCCTCTATAACTTACCTTGCTCTGAACACAGTAAAACTAAATAATCCACTATAACTTGCCTTGCCCTGAACACACTAAAACTACACAATCTTCTATAACTTACCTTGCTCTGAACACAGTAAAACTAGACAATCCCCTATACCTTACCTTGCTCTGAACACAGTAAAACTACACCATCCACTATAACTTACCTTGCCCTGAACACAGTAAGACTACACAATCCACTATAACTTAAATTGCCCTGAACTCAGTAAAACTACATAATCCACTGTACTTACATTGCCCTGAACACAGTAAAACTACACAACCCACTATAACTTACCTAGCCCTGAACACAGTAAAACTACACAACCCACTATAACTTACCTAGCACTGAACACAGTAAAAGTACATAATCCACTATAACTTACCTTGCTCTGAACACAGTATAACTTACCTTGCTCTGAAGACAGTAAAACTACACAATCCACTTTAACTTACCTTTCTCTGAACACAGTAAAACTACATAATCCACTATAACTTACCTTGCTCTGAACACAGTAAAACTACACAATCCACTATAACTTACCTTGCCCTGAACACAGTAAAACTACGTAATCCACTATGACTTACCTTGCCCTGAACACAGTAAAACTACACAATCCACTATAACTTAACTGGCCCTGAACACAGGAAAACTACAGAATCCACTATAACTTACCTTGCCCTGAACACAGTAAAACTACACAATCCACTATAACTTAAATTGCCCTGAACTCAGTAAAACTACATAATCCGCTGTAACTTACCTTGCCCTGAACACAGTAAAACTACACAACCCACTATAACATACCTTGCTCTGAACACAGCAAAACTACACAATCCACTATAACTTACCTTGCCCTGAACACAGTAAAACTACACAATCCACTATAACTTACCTTGCCCTGAACACAGTAAAAGTACATAATCCACTATAACTTACGTTGCCCTGAACACAGTATAACTTACCTAGCTCTGAACACAGTAAAACTACACAATCCAATTTAACTTACCTTGCTCTGAACACAGTAAAACTACACAATCCACTTTAACTTACCTTGCTCTGAACACAGTAAAACTACACAATCCACCTTAACTTACCTTGCTCTGAACACAGTAAAACTACGTAATCCACTATAACTTACCTTGCCCTGAACACAGTAAAACTACACAATCCACTATAATTTACCTTGCCCTGAACACAGTAAAACTACACAATCCACTATAACTTACCTTGCTCTGAACACAGTAAAACTACATAATCCACTATAACTTACCTTGCCCTGAACACAGTAAAACTACACGATCCACTATAACTTACCTTGCCCTGAACACAGTAAAACTACACCATCCACTATAAATTATGTTGCCATGAACATACTAAAACTACACGATCTTCTATAACTTACCTTGCCCTGAACACAGTAAAACCACACAATCCACTATAACTTACCTTGCCCTGAACACAGTAAAACTACACAATCCACTATAACTTACCTTGCCCTGAACACAGTAAAACTACACGATCCACTATAACTTACCTTGCCCTGAACACAGTAAAACTACACGATCCACTATAACTTACCTTGCCCTGAACACAGTAAAACTACACAATCCACTATAACTAACCTTGCTCTGAACACAGTAAAACTACACAATCCACTATAACTTACCTTGCCCTGAACACAGTAAAACTACACAATCCACTATAACTAACCTTGCTCTGAACACAAAAAAATATACAATCCACCATAACTTACCTTGCCCTGAACACAGTAAAACTACATAATCCACTATAACTTAACTTGCTCTGAACACAGTAAAACTACACAACCCACTATAACTTACCTTGCCTTGAACACAGTAAAACTACACAATCCACAATAACTTACCTTGCCCTGAACATAGTAAAACTACGTAATCCACTATAACTTACCTTCCTCTAAACACAGTAAAACTACACAATCCACTATAACTTACCTTGCCCAGAACACAGTAAAACTACGTAATCCACTATAACTTACCTTGCCCTGAACACAGTAAAACTACACAATCCACTATAATTTACCTTGCCCTGAACACAGTAAAACTACGCAATCCACTATAACTTACCTTGCTCTGAACACAGTAAAACTACATAATCCACTATAACTTACCTTGCCCTGAACACAGTAAAACTAACACAATCCACTATAACTTACCTTGCCCTGAACACAGTAAAACTACACCATCCACTATAAATTATGTTGCCATGAACATACTAAAACTACACGATCTTCTATAACTTACCTTGCCCTGAACACAGTAAAACCACACAATCCACTATAACTTACCTTGCCCTGAACACAGTAAAACTACACAATCCACTATAACTTACCTTGCCCTGAACACAGTAAAACTACACGATCCACTATAACTTACCTTGCCCTGAACACAGTAAAACTACACAATCCACTATAACTAACCTTGCTCTGAACACAGTAAAACTACACAATCCACTATAACTTACCTTGCCCTGAACACAGTAAAACTACACAATCCACTATAACGAACCTTGCTCTGAACACAGTAAAACTATACAATCCACCATAACTTACCTTGCCCTGAACACAGTAAAACTACACAATCCACTATAACTTACCTTGACCTGAACAGAGTAAAACTACACAATCCACTATAACTTACCTTGCCCTGAACACACTAAAACTACACAATCCACTATAACTTAACTGGCCCTGAACACAGTAAAACTACACAATCCACTATAACTTACCTTGCACTGAAAACAGTAAAACTACACAACCCACTATGACTTACCTTGCTCTGAACACAGTAAAACTACACAATCCACTATAACTTACCTTGCCCTGAATATAGTATAAGAACGTAATCCACTATAACTTACCTTCCTTTGAACACAGTAAAACTACACAATCCACTATAATTTACCTTGCCCTGAACACAGTAAAACTACAAGATCCACTATAACTTACCTTGCTCTGAACACAGTAAAACTACATAATCCACTATAACTTAACTTGCCCTGAACACAGTAAAACTAACACAATCCACTATAACTTACCTTGCCCTGAACACAGTAAAACTACACAATCCACTATAACTTACCTTGCCCTGAACACAGTAAAACTGCATAATCCACTATAACTTACCTTGCCCTGAAAACAGTAAAACTACACAATCCACTATAACTTACCTTGCTCTGAACACAGTAAAACTACACAATCCACTATAACTTACCTGGCTCTGAACACAGTGAATCTACACAATCCACTATAACTTACCTTGCTCTGAACACAGTAAAACTAAATAATCCACTATAACTTACCTTGCCCTGAACACAGTAAAACTACACAATCCACTATAACTTACCTTGCTCTGAACACAGTAAAACTACACAATCCACCATAACTTACCTTGCCCTGAACACAGTAAAAGAACACAATCTTCTATAACTTACCTTGCCCTGAATACAGTAAAACTACACAATCCACTATAACTTACCTTCCTCTAAACACAGTAAAACTACACAATCCACTATAACTTACCTTGCCCTGAACACAGTAAAACTACACAATCCACTTCAACTTACCTTGCTCTGAACACAGTAAAACTACACAATCCACTATAACTTACCTTGCCCTGAACACAGTAAAACTACATAATCCACTATAACTTACCTTGACTTGAACACAGTAAAACTACACCATCCACTATAAATTACCTTGCCCTGAACACAGTAAAACTACACAATCCACTATAACTTACCTTGACCTGAACACAGTAAAACTACACAATCCACTATAACTTACCTTGCCCTGAACACAGTAAAACTACACAATCCACTATAACTTACCTTCCATTGAACACAGTAAAACTACACAATCCACTATAATTTACCTTGCCCTGAACACAGTAAACTACAAGATCCACTATAACTTACCTTGCTCTGAACACAGTAAAACTACATAATCCACTATAACTTACCTTGCCCTGAACACAGTAAAACTAACACAATCCACTATAACTTACCTTGCCCTGAACACAGTAAAACTACACAATCCACTATAAATTACGTTGCCCTGAACATACTAAAACTACACCATCTTCTATAACTTACCTTGCCCTGAACACAGTAAAACTACACAATCCACTGTAACTTACCATGCCCTGAACACAGTAAAACTACACAATCCACTATAACTTACCTTGCCCTGAACACAGTAAAACTACACAATCCACTATAACTTACCTTGCCCTGAACACTGTAAAACTACATAATCCACTATAACTTACCTTGCCCTGAAATAGTAAAACTACACAAACCACTATAACTTACCTTGCCCTGAACACAGTAAAACTACACAATCCACTATAACTTACCTTGCCCTGAACACAGTAAAACTACACGATCCACTATAAATTACCTTGCCCTGAACACAGTAAAACTACACAATCCACTATAACACACCTTCCCCTGAACACAGTAAAACTACACAATCCACTATAACTTACCTTGTCCTGAACACACTAAAACTACACAATCCACTATAACTTAACTGGCCCTGAACACAGTAAAATTACACAATCCACTATAACTTAGCTTGCACTGAACACAGTAAAACTACACAATCCACTATAACTTAACTTGCTCTGAACACAGTAAAACTACACAATCCTCTATAACTTACCTTGCTCTGAACACAGTAAAACTAAATAATCCACTATAACTTACCTTGCCCTGAACACACTAAAACTACACAATCTTCTATAACTTACCTTGCTCTGAACACAGTAAAACTAGACAATCCCCTATACCTTACCTTGCTCTGAACACAGTAAAACTACACCATCCACTATAACTTACCTTGCCCTGAACACAGTAAAACTACACAATCCACTATAACTTAAATTGCCCTGAACTCAGTAAAACTACATAATCCACTGTACTTACATTGCCCTGAACACAGTAAAACTACACAACCCACTATAACTTACCTAGCCCTGAACACAGTAAAACTACACAACCCACTATAACTTACCTAGCCCTGAACACAGTAAAAGTACATAATCCACTATAACTTACCTTGCTCTGAACACAGTATAACTTACCTTGCTCTGAAGACAGTAAAACTACACAATCCACTTTAACTTACCTTTCTCTGAACACAGTAAAACTACACAATCCACTATAACTTACCTTGCTCTGAACACAGTAAAACTACACAATCCACTATAACTTACCTTGCCCTGAACACAGTAAAACTACGTAATCCACTATAACTTACCTTGCCCTGAACACAGTAAAACTACACAATCCACTATAACTTACCTTCCTCTAAACACAGTAAAACTACACAATCCACTATAACTTACCTTGCCCTGAACACAGTAAAACTACACAATCCACTTCAACTTACCTTGCTCTGAACACAGTAAAACTACACAATCCACTATAACTTACCTTGCCCTGAACACAGTAAAACTACATAATCCACTATAACTTACCTTGACTTGAACACAGTAAAACTACACCATCCACTATAAATTACCTTGCCCTGAACACAGTAAAACTACACAATCCACTATAACTTACCTTGACCTGAACACAGTAAAACTACACAATCCACTATAACTTACCTTGCCCTGAACACAGTAAAACTACGTAATCCACTATAACTTACCTTGCCCTGAATACAGTAAAACTACACAATCCACTATAACTTACCTTCCTCTAAACACAGTAAAACTACACAATCCACTATAACTTACCTTGCCCTGAACACAGTAAAACTACACAATCCACTTCAACTTACCTTGCTCTGAACACAGTAAAACTACACAATCCACTATAACTTACCTTGCCCTGAACACAGTAAAACTACATAATCCACTATAACTTACCTTGACTTGAACACAGTAAAACTACACCATCCACTATAAATTACCTTGCCCTGAACACAGTAAAACTACACAATCCACTATAACTTACCTTGACCTGAACACAGTAAAACTACACAATCCACTATAACTTACCTTGCCCTGAACACAGTAAAACTACACAATCCACTATAACTTACCTTCCATTGAACACAGTAAAACTACACAATCCACTATAATTTACCTTGCCCTGAACACAGTAAACTACAAGATCCACTATAACTTACCTTGCTCTGAACACAGTAAAACTACATAATCCACTATAACTTACCTTGCCCTGAACACAGTAAAACTAACACAATCCACTATAACTTACCTTGCCCTGAACACAGTAAAACTACACAATCCACTATAAATTACGTTGCCCTGAACATACTAAAACTACACCATCTTCTATAACTTACCTTGCCCTGAACACAGTAAAACTACACAATCCACTGTAACTTACCATGCCCTGAACACAGTAAAACTACACAATCCACTATAACTTACCTTGCCCTGAACACAGTAAAACTACACAATCCACTATAACTTACCTTGCCCTGAACACTGTAAAACTACATAATCCACTATAACTTACCTTGCCCTGAAATAGTAAAACTACACAAACCACTATAACTTACCTTGCCCTGAACACAGTAAAACTACACAATCCACTATAACTTACCTTGCCCTGAACACAGTAAAACTACACGATCCACTATAAATTACCTTGCCCTGAACACAGTAAAACTACACAATCCACTATAACACACCTTCCCCTGAACACAGTAAAACTACACAATCCACTATAACTTACCTTGTCCTGAACACACTAAAACTACACAATCCACTATAACTTAACTGGCCCTGAACACAGTAAAATTACACAATCCACTATAACTTAGCTTGCACTGAACACAGTAAAACTACACAATCCACTATAACTTAACTTGCTCTGAACACAGTAAAACTACACAATCCTCTATAACTTACCTTGCTCTGAACACAGTAAAACTAAATAATCCACTATAACTTACCTTGCCCTGAACACACTAAAACTACACAATCTTCTATAACTTACCTTGCTCTGAACACAGTAAAACTAGACAATCCCCTATACCTTACCTTGCTCTGAACACAGTAAAACTACACCATCCACTATAACTTACCTTGCCCTGAACACAGTAAAACTACACAATCCACTATAACTTAAATTGCCCTGAACTCAGTAAAACTACATAATCCACTGTACTTACATTGCCCTGAACACAGTAAAACTACACAACCCACTATAACTTACCTAGCCCTGAACACAGTAAAACTACACAACCCACTATAACTTACCTAGCCCTGAACACAGTAAAAGTACATAATCCACTATAACTTACCTTGCTCTGAACACAGTATATCTTACCTTGCTCTGAAGACAGTAAAACTACACAATCCACTTTAACTTACCTTTCTCTGAACACAGTAAAACTACACAATCCACTATAACTTACCTTGCTCTGAACACAGTAAAACTACACAATCCACTATAACTTACCTTGCCCTGAACACAGTAAAACTACGTAATCCACTATAACTTACCTTGCCCTGAACACAGTAAAACTACACAATCCACTATAACTTAACTGGCCCTGAACACAGGAAAACTACAGAAGCCACTATAACTTACCTTGCCCTGAACACAGTAAAACTACACAATCCACTATAACTTAAATTGCCCTGAACTCAGTAAAACTACATAATCCGCTGTAACTTACCTTGCCCTGAACACAGTAAAACTACACAACCCACTATAACATACCTTGCTCTGAACACAGCAAAACTACACAATCCACTATAACTTACCTTGCCCTGAACACAGTAAAACTACACAATCCACTATAACTTACCTTGCCCTGAACACAGTAAAAGTACATAATCCACTATAACTTACGTTGCCCTGAACACAGTATAACTTACCTAGCTCTGAACACAGTAAAACTACACAATCCAATTTAACTTACCTTGCTCTGAACACAGTAAAACTACACGATCCACTTTAACTTACCTTGCTCTGAACACAGTAAAACTACACAATCCACCTTAACTTACCTTGCTCTGAACACAGTAAAACTACGTAATCCACTATAACTTACCTTCCTCTAAACACAGTAAAACTACACAATCCACTATAACTTACCTTGCCCAGAACACAGTAAAACTACGTAATCCACTATAACTTACCTTGCCCTGAACACAGTAAAACTACACAATCCACTATAATTTACCTTGCCCTGAACACAGTAAAACTACACAATCCACTATAACTTACCTTGCTCTGAACACAGTAAAACTACATAATCCACTATAACTTACCTTGCCCTGAACACAGTAAAACTACACGATCCACTATAACTTACCTTGCCCTGAACACAGTAAAACTACACCATCCACTATAAATTATGTTGCCATGAACATACTAAAACTACACGATCTTCTATAACTTACCTTGCCCTGAACACAGTAAAACCACACAATCCACTATAACTTACCTTGCCCTGAACACAGTAAAACTACACAATCCACTATAACTTACCTTGCCCTGAACACAGTAAAACTACACGATCCACTATAACTTACCTTGCCCTGAACACAGTAAAACTACACGATCCACTATAACTTACCTTGCCCTGAACACAGTAAAACTACACAATCCACTATAACTAACCTTGCTCTGAACACAGTAAAACTACACAATCCACTATAACTTACCTTGCCCTGAACACAGTAAAACTACACAATCCACTATAACTAACCTTGCTCTGAACACAAAAAACTATACAATCCACCATAACTTACCTTGCCCTGAACACAGTAAAACTACACAATCCACTATAACTTACCTTGACCTGAACAGAGTAAAACTACACAATCCACTATAACTTACCTTGCCCTGAACACACTAAAACTACACAATCCACTATCACTTAACTGGCCCTGAACACAGTAAAACTACACAATCCACTATAACTTACCTTGCACTGAAAACAGTAAAACTACACAACCCACTATGACTTACTTTGCTCTGAACACAGTAAAACTACACAATCCACTATAACTTACCTTGCCCTGAATATAGTAAAAGAACGTAATCCACTATAACTTACCTTCCTTTGAACACAGTAAAACTACACAATCCACTATAATTTACCTTGCCCTGAACACAGTAAAACTACAAGATCCACTATAACTTACCTTGCTCTGAACACAGTAAAACTACATAATCCATTATAACTTAACTTGCCCTGAACACAGTAAAACTAACACAATCCACTATAACTTACCTTGCCCTGAACACAGTAAAACTACACAATCCACTATAACTTACCTTGCCCTGAACACAGTAAAACTGCATAATCCACTATAACTTACCTTGCCCTGAAAACAGTAAAACTACACAATCCACTACAACTTACCTTGCTCTGAACACAGTAAAACTACACAATCCACTATAACTTACCTGGCTCTGAACACAGTGAAACTACACAATCCACTATAACTTACCTTGCTCTGAACACAGTAAAACTAACACAATCAACTATAGCTTACCTTGCCCTGAACACAGTAAAACTACACAATCCACTATAAATTACCTTGCTCTGAACACAGTAAAACTAACACAATCAACTATAACTTACCTCGCCCTGAACACACTAAAACTACACAATCCACTATAAATTACCTTGCTCTGAACACAGTAAAACTACATAATCCACTATAACTTACCTTGCCCTGAACACAGTAAAACTACACAATCCACTATAAATTACCTTGCTCTGAACACAGTAAAACTACACAATCCACTATAACTTACCTTGCCTTGAAGACAGTAAAACTACACAATCCACTATAACTTACCTTGCCCTGAACACAGTAAAAGTACATAATCCACTATAACTTACGTTGCCCTGAACACAGTATAACTTACCTAGCTCTGAACACAGTAAAACTACACAATCCAATTTAACTTACCTTGCTCTGAACACAGTAAAACTACACGATCCACTTTAACTTACCTTGCTCTGAACACAGTAAAACTACACAATCCACCTTAACTTACCTTGCTCTGAACACAGTAAAACTACGTAATCCACTATAACTTACCTTCCTCTAAACACAGTAAAACTACACAATCCACTATAACTTACCTTGCCCAGAACACAGTAAAACTACGTAATCCACTATAACTTACCTTGCCCTGAACACAGTAAAACTACACAATCCACTATAATTTACCTTGCCCTGAACACAGTAAAACTACACAATCCACTATAACTTACCTTGCTCTGAACACAGTAAAACTACACAATCCACTATAACTTACCTTGCCCTGAACACAGTAAAACTACGTAATCCACTATAACTTACCTTGCCCTGAACACAGTAAAACTACACAATCCACTATAACTTACCTTCCTCTAAACACAGTAAAACTACACAATCCACTATAACTTACCTTGCCCTGAACACAGTAAAACTACACAATCCACTTCAACTTACCTTGCTCTGAACACAGTAAAACTACACAATCCACTATAACTTACCTTGCCCTGAACACAGTAAAACTACATAATCCACTATAACTTACCTTGACTTGAACACAGTAAAACTACACCATCCACTATAAATTACCTTGCCCTGAACACAGTAAAACTACACAATCCACTATAACTTACCTTGACCTGAACACAGTAAAACTACACAATCCACTATAACTTACCTTGCCCTGAACACAGTAAAACTACGTAATCCACTATAACTTACCTTGCCCTGAATACAGTAAAACTACACAATCCACTATAACTTACCTTCCTCTAAACACAGTAAAACTACACAATCCACTATAACTTACCTTGCCCTGAACACAGTAAAACTACACAATCCACTTCAACTTACCTTGCTCTGAACACAGTAAAACTACACAATCCACTATAACTTACCTTGCCCTGAACACAGTAAAACTACATAATCCACTATAACTTACCTTGACTTGAACACAGTAAAACTACACCATCCACTATAAATTACCTTGCCCTGAACACAGTAAAACTACACAATCCACTATAACTTACCTTGACCTGAACACAGTAAAACTACACAATCCACTATAACTTACCTTGCCCTGAACACAGTAAAACTACACAATCCACTATAACTTACCTTCCATTGAACACAGTAAAACTACACAATCCACTATAATTTACCTTGCCCTGAACACAGTAAACTACAAGATCCACTATAACTTACCTTGCTCTGAACACAGTAAAACTACATAATCCACTATAACTTACCTTGCCCTGAACACAGTAAAACTAACACAATCCACTATAACTTACCTTGCCCTGAACACAGTAAAACTACACAATCCACTATAAATTACGTTGCCCTGAACATACTAAAACTACACCATCTTCTATAACTTACCTTGCCCTGAACACAGTAAAACTACACAATCCACTGTAACTTACCATGCCCTGAACACAGTAAAACTACACAATCCACTATAACTTACCTTGCCCTGAACACAGTAAAACTACACAATCCACTATAACTTACCTTGCCCTGAACACTGTAAAACTACATAATCCACTATAACTTACCTTGCCCTGAAATAGTAAAACTACACAAACCACTATAACTTACCTTGCCCTGAACACAGTAAAACTACACAATCCACTATAACTTACCTTGCCCTGAACACAGTAAAACTACACGATCCACTATAAATTACCTTGCCCTGAACACAGTAAAACTACACAATCCACTATAACACACCTTCCCCTGAACACAGTAAAACTACACAATCCACTATAACTTACCTTGTCCTGAACACACTAAAACTACACAATCCACTATAACTTAACTGGCCCTGAACACAGTAAAATTACACAATCCACTATAACTTAGCTTGCACTGAACACAGTAAAACTACACAATCCACTATAACTTAACTTGCTCTGAACACAGTAAAACTACACAATCCTCTATAACTTACCTTGCTCTGAACACAGTAAAACTAAATAATCCACTATAACTTACCTTGCCCTGAACACACTAAAACTACACAATCTTCTATAACTTACCTTGCTCTGAACACAGTAAAACTAGACAATCCCCTATACCTTACCTTGCTCTGAACACAGTAAAACTACACCATCCACTATAACTTACCTTGCCCTGAACACAGTAAAACTACACAATCCACTATAACTTAAATTGCCCTGAACTCAGTAAAACTACATAATCCACTGTACTTACATTGCCCTGAACACAGTAAAACTACACAACCCACTATAACTTACCTAGCCCTGAACACAGTAAAACTACACAACCCACTATAACTTACCTAGCCCTGAACACAGTAAAAGTACATAATCCACTATAACTTACCTTGCTCTGAACACAGTATAACTTACCTTGCTCTGAAGACAGTAAAACTACACAATCCACTTTAACTTACCTTTCTCTGAACACAGTAAAACTACACAATCCACTATAACTTACCTTGCTCTGAACACAGTAAAACTACACAATCCACTATAACTTACCTTGCCCTGAACACAGTAAAACTACGTAATCCACTATAACTTACCTTGCCCTGAACACAGTAAAACTACACAATCCACTATAACTTAACTGGCCCTGAACACAGGAAAACTACAGAAGCCACTATAACTTACCTTGCCCTGAACACAGTAAAACTACACAATCCACTATAACTTAAATTGCCCTGAACTCAGTAAAACTACATAATCCGCTGTAACTTACCTTGCCCTGAACACAGTAAAACTACACAACCCACTATAACATACCTTGCTCTGAACACAGCAAAACTACACAATCCACTATAACTTACCTTGCCCTGAACACAGTAAAACTACACAATCCACTATAACTTACCTTGCCCTGAACACAGTAAAAGTACATAATCCACTATAACTTACGTTGCCCTGAACACAGTATAACTTACCTAGCTCTGAACACAGTAAAACTACACAATCCAATTTAACTTACCTTGCTCTGAACACAGTAAAACTACACGATCCACTTTAACTTACCTTGCTCTGAACACAGTAAAACTACACAATCCACCTTAACTTACCTTGCTCTGAACACAGTAAAACTACGTAATCCACTATAACTTACCTTCCTCTAAACACAGTAAAACTACACAATCCACTATAACTTACCTTGCCCAGAACACAGTAAAACTACGTAATCCACTATAACTTACCTTGCCCTGAACACAGTAAAACTACACAATCCACTATAATTTACCTTGCCCTGAACACAGTAAAACTACACAATCCACTATAACTTACCTTGCTCTGAACACAGTAAAACTACATAATCCACTATAACTTACCTTGCCCTGAACACAGTAAAACTACACGATCCACTATAACTTACCTTGCCCTGAACACAGTAAAACTACACCATCCACTATAAATTATGTTGCCATGAACATACTAAAACTACACGATCTTCTATAACTTACCTTGCCCTGAACACAGTAAAACCACACAATCCACTATAACTTACCTTGCCCTGAACACAGTAAAACTACACAATCCACTATAACTTACCTTGCCCTGAACACAGTAAAACTACACGATCCACTATAACTTACCTTGCCCTGAACACAGTAAAACTACACGATCCACTATAACTTACCTTGCCCTGAACACAGTAAAACTACACAATCCACTATAACTAACCTTGCTCTGAACACAGTAAAACTACACAATCCACTATAACTTACCTTGCCCTGAACACAGTAAAACTACACAATCCACTATAACTAACCTTGCTCTGAACACAAAAAACTATACAATCCACCATAACTTACCTTGCCCTGAACACAGTAAAACTACACAATCCACTATAACTTACCTTGACCTGAACAGAGTAAAACTACACAATCCACTATAACTTACCTTGCCCTGAACACACTAAAACTACACAATCCACTATCACTTAACTGGCCCTGAACACAGTAAAACTACACAATCCACTATAACTTACCTTGCACTGAAAACAGTAAAACTACACAACCCACTATGACTTACTTTGCTCTGAACACAGTAAAACTACACAATCCACTATAACTTACCTTGCCCTGAATATAGTAAAAGAACGTAATCCACTATAACTTACCTTCCTTTGAACACAGTAAAACTACACAATCCACTATAATTTACCTTGCCCTGAACACAGTAAAACTACAAGATCCACTATAACTTACCTTGCTCTGAACACAGTAAAACTACATAATCCATTATAACTTAACTTGCCCTGAACACAGTAAAACTAACACAATCCACTATAACTTACCTTGCCCTGAACACAGTAAAACTACACAATCCACTATAACTTACCTTGCCCTGAACACAGTAAAACTGCATAATCCACTATAACTTACCTTGCCCTGAAAACAGTAAAACTACACAATCCACTACAACTTACCTTGCTCTGAACACAGTAAAACTACACAATCCACTATAACTTACCTGGCTCTGAACACAGTGAAACTACACAATCCACTATAACTTACCTTGCTCTGAACACAGTAAAACTAACACAATCAACTATAGCTTACCTTGCCCTGAACACAGTAAAACTACACAATCCACTATAAATTACCTTGCTCTGAACACAGTAAAACTAACACAATCAACTATAACTTACCTCGCCCTGAACACACTAAAACTACACAATCCACTATAAATTACCTTGCTCTGAACACAGTAAAACTACATAATCCACTATAACTTACCTTGCCCTGAACACAGTAAAACTACACAATCCACTATAAATTACCTTGCTCTGAACACAGTAAAACTACACAATCCACTATAACTTACCTTGCCTTGAAGACAGTAAAACTACACAATCCACTATAACTTACCTTGCCCTGAACACAGTAAAAGTACATAATCCACTATAACTTACGTTGCCCTGAACACAGTATAACTTACCTAGCTCTGAACACAGTAAAACTACACAATCCAATTTAACTTACCTTGCTCTGAACACAGTAAAACTACACGATCCACTTTAACTTACCTTGCTCTGAACACAGTAAAACTACACAATCCACCTTAACTTACCTTGCTCTGAACACAGTAAAACTACGTAATCCACTATAACTTACCTTCCTCTAAACACAGTAAAACTACACAATCCACTATAACTTACCTTGCCCAGAACACAGTAAAACTACGTAATCCACTATAACTTACCTTGCCCTGAACACAGTAAAACTACACAATCCACTATAATTTACCTTGCCCTGAACACAGTAAAACTACACAATCCACTATAACTTACCTTGCTCTGAACACAGTAAAACTACATAATCCACTATAACTTACCTTGCCCTGAACACAGTAAAACTACACGATCCACTATAACTTACCTTGCCCTGAACACAGTAAAACTACACCATCCACTATAAATTATGTTGCCATGAACATACTAAAACTACACGATCTTCTATAACTTACCTTGCCCTGAACACAGTAAAACCACACAATCCACTATAACTTACCTTGCCCTGAACACAGTAAAACTACACAATCCACTATAACTTACCTTGCCCTGAACACAGTAAAACTACACGATCCACTATAACTTACCTTGCCCTGAACACAGTAAAACTACACGATCCACTATAACTTACCTTGCCCTGAACACAGTAAAACTACACAATCCACTATAACTAACCTTGCTCTGAACACAGTAAAACTACACAATCCACTATAACTTACATTGCCCTGAACACAGTAAAACTACACAATCCACTATAACTAACCTTGCTCTGAACACAAAAAACTATACAATCCACCATAACTTACCTTGCCCTGAACACAGTAAAACTACACAATCCACTATAACTTACCTTGACCTGAACAGAGTAAAACTACACAATCCACTATAACTTACCTTGCCCTGAACACACTAAAACTACACAATCCACTATCACTTACCTTGCCCTGAACACAGTAAAACTACACCATCCACTATAAATTATGTTGCCATGAACATACTAAAACTACACGATCTTCTATAACTTACCTTGCCCTGAACACAGTAAAACCACACAATCCACTATAACTTACCTTGCCCTGAACACAGTAAAACTACACAATCCACTATAACTTACCTTGCCCTGAACACAGTAAAACTACACGATCCACTATAACTTACCTTGCCCTGAACACAGTAAAACTACACGATCCACTATAACTTACCTTGCCCTGAACACAGTAAAACTACACAATCCACTATAACTAACCTTGCTCTGAACACAGTAAAACTACACAATCCACTATAACTTACCTTGCCCTGAACACAGTAAAACTACACAATCCACTATAACTAACCTTGCTCTGAACACAAAAAACTATACAATCCACCATAACTTACCTTGCCCTGAACACAGTAAAACTACACAATCCACTATAACTTACCTTGACCTGAACAGAGTAAAACTACACAATCCACTATAACTTACCTTGCCCTGAACACACTAAAACTACACAATCCACTATCACTTAACTGGCCCTGAACACAGTAAAACTACACAATCCACTATAACTTACCTTGCACTGAAAACAGTAAAACTACACAACCCACTATGACTTACTTTGCTCTGAACACAGTAAAACTACACAATCCACTATAACTTACCTTGCCCTGAATATAGTAAAAGAACGTAATCCACTATAACTTACCTTCCTTTGAACACAGTAAAACTACACAATCCACTATAATTTACCTTGCCCTGAACACAGTAAAACTACAAGATCCACTATAACTTACCTTGCTCTGAACACAGTAAAACTACATAATCCATTATAACTTAACTTGCCCTGAACACAGTAAAACTAACACAATCCACTATAACTTACCTTGCCCTGAACACAGTAAAACTACACAATCCACTATAACTTACCTTGCCCTGAACACAGTAAAACTGCATAATCCACTATAACTTACCTTGCCCTGAAAACAGTAAAACTACACAATCCACTACAACTTACCTTGCTCTGAACACAGTAAAACTACACAATCCACTATAACTTACCTGGCTCTGAACACAGTGAAACTACACAATCCACTATAACTTACCTTGCTCTGAACACAGTAAAACTAACACAATCAACTATAGCTTACCTTGCCCTGAACACAGTAAAACTACACAATCCACTATAAATTACCTTGCTCTGAACACAGTAAAACTAACACAATCAACTATAACTTACCTCGCCCTGAACACACTAAAACTACACAATCCACTATAAATTACCTTGCTCTGAACACAGTAAAACTACATAATCCACTATAACTTACCTTGCCCTGAACACAGTAAAACTACACAATCCACTATAAATTACCTTGCTCTGAACACAGTAAAACTACACAATCCACTATAACTTACCTTGCCTTGAAGACAGTAAAACTACACAATCCACTATAACTTACCTTGCCCTGAACACAGTAAAAGTACATAATCCACTATAACTTACGTTGCCCTGAACACAGTATAACTTACCTAGCTCTGAACACAGTAAAACTACACAATCCAATTTAACTTACCTTGCTCTGAACACAGTAAAACTACACGATCCACTTTAACTTACCTTGCTCTGAACACAGTAAAACTACACAATCCACCTTAACTTACCTTGCTCTGAACACAGTAAAACTACGTAATCCACTATAACTTACCTTCCTCTAAACACAGTAAAACTACACAATCCACTATAACTTACCTTGCCCAGAACACAGTAAAACTACGTAATCCACTATAACTTACCTTGCCCTGAACACAGTAAAACTACACAATCCACTATAATTTACCTTGCCCTGAACACAGTAAAACTACACAATCCACTATAACTTACCTTGCTCTGAACACAGTAAAACTACATAATCCACTATAACTTACCTTGCCCTGAACACAGTAAAACTACACGATCCACTATAACTTACCTTGCCCTGAACACAGTAAAACTACACCATCCACTATAAATTATGTTGCCATGAACATACTAAAACTACACGATCTTCTATAACTTACCTTGCCCTGAACACAGTAAAACCACACAATCCACTATAACTTACCTTGCCCTGAACACAGTAAAACTACACAATCCACTATAACTTACCTTGCCCTGAACACAGTAAAACTACACGATCCACTATAACTTACCTTGCCCTGAACACAGTAAAACTACACGATCCACTATAACTTACCTTGCCCTGAACACAGTAAAACTACACAATCCACTATAACTAACCTTGCTCTGAACACAGTAAAACTACACAATCCACTATAACTTACCTTGCCCTGAACACAGTAAAACTACACAATCCACTATAACTAACCTTGCTCTGAACACAAAAAACTATACAATCCACCATAACTTACCTTGCCCTGAACACAGTAAAACTACACAATCCACTATAACTTACCTTGACCTGAACAGAGTAAAACTACACAATCCACTATAACTTACCTTGCCCTGAACACACTAAAACTACACAATCCACTATCACTTAACTGGCCCTGAACACAGTAAAACTACACAATCCACTATAACTTACCTTGCACTGAAAACAGTAAAACTACACAACCCACTATGACTTACTTTGCTCTGAACACAGTAAAACTACACAATCCACTATAACTTACCTTGCCCTGAATATAGTAAAAGAACGTAATCCACTATAACTTACCTTCCTTTGAACACAGTAAAACTACACAATCCACTATAATTTACCTTGCCCTGAACACAGTAAAACTACAAGATCCACTATAACTTACCTTGCTCTGAACACAGTAAAACTACATAATCCATTATAACTTAACTTGCCCTGAACACAGTAAAACTAACACAATCCACTATAACTTACCTTGCCCTGAACACAGTAAAACTACACAATCCACTATAACTTACCTTGCCCTGAACACAGTAAAACTGCATAATCCACTATAACTTACCTTGCCCTGAAAACAGTAAAACTACACAATCCACTACAACTTACCTTGCTCTGAACACAGTAAAACTACACAATCCACTATAACTTACCTGGCTCTGAACACAGTGAAACTACACAATCCACTATAACTTACCTTGCTCTGAACACAGTAAAACTAACACAATCAACTATAGCTTACCTTGCCCTGAACACAGTAAAACTACACAATCCACTATAAATTACCTTGCTCTGAACACAGTAAAACTAACACAATCAACTATAACTTACCTCGCCCTGAACACACTAAAACTACACAATCCACTATAAATTACCTTGCTCTGAACACAGTAAAACTACATAATCCACTATAACTTACCTTGCCCTGAACACAGTAAAACTACACAATCCACTATAAATTACCTTGCTCTGAACACAGTAAAACTACACAATCCACTATAACTTACCTTGCCTTGAAGACAGTAAAACTACACAATCCACTATAACTTAAATTGCCCTTAACTCAGTAAAACTACATAATCCACTGTAACTTACCTTGCCCTGAACACAGTATAACTTACCTTGCTCTGAACACAGTAAAACTACACAATCCAATTTACTTACCTTGCTCTGAACACAGTAAAACTACACAATCCACTTTAACTTACCTTGCTCTGAACACAGTAAAACTACACAATCCACTATAATTTACCTTGCCCTGAACACAGTAAAACTACACAATCCACTATAACTTAAATTGCCCTGAACTCAGTAAAACTACATAATCCGCTGTAACTTACCTTGCCCTGAACACAGTAAAACTACACAATCCACTATAACTTACCTTGCTCTGAACACAGTAAAACTACACAATCCACCATAACTTACCTTGCCCTGAACACAGTAAAAGAACACAATCTTCTATAACTTACCTTGCCCTGAATACAGTAAAACTACACAATCCACTATAACTTACCTTCCTCTAAACACAGTAAAACTAGACAATCCACTATAACTTACCTTGCCCTGAACACAGTAAAACTACACAATCCACTTCAACTTACCTTGCTCTGAACACAGTAAAACTACACAATCCACTATAACTTACCTTGCCCTGAACACAGTAAAACTACATAATCCACTATAACTTACCTTGACTTGAACACAGTAAAACTACACCATCCACTATAAATTACCTTGCCCTGAACACAGTAAAACTACACAATCCACTATAACTTACCTTGACCTGAACACAGTAAAACTACACAATCCACTATAACTTACCTTGCCCTGAACACAGTAAAAGTACATAATCCACTATAACTTACCTTGCTCTGAACACAGTATAACTTACCTTGCTCTGAACACAGTAAAACTACACGATCCAATTTAACTTACCTTGCATTGAACACAGTAAAACTACACAATCCACTATAACTTACCTTGCTCTGAACACAGTAAAACTACATAATCCACTATAACTTACCTTGCCCTGAACAGAGTAAAACTACACAATCCACTATAACTTACCTTGCCCTGAACACACTAAAACTACACAATCCACTATAACTTACCTTGCCCTGAACACAGAAAAACTACACAATCCACTATAAATTACGTTGCCCTGAACATACTAAAACTACACAATCTTCTATAACTTACCTTGCCCTGAACACAGTAAAACTACACAATCCACTATAACTTACCTTGCTCTGAACACAGTAAAACTACACAATCCACTATAACTTACCTGGCTCTGAACACAGTGAAACTACACAATCCACTATAACTTACCTTGCTCTGAACACAGTAAAACTAAATAATCCACTATAACTTACCTTGCTCTGAAAACAGTGATACTACACAATCCACTATAACTTACCTTGCCCTGAACACAGTAAAACTAACACAATCAACTATAGCTTACCTTGCCCTGAACACAGTAAAACTACACAATCCACTATAAATTACCTTGCTCTGAACCCAGTAAAACTAACACAATCAACTATAACTTACCTCGCCCTGAACACACTAAAACTACACAATCCACTATAAATTACCTTGCTCTGAACACACTAAAACTACATAATCCACTATAACTTACCTTGCCCTGAACACAGTAAAACTACACAATCCACTATAAATTACCTTGCTCTGAACACAGTAAAACTACACAATCCACTATAACTTAAATTGCCCTTAACTCAGTAAAACTACATAATCCACTGTAACTTACCTTGCCCTGAACACAGTATAACTTACCTTGCTCTGAACACAGTAAAACTACACAATCCAATTTACTTACCTTGCTCTGAACACAGTAAAACTACACAATCCACTTTAACTTACCTTGCTCTGAACACAGTAAAACTACACAATCCACTATAATATACCTTGCCCTGAACACAGTAAAACTACACAAACCACTATAACTTACCTTGCACTGAACACAGTAAAACTACACAATCCACTATAACTTACCTTGCCCTGAACACAGTAAAACTACACGATCCACTATAAATTACCTTGCCCTGAACACAGTAAAACTACACAATCCACTATAACACACCTTCCCCTGAACACAGTAAAACTACACAATCCACTATAACTTACCTTGTCCTGAACACACTAAAACTACACAATCCACTATAACTTAACTGGCCCTGAACACAGTAAAACTACACAATCCACTATAACTTACCTTGTCCTGAACACACTAAAACTACACAATCCACTATAACTTACCTTGCCCTGAACACAGTAAAACTACACAATCCACTATAACTTAACTGGACTTGAACACAGTAAAATTACAAAATCCACTATAACTTAGATTGCACTGAACACAGTAAAACTACACAATCCAATATAACTTAACTTGCTCTGAACACAGTGAAACTACACAATCCTCTATAAATTACCTTGCTCTGAACCCAGTAAAACTAACACAATCAACTATAACTTACCTCGCCCTGAACACACTAAAACTACACAATCCACTATAAATTACCTTGCTCTGAACACACTAAAACTACATAATCCACTATAACTTACCTTGCCCTGAACACAGTAAAACTACACAATCCACTATAAATTACCTTGCTCTGAACACAGTAAAACTACACAATCCACTATAACTTAAATTGCCCTTAACTCAGTAAAACTACATAATCCACTGTAACTTACCTTGCCCTGAACACAGTATAACTTACCTTGCTCTGAACACAGTAAAACTACACAATCCAATTTACTTACCTTGCTCTGAACACAGTAAAACTACACAATCCACTTTAACTTACCTTGCTCTGAACACAGTAAAACTACACAATCCACTATAATATACCTTGCCCTGAACACAGTAAAACTACACAATCCACTATAACTGACCTTGCTCTGAACACAGTAAAACTACACAACCCACTATAACTTACCTAGCCCTGAACACAGTAAAACTACACAATCCACTATAACTTACCTTGCTCTGAACACAGTAAAACTACACAATCCACCATAACTTACCTTGCCCTGAACACAGTAAAAGAACACAATCTTCTATAACTTACCTTGCCCTGAATACAGTAAAACTACACAATCCACTATAACTTACCTTCCTCTAAACACAGTAAAACTACACAATCCACTATAACTTACCTTGCCCTGAACACAGTAAAACTACACAATCCACTTCAACTTACCTTGCTCTGAACACAGTAAAACTACACAATCCACTATAACTTACCTTGCCCTGAACACAGTAAAACTACATAATCCACTATAACTTACCTTGACTTGAACACAGTAAAACTACACCATCCACTATAAATTACCTTGCCCTGAACACAGTAAAACTGCACAATCCACTATAACTTACCTTGACCTGAACACAGTAAAACTACACAATCCACTATAACTTACCTTGCCCTGAACACAGTAAAAGTACATAATCCACTATAACTTACCTTGCTCTGAACACAGTATAACTTACCTTGCTCTGAACACAGTAAAACTACACGATCCAATTTAACTTACCTTGCATTGAACACAGTAAAACTACACAATCCACTATAACTTACCTTGCTCTGAACACAGTAAAACTACGTAATCCACTATAACTTACCTTGCCCTGAACAGAGTAAAACTACACAATCCACTATAACTTACCTTGCCCTGAACACAGTAAAACTACACGATCCACTATAAATTACCTTGCCCTGAACACAGTAAAACTACACAATCCACTATAACACACCTTCCCCTGAACACAGTAAAACTACACAATCCACTATAACTTACCTTGTCCTGAACACACTAAAACTACACAATCCACTATAACTTAACTGGCCCTGAACACAGTAAAACTACACAATCCACTATAACTTACCTTGTCCTGAACACACTAAAACTACACAATCCACTATAACTTACCTTGCCCTGAACACAGTAAAACTACACAATCCACTATAACTTAACTGGACTTGAACACAGTAAAATTACAAAATCCACTATAACTTAGATTGCACTGAACACAGTAAAACTACACAATCCAATATAACTTAACTTGCTCTGAACACAGTGAAACTACACAATCCTCTATAAATTACCTTGCTCTGAACCCAGTAAAACTAACACAATCAACTATAACTTACCTCGCCCTGAACACACTAAAACTACACAATCCACTATAAATTACCTTGCTCTGAACACACTAAAACTACATAATCCACTATAACTTACCTTGCCCTGAACACAGTAAAACTACACAATCCACTATAAATTACCTTGCTCTGAACACAGTAAAACTACACAATCCACTATAACTTAAATTGCCCTTAACTCAGTAAAACTACATAATCCACTGTAACTTACCTTGCCCTGAACACAGTATAACTTACCTTGCTCTGAACACAGTAAAACTACACAATCCAATTTACTTACCTTGCTCTGAACACAGTAAAACTACACAATCCACTTTAACTTACCTTGCTCTGAACACAGTAAAACTACACAATCCACTATAATATACCTTGCCCTGAACACAGTAAAACTACACAATCCACTATAACTGACCTTGCTCTGAACACAGTAAAACTACACAACCCACTATAACTTACCTAGCCCTGAACACAGTAAAACTACACAATCCACTATAACTTACCTTGCTCTGAACACAGTAAAACTACACAATCCACCATAACTTACCTTGCCCTGAACACAGTAAAAGAACACAATCTTCTATAACTTACCTTGCCCTGAATACAGTAAAACTACACAATCCACTATAACTTACCTTCCTCTAAACACAGTAAAACTACACAATCCACTATAACTTACCTTGCCCTGAACACAGTAAAACTACACAATCCACTTCAACTTACCTTGCTCTGAACACAGTAAAACTACACAATCCACTATAACTTACCTTGCCCTGAACACAGTAAAACTACATAATCCACTATAACTTACCTTGACTTGAACACAGTAAAACTACACCATCCACTATAAATTACCTTGCCCTGAACACAGTAAAACTGCACAATCCACTATAACTTACCTTGACCTGAACACAGTAAAACTACACAATCCACTATAACTTACCTTGCCCTGAACACAGTAAAAGTACATAATCCACTATAACTTACCTTGCTCTGAACACAGTATAACTTACCTTGCTCTGAACACAGTAAAACTACACGATCCAATTTAACTTACCTTGCATTGAACACAGTAAAACTACACAATCCACTATAACTTACCTTGCTCTGAACACAGTAAAACTACGTAATCCACTATAACTTACCTTGCCCTGAACAGAGTAAAACTACACAATCCACTATAACTTACCTTGCCCTGAACACACTAAAACTACACAATCCACTATAACTTAACTGGCCCTGAACACAGTAAAACTACACAATCCACTATAACTTACCTTGCACTGAAAACAGTAAAACTACACAACCCATTATAACTTACCTTGCTCTGAACACAGTAAAACTACACAATCCACTATAACTTACCTTGCCCTGAACACAGTAAAACTACACAATCCACTATAACTTACCTTCCATTGAACACAGTAAAACTACACAATCCACTATAATTTACCTTGCCCTGAACACAGTAAAACTACAGGATCCACTATAACTTACCTTGCTCTGAACACAGTAAAACTACATAATCCACTATAACTTACCTTGCCCTGAACACAGTAAAACTAACACAATCCACTATAACTTACCTTGCCCTGAACACAGTAAAACTACACAATCCACTATAAATTACGTTGCCCTGAACATACTAAAACTACACAATCTTCTATAACTTACCTTGCCCTGAACACAGTAAAACTACACAATCCACTGTAACTTACCATGCCCTGAACACAGTAAAACTACACAATCCACTATAACTTACCTTGCCCTGAACACAGTAAAACTACACAATCCACTATAACTTACCTTGCCCTGAACACTGTAAAACTACATAATCCACTATAACTTACCTTGCCCTGAAACAGTAAAACTACACAAACCACTATAACTTACCTTGCACTGAACACAGTAAAACTACACAATCCACTATAACTTACCTTGCCCTGAACACAGTAAAACTACACGATCCACTATAAATTACCTTGCCCTGAACACAGTAAAACTACACAATCCACTATAACACACCTTCCCCTGAACACAGTAAAACTACACAATCCACTATAACTTACCTTGTCCTGAACACAGTAAAACTGCACAATCCACTATAACTTACCTTGACCTGAACACAGTAAAACTACACAATCCACTATAACTTACCTTGCCCTGAACACAGTAAAAGTACATAATCCACTATAACTTACCTTGCTCTGAACACAGTATAACTTACCTTGCTCTGAACACAGTAAAACTACACGATCCAATTTAACTTACCTTGCATTGAACACAGTAAAACTACACAATCCACTATAACTTACCTTGCTCTGAACACAGTAAAACTACGTAATCCACTATAACTTACCTTGCCCTGAACAGAGTAAAACTACACAATCCACTATAACTTACCTTGCCCTGAACACACTAAAACTACACAATCCACTATAACTTAACTGGCCCTGAACACAGTAAAACTACACAATCCACTATAACTTACCTTGCACTGAAAACAGTAAAACTACACAACCCATTATAACTTACCTTGCTCTGAACACAGTAAAACTACACAATCCACTATAACTTACCTTGCCCTGAACACAGTAAAACTACACAATCCACTATAACTTACCTTCCATTGAACACAGTAAAACTACACAATCCACTATAATTTACCTTGCCCTGAACACAGTAAAACTACAGGATCCACTATAACTTACCTTGCTCTGAACACAGTAAAACTACATAATCCACTATAACTTACCTTGCCCTGAACACAGTAAAACTAACACAATCCACTATAACTTACCTTGCCCTGAACACAGTAAAACTACACAATCCACTATAAATTACGTTGCCCTGAACATACTAAAACTACACAATCTTCTATAACTTACCTTGCCCTGAACACAGTAAAACTACACAATCCACTGTAACTTACCATGCCCTGAACACAGTAAAACTACACAATCCACTATAACTTACCTTGCCCTGAACACAGTAAAACTACACAATCCACTATAACTTACCTTGCCCTGAACACTGTAAAACTACATAATCCACTATAACTTACCTTGCCCTGAAACAGTAAAACTACACAAACCACTATAACTTACCTTGCACTGAACACAGTAAAACTACACAATCCACTATAACTTACCTTGCCCTGAACACAGTAAAACTACACGATCCACTATAAATTACCTTGCCCTGAACACAGTAAAACTACACAATCCACTATAACACACCTTCCCCTGAACACAGTAAAACTACACAATCCACTATAACTTACCTTGTCCTGAACACACTAAAACTACACAATCCACTATAACTTAACTGGCCCTGAACACAGTAAAACTACACAATCCACTATAACTTACCTTGTCCTGAACACACTAAAACTACACAATCCACTATAACTTACCTTGCCCTGAACACAGTAAAACTACACAATCCACTATAACTTAACTGGACTTGAACACAGTAAAATTACAAAATCCACTATAACTTAGATTGCACTGAACACAGTAAAACTACACAATCCACTATAACTTAACTTGCTCTGAACACAGTGAAACTACACAATCCTCTATAACTTACCTTGCTCTGAACACAGTAAAACTAAATAATCCACTATAACTTACCTTGCCCTGAACACACTAAAACTACACAATCTTCTATAACTTACCTTGCTCTGAACACAGTAAAACTAAATAATCCACTATAACTTACCTTGCTCTGAAAACAGTGAAACTACACAATCCACTATAACTTACCTTGCCCTGAACACAGTAAAACTAACAAAATCAACTATAGCTTACCTTGCCCTGAACACAGTAAAACTACACAATCCACTATAAATTACCTTGCTCTGAACACAGTAAAAGTAACACAATCAACTATAACTTACCTCGCCCAGAACACACTAAAACTACACAATCCACTATAAATTACCTTGCTCTGAACACAGTAAAACTACATAATCCACTATAACTTACCTTGCCCTGAACACAGTAAAACTACACAATCCACTATAAATTACCTTGCTCTGAACACAGTAAAACTACACAATCCACTATAACTTACCTTGCCTTGAAGACAGTAAAACTACACAATCCACTATAACTTAAATTGCCCTTAACTCAGTAAAACTACATAATCCACTGTAACTTACCTTGCCCTGAACACAGTATAACATACCTTGCTCTGAACACAGTAAAACTACACAATCCAATTCAACTTACCTTGCTCTGAACACAGTAAAACTACACAATGCACTTTAACTTCCCTTGCTCTGAACACAGTAAAACTACACTATCCACTATAATTTACCTTGCCCTGAACACAGTAAAACTACACAATCCACTATAACTGACCTTGCTCTGAACACAGTAAAACTACACAACCCACTATAACTTACCTTGCCCTGAACACAGTAAAACTACACAATCCACTATAACTTACCTTGCCCTGAACACAGTAAAACTACACAATCCACTATAACTTACCTTGCTCTGAACACAGTAAAACTACACAATCCACCATAACTTACCTTGCCCTGAACACAGTAAAAGAACACAATCTTCTATAACTTACCTTGCCCTGAATACAGTAAAACTACACAATGCACTATAACTTACCTTCCTCTAAACACAGTAAAACTACACAATCCACTATAACTTACCTTGCCCTGAACACAGTAAAACTACACAATCCACTTCAACTTACCTTGCTCTGAACACAGTAAAACTACACAATCCACTATAACTTACCTTGCCCTGAACACAGTAAAACTACATAATCCACTATAACTTACCTTGCCCTGAACACAGTAAAACTACACCATCCACTATAAATTACCTTGCCCTGAACACAGTAAAACTACACAATCCACTATGACTTACCTTGACCTGAACACAGTAAAACTACACAATCCACTATAACTTACCTTGCCCTGAACACAGTAAAAGTACATAATCCACTATAACTTACCTTGCTCTGAACACAGTATAACTTACCTTGCTCTGAACACAGTAAAATTACACGATCCAATTTAACTTATCTTGCATTGAACACAGTAAAACTACACAATCCACTATAACTTACCTTGCTCTGAACACAGTAAAACTACATAATCCACTATAACTTACCTTGCCCTGAACAGAGTAAAACTACACAATCCACTATAACTTACCTTGCCCTGAACACACTAAAACTACACAATCCACTATAACTTAACTGGCCCTGAACACATTAAAACTACACAATCCACTATAACTTACCTTGCACTGAAAACAGTAAAACTACACAACCCACTATAACTTACCTTACTCTGAACACAGTAAAACTACACAATCCACTATAACTTACCTTGCCCTGAACACAGTAAAACTACACAATCCACTATAACTTACCTTCCATTGAACACTGTAAAACTACACAATCCACTATAATTTACCTTGCCCTGAACACAGTAAAACTACAAGATCCACTATAACTTACCTTGCTCTGAACACAGTAAAACTACATAATCCACTATAACTTACCTTGCCCTGAACACAGTAAAAATAACACAATCCACTATAACTTACCTTGCCCTGAACACAGTAAAACTACACAATCCACTATAAATTACGTTGCCCTGAACATACTAAAACTACACAATCTTCTATAACTTACCTTGCCCTGAACACAGTAAAACTACACAATCCACTGTAACTTACCATGCCCTGAACACAGTAAAACTACACAATCCACTATAACTTACCTTGCCCTGAACACAGTAAAACTACACAATCCACTATAACTTACCTTGCCCTGAACACTGTAAAACTACATAATCCACTATAACTTAACTTGCCCTGAAACAGTAAATCTACACAAACCACTATAACTTACCTTGCCCTGAACACAGTAAAACTACACAATCCACTATAACTTACCTTGCCCTGAACACAGTAAAACTACACGATCCACTATAAATTACCTTGCCCTGAACACAGTAAAACTACACAATCCACTATAACACACCTTCCCCTGAACACAGTAAAACTACACAATCCACTATAACATACCTTGTCCTGAACACACTAAAACTACACAATCCACTATAACTTAACTGGCCCTGAACACAGTAAAATTACACAATCCACTATAACTTAGCTTGCACTGAACACAGTAAAACTACACAATCCACTATAACTTAACTTGCTCTGAACACAGTAAAACTACACAATCCTCTATAACTTACCTTGCTCTGAACACAGTAAAACTAAATAATCCACTATAACTTACCTTGCCCTGAACACACTAAAACTACACAATCTTCTATAACTTACCTTGCTCTGAACACAGTAAAACTAGACAATCCCCTATACCTTACCTTGCTCTGAACACAGTAAAACTACACCATCCACTATAACTTACCTTGCCCTGAACACAGTAAAACTACACAATCCACTATAACTTAAATTGCCCTGAACTCAGTAAAACTACATAATCCACTGTACTTACATTGCCCTGAACACAGTAAAACTACACAACCCACTATAACTTACCTAGCCCTGAACACAGTAAAACTACACAACCCACTATAACTTACCTAGCCCTGAACACAGTAAAAGTACATAATCCACTATAACTTACCTTGCTCTGAACACAGTATAACTTACCTTGCTCTGAAGACATTAAAACTACACAATCCACTTTAACTTACCTTTCTCTGAACACAGTAAAACTACACAATCCACTATAACTTACCTTGCTCTGAACACAGTAAAACTACACAATCCACTATAACTTACCTTGCCCTGAACACAGTAAAACTACGTAATCCACTATAACTTACCTTGCCCTGAACACAGTAAAACTACACGATCCACTATAACTTACCTTGCCCTGAACACAGTAAAACTACACAATCCACTATAACTTACCTTGCTCTGAACACAGTAAAACTACACAATCCACTATAACTTACCTTGCCCTGAACACAGTAAAACTACTTAATCCACTATAACTTACCTTGCCCTGAACACAGTAAAACTACACGATCCACTATAACTTACCTTGCCCTGAACATAGTAAAACTACACAATCCACTATAACTAACCTTGCTCTGAACACAGTAAAACTACACAATCCACTATAACTTACCTTGCCCTGAACACAGTAAAACTACACAATCCACTATAACTAACCTTGCTCTGAACACAGTAAAACTATACAATCCACCATAACTTACCTTGCCCTGAACACAGTAAAACTACACAATCCACTATAACTTACCTTGACCTGAACAGAGTAAAACTACACAATCCACTATAACTTACCTTGCCCTGAACACACTAAAACTACACAATCCACTATAACTTAACTGGCCCTGAACACAGTAAAACTACACAATCCACTATAACTTACCTTGCACTGAAAACAGTAAAACTACACAACCCAATATGACTTACCTTGCTCTGAACACAGTAAAACTACACAATCCACTATAACTTACCTTGCCCTGAATATAGTAAAAGAACGTAATCCACTATAACTTACCTTCCTTTGAACACAGTAAAACTACACAATCCACTATAATTTACCTTGCCCTGAACACAGTAAAACTACAAGATCCACTATAACTTACCTTGCTCTGAACACAGTAAAACTACATAATCCACTATAACTTAACTTGCCCTGAACACAGTAAAACTAACACAATCCACTATAACTTACCTTGCCCTGAACACAGTAAAACTACACAATCCACTGTAACTTACCATGCCCTGAACACAGTAAAACTACACAATCCACTATAACTTACCTTGCCCTGAACACAGTAAAACTACACAATCCACTATAACTTACCTTGCCCTGAACACTGTAAAACTACATAATCCACTATAACTTAACTTGCCCTGAAACAGTAAAACTACACAAACCACTATAACTTACCTTGCCCTGAACACAGTAAAACTACACAATCCACTATAACTTACCTTGCCCTGAACACAGTAAAACTACACGATCCACTATAAATTACCTTGCCCTGAACACAGTAAAACTACACAATCCACTATAACACACCTTCCCCTGAACACAGTAAAACTACACAATCCACTATAACTTACCTTGTCCTGAACACACTAAAACTACACAATCCACTATAACTTAACTGGCCCTGAACAAAGTAAAATTACACAATCCACTATAACTTAGCTTGCACTGAACACAGTAAAACTACACAATCCACTATAACTTAACTTGCTCTGAACACAGTAAAACTACACAATCCTCTATAACTTACCTTGCTCTGAACACAGTAAAACTAAATAATCCACTATAACTTACCTTGCCCTGAACACACTAAAACTACACAATCTTCTATAACTTACCTTGCTCTGAACACAGTAAAACTAGACAATCCCCTATACCTTACCTTGCTCTGAACACAGTAAAACTACACCATCCACTATAACTTACCTTGCCCTGAACACAGTAAAACTACACAATCCACTATAACTTAAATTGCCCTGAACTCAGTAAAACTACATAATCCACTGTACTTACATTGCCCTGAACACAGTAAAACTACACAACCCACTATAACTTACCTAGCCCTGAACACAGTAAAACTACACAACCCACTATAACTTACCTAGCCCTGAACACAGTAAAAGTACATAATCCACTATAACTTACCTTGCTCTGAACACAGTATAACTTACCTTGCTCTGAAGACAGTAAAACTACACAATCCACTTTAACTTACCTTTCTCTGAACACAGTAAAACTACACAATCCACTATAACTTACCTTGCTCTGAACACAGTAAAACTACACAATCCACTATAACTTACCTTGCCCTGAACACAGTAAAACTACGTAATCCACTATAACTTACCTTGCCCTGAACACAGTAAAACTACACGATCCACTATAACTTACCTTGCCCTGAACACAGTAAAGCTACACAATCCACTATAACTTACCTTGCTCTGAACACAGTAAAACTACACAATCCACTATAACTTACCTTGCCCTGAACACAGTAAAACTACGTAATCCACTATAACTTACCTTGCCCTGAACACAGTAAAACTACACGATCCACTATAACTTACCTTGTCCTGAACATAGTAAAACTACACAATCCACTATAACTAACCTTGCTCTGAACACAGTAAAACTACACAATCCACTATAACTTACCTTGCCCTGAACACAGTAAAACTACACAATCCACTATAACTAACATTGCTCTGAACACAGTAAAACTATACAATCCACCATAACTTACCTTGCCCTGAACACAGTAAAACTACACAATCCACTATAACTTACCTTGACCTGAACAGAGTAAAACTACACAATCCACTATAACTTACCTTGCCCTGAACACACTAAAACTACACAATCCACTATAACTTAACTGGCCCTGAACACAGTAAAACTACACAATCCACTATAACTTACCTTGCACTGAAAACAGTAAAACTACACAACCCAATATGACTTACCTTGCTCTGAACACAGTAAAACTACACAATCCACTATAACTTACCTTGCCCTGAATATAGTAAAAGAACGTAATCCACTATAACTTACCTTCCTTTGAACACAGTAAAACTACACAATCCACTATAATTTACCTTGCCCTGAACACAGTAAAACTACAAGATCCACTATAACTTACCTTGCTCTGAACACAGTAAAACTACATAATCCACTATAACTTAACTTGCCCTGAACACAGTAAAACTAACACAATCCACTATAACTTACCTTGCTCTGAACACAGTAAAACTACACAATCCACTATAACTTACCTGGCTCTGAACACAGTGAAACTACACAATCCACTATAACTTACCTTGCTCTGAACACAGTAAAACTAAATAATCCACTATAACTTACCTTGCTCTGAAAACAGTGAAACTACACAATCCACTATAACGTACCTTGCCCTGAACACAGTAAAACTAACACAATCAACTATAGCTTACCTTGCCCTGAACACAGTAAAACTACACAATCCACTATAAATTACCTTGCTCTGAACACAGTAAAACTAACACAATCAACTATAACTTACCTCGCCCTGAACACACTAAAACTACACAATCCACTATAAATTACCTTGCTCTGAACACAGTAAAACTACATAATCCACTATAACTTACCTTGCCCTGAACACAGTAAAACTACACAATCCACTATAAATTACCTTGCTCTGAACACAGTAAAACTACACAATCCACTATAACTTACCTTGCCTTGAAGACAGTAAAGCTACACAATCCACTATAACTTAAATTGCCCATAACTCAGTAAAACTACATAATCCACTGTAACTTACCTTGCCCTGAACACAGTATAACTTACCTTGCTCTGAACACAGTAAAACTACACAATCCAATTCAACTTACCTTGCTCTGAACACAGTAAAACTACACAATCCACTATAACTGACCTTGCTCTGAACACAGTAAAACTACACAACCCACTATAACTTACCTTGCCCTGAACACAGTAAAACTACACAATCCACTATAACTTACCTTGCCCTGAACACAGTAAAACTACACAATCCACTATAACTTACCTTGCTCTGAACACAGTAAAACTACACAATCCACCATAACTTACCTTGCCCTGAACACAGTAAAAGAACACAATCTTCTATAACTTACCTTGCCCTGAATACAGTAAAACTACACAATCCACTATAACTTACCTTGCCCTGAACACAGTAAAACTACACGATCCACTATAAATTACCTTGCCCTGAACACAGTAAAACTACACAATCCACTATAACACACCTTCCCCTGAACACAGTAAAACTACACAATCCACTATAACTTACCTTGTCCTGAACACACTAAAACTACACAATCCACTATAACTTAACTGGCCCTGAACAAAGTAAAATTACACAATCCACTATAACTTAGCTTGCACTGAACACAGTAAAACTACACAATCCACTATAACTTAACTTGCTCTGAACACAGTAAAACTACACAATCCTCTATAACTTACCTTGCTCTGAACACAGTAAAACTAAATAATCCACTATAACTTACCTTGCCCTGAACACACTAAAACTACACAATCTTCTATAACTTACCTTGCTCTGAACACAGTAAAACTAGACAATCCCCTATACCTTACCTTGCTCTGAACACAGTAAAACTACACCATCCACTATAACTTACCTTGCCCTGAACACAGTAAAACTACACAATCCACTATAACTTAAATTGCCCTGAACTCAGTAAAACTACATAATCCACTGTACTTACATTGCCCTGAACACAGTAAAACTACACAACCCACTATAACTTACCTAGCCCTGAACACAGTAAAACTACACAACCCACTATAACTTACCTAGCCCTGAACACAGTAAAAGTACATAATCCACTATAACTTACCTTGCTCTGAACACAGTATAACTTACCTTGCTCTGAAGACAGTAAAACTACACAATCCACTTTAACTTACCTTTCTCTGAACACAGTAAAACTACACAATCCACTATAACTTACCTTGCTCTGAACACAGTAAAACTACACAATCCACTATAACTTACCTTGCCCTGAACACAGTAAAACTACGTAATCCACTATAACTTACCTTGCCCTGAACACAGTAAAACTACACGATCCACTATAACTTACCTTGCCCTGAACACAGTAAAACTACACAATCCACTATAACTTACCTTGCTCTGAACACAGTAAAACTACACAATCCACTATAACTTACCTTGCCCTGAACACAGTAAAACTACGTAATCCACTATAACTTACCTTGCCCTGAACACAGTAAAACTACACGATCCACTATAACTTACCTTGTCCTGAACATAGTAAAACTACACAATCCACTATAACTAACCTTGCTCTGAACACAGTAAAACTACACAATCCACTATAACTTACCTTGCCCTGAACACAGTAAAACTACACAATCCACTATAACTAACCTTGCTCTGAACACAGTAAAACTATACAATCCACCATAACTTACCTTGCCCTGAACACAGTAAAACTACACAATCCACTATAACTTACCTTGACCTGAACAGAGTAAAACTACACAATCCACTATAACTTACCTTGCCCTGAACACACTAAAACTACACAATCCACTATAACTTAACTGGCCCTGAACACAGTAAAACTACACAATCCACTATAACTTACCTTGCACTGAAAACAGTAAAACTACACAACCCAATATGACTTACCTTGCTCTGAACACAGTAAAACTACACAATCCACTATAACTTACCTTGCCCTGAATATAGTAAAAGAACGTAATCCACTATAACTTACCTTCCTTTGAACACAGTAAAACTACACAATCCACTATAATTTACCTTGCCCTGAACACAGTAAAACTACAAGATCCACTATAACTTACCTTGCTCTGAACACAGTAAAACTACATAATCCACTATAACTTAACTTGCCCTGAACACAGTAAAACTAACACAATCCACTATAACTTACCTTGCCCTGAACACAGTAAAACTACACAATCCACTGTAACTTACCATGCCCTGAACACAGTAAAACTACACAATCCACTATAACTTACCTTGCCCTGAACACAGTAAAACTACACAATCCACTATAACTTACCTTGCCCTGAACACTGTAAAACTACATAATCCACTATAACTTAACTTGCCCTGAAACAGTAAAACTACACAAACCACTATAACTTACCTTGCCCTGAACACAGTAAAACTACACAATCCACTATAACTTACCTTGCCCTGAACACAGTAAAACTACACGATCCACTATAAATTACCTTGCCCTGAACACAGTAAAACTACACAATCCACTATAACACACCTTCCCCTGAACACAGTAAAACTACACAATCCACTATAACTTACCTTGTCCTGAACACACTAAAACTACACAATCCACTATAACTTAACTGGCCCTGAACAAAGTAAAATTACACAATCCACTATAACTTAGCTTGCACTGAACACAGTAAAACTACACAATCCACTATAACTTAACTTGCTCTGAACACAGTAAAACTACACAATCCTCTATAACTTACCTTGCTCTGAACACAGTAAAACTAAATAATCCACTATAACTTACCTTGCCCTGAACACACTAAAACTACACAATCTTCTATAACTTACCTTGCTCTGAACACAGTAAAACTAGACAATCCCCTATACCTTACCTTGCTCTGAACACAGTAAAACTACACCATCCACTATAACTTACCTTGCCCTGAACACAGTAAAACTACACAATCCACTATAACTTAAATTGCCCTGAACTCAGTAAAACTACATAATCCACTGTACTTACATTGCCCTGAACACAGTAAAACTACACAACCCACTATAACTTACCTAGCCCTGAACACAGTAAAACTACACAACCCACTATAACTTACCTAGCCCTGAACACAGTAAAAGTACATAATCCACTATAACTTACCTTGCTCTGAACACAGTATAACTTACCTTGCTCTGAAGACAGTAAAACTACACAATCCACTTTAACTTACCTTTCTCTGAACACAGTAAAACTACACAATCCACTATAACTTACCTTGCTCTGAACACAGTAAAACTACACAATCCACTATAACTTACCTTGCCCTGAACACAGTAAAACTACGTAATCCACTATAACTTACCTTGCCCTGAACACAGTAAAACTACACGATCCACTATAACTTACCTTGCCCTGAACACAGTAAAACTACACAATCCACTATAACTTACCTTGCTCTGAACACAGTAAAACTACACAATCCACTATAACTTACCTTGCCCTGAACACAGTAAAACTACGTAATCCACTATAACTTACCTTGCCCTGAACACAGTAAAACTACACGATCCACTATAACTTACCTTGTCCTGAACATAGTAAAACTACACAATCCACTATAACTAACCTTGCTCTGAACACAGTAAAACTACACAATCCACTATAACTTACCTTGCCCTGAACACAGTAAAACTACACAATCCACTATAACTAACATTGCTCTGAACACAGTAAAACTATACAATCCACCATAACTTACCTTGCCCTGAACACAGTAAAACTACACAATCCACTATAACTTACCTTGACCTGAACAGAGTAAAACTACACAATCCACTATAACTTACCTTGCCCTGAACACACTAAAACTACACAATCCACTATAACTTAACTGGCCCTGAACACAGTAAAACTACACAATCCACTATAACTTACCTTGCACTGAAAACAGTAAAACTACACAACCCAATATGACTTACCTTGCTCTGAACACAGTAAAACTACACAATCCACTATAACTTACCTTGCCCTGAATATAGTAAAAGAACGTAATCCACTATAACTTACCTTCCTTTGAACACAGTAAAACTACACAATCCACTATAATTTACCTTGCCCTGAACACAGTAAAACTACAAGATCCACTATAACTTACCTTGCTCTGAACACAGTAAAACTACATAATCCACTATAACTTAACTTGCCCTGAACACAGTAAAACTAACACAATCCACTATAACTTACCTTGCTCTGAACACAGTAAAACTACACAATCCACTATAACTTACCTGGCTCTGAACACAGTGAAACTACACAATCCACTATAACTTACCTTGCTCTGAACACAGTAAAACTAAATAATCCACTATAACTTACCTTGCTCTGAAAACAGTGAAACTACACAATCCACTATAACGTACCTTGCCCTGAACACAGTAAAACTAACACAATCAACTATAGCTTACCTTGCCCTGAACACAGTAAAACTACACAATCCACTATAAATTACCTTGCTCTGAACACAGTAAAACTAACACAATCAACTATAACTTACCTCGCCCTGAACACACTAAAACTACACAATCCACTATAAATTACCTTGCTCTGAACACAGTAAAACTACATAATCCACTATAACTTACCTTGCCCTGAACACAGTAAAACTACACAATCCACTATAAATTACCTTGCTCTGAACACAGTAAAACTACACAATCCACTATAACTTACCTTGCCTTGAAGACAGTAAAGCTACACAATCCACTATAACTTAAATTGCCCTTAACTCAGTAAAACTACATAATCCACTGTAACTTACCTTGCCCTGAACACAGTATAACTTACCTTGCTCTGAACACAGTAAAACTACACAATCCAATTCAACTTACCTTGCTCTGAACACAGTAAAACTACACAATCCACTATAACTGACCTTGCTCTGAACACAGTAAAACTACACAACCCACTATAACTTACCTTGCCCTGAACACAGTAAAACTACACAATCCACTATAACTTACCTTGCCCTGAACACAGTAAAACTACACAATCCACTATAACTTACCTTGCTCTGAACACAGTAAAACTACACAATCCACCATAACTTACCTTGCCCTGAACACAGTAAAAGAACACAATCTTCTATAACTTACCTTGCCCTGAATACAGTAAAACTACACAATCCACTATAACTTACCTTGCCCTGAACACAGTAAAACTACACGATCCACTATAAATTACCTTGCCCTGAACACAGTAAAACTACACAATCCACTATAACACACCTTCCCCTGAACACAGTAAAACTACACAATCCACTATAACTTACCTTGTCCTGAACACACTAAAACTACACAATCCACTATAACTTAACTGGCCCTGAACAAAGTAAAATTACACAATCCACTATAACTTAGCTTGCACTGAACACAGTAAAACTACACAATCCACTATAACTTAACTTGCTCTGAACACAGTAAAACTACACAATCCTCTATAACTTACCTTGCTCTGAACACAGTAAAACTAAATAATCCACTATAACTTACCTTGCCCTGAACACACTAAAACTACACAATCTTCTATAACTTACCTTGCTCTGAACACAGTAAAACTAGACAATCCCCTATACCTTACCTTGCTCTGAACACAGTAAAACTACACCATCCACTATAACTTACCTTGCCCTGAACACAGTAAAACTACACAATCCACTATAACTTAAATTGCCCTGAACTCAGTAAAACTACATAATCCACTGTACTTACATTGCCCTGAACACAGTAAAACTACACAACCCACTATAACTTACCTAGCCCTGAACACAGTAAAACTACACAACCCACTATAACTTACCTAGCCCTGAACACAGTAAAAGTACATAATCCACTATAACTTACCTTGCTCTGAACACAGTATAACTTACCTTGCTCTGAAGACAGTAAAACTACACAATCCACTTTAACTTACCTTTCTCTGAACACTGTAAAACTACACAATCCACTATAACTTACCTTGCTCTGAACACAGTAAAACTACACAATCCACTATAACTTACCTTGCCCTGAACACAGTAAAACTACGTAATCCACTATAACTTACCTTGCCCTGAACACAGTAAAACTACACGATCCACTATAACTTACCTTGCCCTGAACACAGTAAAACTACACAATCCACTATAACTTACCTTGCTCTGAACACAGTAAAACTACACAATCCACTATAACTTACCTTGCCCTGAACACAGTAAAACTACGTAATCCACTATAACTTACCTTGCCCTGAACACAGTAAAACTACACGATCCACTATAACTTACCTTGTCCTGAACATAGTAAAACTACACAATCCACTATAACTAACCTTGCTCTGAACACAGTAAAACTACACAATCCACTATAACTTACCTTGCCCTGAACACAGTAAAACTACACAATCCACTATAACTAACATTGCTCTGAACACAGTAAAACTATACAATCCACCATAACTTACCTTGCCCTGAACACAGTAAAACTACACAATCCACTATAACTTACCTTGACCTGAACAGAGTAAAACTACACAATCCACTATAACTTACCTTGCCCTGAACACACTAAAACTACACAATCCACTATAACTTAACTGGCCCTGAACACAGTAAAACTACACAATCCACTATAACTTACCTTGCACTGAAAACAGTAAAACTACACAACCCAATATGACTTACCTTGCTCTGAACACAGTAAAACTACACAATCCACTATAACTTACCTTGCCTTGAATATAGTAAAAGAACGTAATCCACTATAACTTACCTTCCTTTGAACACAGTAAAACTACACAATCCACTATAATTTACCTTGCCCTGAACACAGTAAAACTACAAGATCCACTATAACTTACCTTGCTCTGAACACAGTAAAACTACATAATCCACTATAACTTAACTTGCCCTGAACACAGTAAAACTAACACAATCCACTATAACTTACCTTGCTCTGAACACAGTAAAACTACACAATCCACTATAACTTACCTGGCTCTGAACACAGTGAAACTACACAATCCACTATAACTTACCTTGCTCTGAACACAGTAAAACTAAATAATCCACTATAACTTACCTTGCTCTGAAAACAGTGAAACTACACAATCCACTATAACGTACCTTGCCCTGAACACAGTAAAACTAACACAATCAACTATAGCTTACCTTGCCCTGAACACAGTAAAACTACACAATCCACTATAAATTACCTTGCTCTGAACACAGTAAAACTAACACAATCAACTATAACTTACCTCGCCCTGAACACACTAAAACTACACAATCCACTATAAATTACCTTGCTCTGAACACAGTAAAACTACATAATCCACTATAACTTACCTTGCCCTGAACACAGTAAAACTACACAATCCACTATAAATTACCTTGCTCTGAACACAGTAAAACTACACAATCCACTATAACTTACCTTGCCTTGAAGACAGTAAAGCTACACAATCCACTATAACTTAAATTGCCCTTAACTCAGTAAAACTACATAATCCACTGTAACTTACCTTGCCCTGAACACAGTAAAAGAACACAATCTTCTATAACTTACCTTGCCCTGAATACAGTAAAACTACACAATCCACTATAACTTACCTTCCTCTAAACACAGTAAAACTACACAATCCACTATAACTTACCTTGCCCTGAACACAGTAAAACTACACAATCCACTTCAACTTACCTTGCTCTGAACACAGTAAAACTACACAATCCACTATAACTTACCTTGCCCTGAACACAGTAAAACTACATAATCCACTATAACTTACCTTGCCCTGAACACAGTAAAACTACACCATCCACTATAAATTACCTTGCCCTGAACACAGTAAAACTACACAATCCACTATAATTTACCTTGACCTGAACACAGTAAAACTACACAATCCACTATAACTTACCTTGCCCTGAACACAGTAAAAGTACATAATCCACTATAACTTACCTTGCTCTGAACACAGTATAACTTACCTTGCTCTGAACACAGTAAAACTACACGATCCAATTTAACTTACCTTGCATTGAACACAGTAAAACTACACAATCCACTATAACTTACCTTGCTCTGAACACAGTAAAACTACATAATCCACTATAACTTACCTTGCCCTGAACAGAGTAAAACTACACAATCCACTATAACTTACCTTGCCCTGAACACACTAAAACTACACAATCCACTATAACTTAACTGGCCCTGAACACAGTAAAACTACACAATCCACTATAACTTACCTTGCACTGAAAACAGTAAAACTACACAACCCACTATAACTTACCTTGCTCTGAACACAGTAAAACTACACAATCCACTATAACTTACCTTGCCCTGAACACAGTAAAACTACACAATCCACTATAACTTACCTTCCATTGAACACAGTAAAACTACACAATCCACTATAATTTACCTTGCCCTGAACACAGTAAAACTACAAGATCCACTATAACTTACCTTGCTCTGAACACAGTAAAACTACATAATCCACTATAACTTACCTTGCCCTGAACACAGTAAAAATAACACAATCCACTATAACTTACCTTGCCCTGAACACAGTAAAACTACACAATCCACTATAAATTACGTTGCCCTGAACATACTAAAACTACACAATCTTCTATAACTTACCTTGCCCTGAACACAGTAAAACTACACAATCCACTGTAACTTACCATGCCCTGAACACAGTAAAACTACACAATCCACTATAACTTACCTTGCCCTGAACACAGTAAAACTACACAATCCACTATAACTTACCTTGCCCTGAACACTGTAAAACTACACAAACCACTATAACTTACCTTGCCCTGAACACAGTAAAACTAAACAATCCACTATAACTTACCTTGCCCTGAACACAGTAAAACTACACGATCCACTATAAATTACCTTGCCCTGAACACAGTAAAACTACACAATCCACTATAACACACTTTCCCCTGAACACAGTAAAACTACACAATCCACTATAACTTACCTTGTCCTGAACACACTAAAACTACACAATCCACTATAACTTAACTGGCCCTGAACACAGTAAAATTACACAATCCACTATAACTTAGCTTGCACTGAACACAGTAAAATTACACAATCCACTATAACTTAGCTTGCTCTGAACACAGTAAAACTACACCATCCACTATAACTTACCTTGCCCTGAACACAGTAAAACTACACAATCCACTATAACTTAAATTGCCCTGAACTCAGTAAAACTACATAATCCACTGTACTTACATTGCCCTGAACACAGTAAAACTACACAACCCACTATAACTTACCTAGCCCTGAACACAGTAAAACTACACAACCCACTATAACTTACCTAGCCCTGAACACAGTAAAAGTACATAATCCACTATAACTTACCTTGCTCTGAACACAGTGTAACTTACCTTGCTCTGAAGACAGTAAAACTACACAATCCACTTTAACTTACCTTTCTCTGAACACAGTAAAATTACACAATCCACTATAACTTACCTTGCTCTGAACACAGTAAAACTACACAATCCACTATAACTTACCTTGCCCTGAACACACTAAAACTACGTAATCCACTATAACTTACCTTGCCCTGAACACAGTAAAACTACACAATCCACTATAACTTAACTGGCCCTGAACACAGGAAAACTACACAATCCACTATAACTTACCTTGCCCTGAACACACTAAAACTACGTAATCCACTATAACTTACCTTGCCCTGAACACAGTAAAACTACACAATCCACTATAACTTAACTGGCCCTGAACACAGGAAAACTACACAATTCACTATAACTTACCTTGCCCTGAACACAGTAAAACTACACAATCCACTATAACTTAAATTGCCCTGAACTCAGTAAAACTACATAATCCGCTGTAACTTACGTTGCCCTGAACACAGCATAACTTACCTTGCTCTGAACACAGTAAAACTACACAATCCAATTTAACTTACCTTGCTCTCAACACAGTAAAACTACACAATCCACTTTAACTTACCTTGATCTGAACACAGTAAAACTACACAATCCACTATAACTTACCTTGCTCTGAACACAGCAAAACTACACAATCCACTTTAACTTACCTTGCTCTGAACACAGTAAAACTACACAATCCACTATAACTTACCTTGACCTGAACGCAGTAAAACTAACACAATCCACTATAACTTACCTTTCCCTGAACACAGTGAAACTACATAATCCACTATAATTTACCTTGCCCTGGACACAGTAAAAGTACATAATCCACTATAACTTACTTACCTTGCCCTGAACGCAGTGAAACTACACAATTCACTATAACTTACCTTGCCCTGAACACAGTAAAACTACACAATCCACTATAACTGACCTTGCTCTGAACACAGTAAAACTACACAACCCACTATAACTTACCTTGCCCTGAACATAGTAAAAGAACGTAATCCACTATAACTTACCTTCCTCTGAACACAGTAAAACTACACAATCCACTATAATTTACCTTGCCCTGAACATAGTAAAAGAACGTAATCCACTATAACTTACCTTCCTCTGAACACAGTAAAACTACACAATCCACTATAATTTACCTTGCCCTGAACACAGTAAAACTACAAGATCCTCTATAACTTACCTTGCTCTGAACACAGTAAAACTACATAATCCACTATAGCTTACCTTGCCCTGAACACAGTAAAACTACACAATCCACTATAACTTACCTTGCCTGAACACAGTAAAACTACACAATCCACTATAGTTTACCTTCCTCTGAACACAGTAAAACTACACAATCCACTATAATTTACCTTGCCCTGAAAACAGTAAAACTACACAATCCACTATAAATTACGTTGCCTTGAACATACTAAAACTACACAACTTCTATAACCTACCTTGCCCTGAACACAGTAAAACTACACAATCCACTATAAATTACCTTGCCCTGAACACAGTAAAACTACACGATCCACCATAACTTACCTTGCCCTGAACACAGTAAAACTACACAATCCACTATAGCTTACCTTGCCCTGAACACAGTAAAACTACACAATCCACTATAAATTACGTTGCCTTGAACATACTAAAACTACACAACTTCTATAACCTACCTTGCCCTGAACACAGTAAAACTACACAATCCACTATAAATTACCTTGCCCTGAACACAGTAAAAGTACACGATCCACCATAACTTACCTTGCCCTGAACACAGTAAAACTACACAATCCACTATAGCTTACCTTGCCCTGAACACAGTAAAACTACACAATCCACTATAACTTACCTTGCCTGAACACAGTAAAACTACACAATCCACTATAGTTTACCTTCCTCTGAACACAGTAAAACTACACAATCCACTATAATTTACCTTGCCCTGAAAACAGTAAAACTACACAATCCACTATAAATTACGTTGCCTTGAACATACTAAAACTACACAACTTCTATAACCTACCTTGCCCTGAACACAGTAAAACTACACAATCCACTATAAATTACCTTGCCCTGAACACAGTAAAACTACACGATCCACCATAACTTACCTTGCCCTGAACACAGTAAAACTACACAATCCACTATAACTTACCTTGCCCTGAACACAGTAAAACTACACAATCCACTATAAATTACCTTGCCCTGAACACAGTAAAACTACACAATCTTCTATAACTTACCTTGCCCTGAACACAGTAAAACTACACAATCCACTATAACTTACCTTGCTCTGAACACAGTGAAACTACACAATCCACTATAACTTACCTTGCCCTGAACACAGTAAAACTACATAATCCACTATAACTTACCTTGCCCTGAACACACTAAAACTACACAATCTTCTATAACTTACCTTGCCCTGACGACAGTAAAACTACACAATCCACTATAACTTACCTTGCTCTGAACACAGTAAAACTACACAATCCACTTTAACTTACCTTGCTCTGAACACAGTAAAACTACACAATCCACTATAACTTACCTTGACCTGAACACAGTAAAACTAACACAATCCACTATAACTTACCTTTCACTGAACACAGTGAAACTACATAATCCACTATAATTTACCTTGCCCTGGACACAGTAAAAGTACATAATCCACTATAACTTACTTACCTTGCCCTGAACGCAGTGAAACTACACAATTCACTATAACTTACCTTGCCCTGAACACAGTAAAACTACATAATCCACTATAATATAACATGCTCGGAACACAGTAAAACTACACAACCCACTATAACTTACCTTGCCCTGAACATAGTAAAAGAACGTAATCCACTATAACTTACCTTCCTCTGAACACAGTAAAACTACACAATCCACTATAATTTACCTTGCCCTGAACATAGTAAAAGAACGTACTCCACTATAACTTACCTTCCTCTGAACACAGTAAAACTACACAATCCACTATAATTTACCTTGCCCTGAACACAGTAAAACTACAAGATCCTCTATAACTTACCTTGCTCTGAACACAGTAAAACTACATAATCCACTATAGCTTACCTTGCCCTGAACACAGTAAAACTACACAATCCACTATAACTTACCTTGCCTGAACACAGTAAAACTACACAATCCACTATAGTTTACCTTCCTCTGAACACAGTAAAACTACACAATCCACTATAATTTACCTTGCCCTGAAAACAGTAAAACTACACAATCCACTATAAATTACGTTGCCTTGAACATACTAAAACTACACAACTTCTATAACCTACCTTGCCCTGAACACAGTAAAACTACACAATCCACTATAAATTACCTTGCCCTGAACACAGTAAAACTACACAATCCACCATAACTTACCTTGCCCTGAACAGAGTAAAACTACACAATCCACTATAACTTACCTTGCCCTGAACACAGTAAAACTACACAATCCACTATAAATTACCTTGCCCTGAACACAGTAAAACTACACAATCTTCTATAACTTACCTTGCCCTGAACACAGTAAAACTACACAATCCACTATAACTTACCTTGCTCTGAACACAGTGAAACTACACAATCCACTATAACTTACCTTGCCCTGAACACAGTAAAACTACATAATCCACTATAACTTACCTTGCCCTGAACACACTAAAACTACACAATCTTCTATAACTTACCTTGCCCTGAAGACAGTAAAACTACACTATCCACTATAACTTAAATTGCCCTGAACTCAGTAAAACTACATAATCCACTGTAACTTAAATTGCCCTAACACAGTAAAACTACACAACCCACTATAACTTACCTTGCACTGAACACAGTAAAAGTACAGTTCTACTATAACTTACCTTGCCCTGAACACAGTATAACTTACCTTGCTCTGAACACAGTAAAACTACACAATCCAATTCAACTTACCTTGCTCTGAACACAGTAAAACTACACAATCCACTTTAACTTACCTTGCTCTGAACACAGTAAAATTACACAATCCACTATAACTTACCTTGCTCTGAACACAGTAAAAGTACACAATCCACTATAAATTACCTTGCCTTGAACACAGTAAAATTGCACAATCCACTATAACTAACATTGCCCCGAACACAGTAAAACTACACAATCCACTATAACTTACCTTGCCCTGAACACAGTAAAACTACGTAATCCACTATAACTTACCTTGCCCTGAACACAGTAAAACTACACAATCCACTATAATTTACCTTGCCCTGAACACAGTAAAACTACACAATCCACTATAACTTACCTTGCCCTGAACACAGTAAAAGTACATAATCCACTATAACTTACCTTGCCCTGAACACAGTATAACTTACCTTGCTCTGAACACAGTAAAACTACACAATCCAATTTAACTTACCTTGCCTTGAACACAGTAAAACTACACAATTTACTATAACTTACCTTGCCCTGAACACAGTAAAACTACATAATCCACTATAACTTACCTTGCCCTGAACACAGTAAAACTAACACAATCCACTATAACTTACCTTGCCCTGAACACAGTAAAACTACACAATCCACTATAAATTACGTTTCCATGAACATACTAAAACTACAGAATCTTCTATAACTTACCTTGCCCTGAACACAGTAAAACTACACAATCCACTATAACTTACCTTGCCCTGAACACAGTAAAACTACACAATCCACTGTAACTTACCATGCCCTGAACACAGTAAAACTACACAATCCACTATAACTTACCTTGCCCTGAACACAGTAAAACTACACAATCCACTTCAACTTACCTTGCTATGAACACAGTAAAACTACACAATCCACTATAACTTACCTTGCCCTGAACACAGTAAAATTACACAATCCACTATAACTTACCTTGCCTCGAACACAGTAAAACTACATAATCCACTATAACTTAACATGCTCTGAACACAGTAAAACTACACAACCCACTATAACTTCCCTTGCCCTGAACACATTAAAACTACACAATCCACAATAACTTACCTTGCCCTGAACATAGTAAAACTACGTAATCCACTATAACTTATCTTCCTCTAAACACAGTAAAACTACACAATCCACTATAACTTACCTTGCCCTGAACACAGTAAAACTACACAATCCACTATAACTTACCTTGCCCTGAACACAGTAAAACTACACAATCCACTATAACTTACTTTGCCCTGAACACAGTAAAACTACACAATCCACTATAACTTACCTTGCCCTGAACACAGTAAAACTACATGATCCACTATAACTTACCTTGCCCTGAACACGGTAAAACTACACAATCCACTATAACTAACCTTGCTCTGAACACAGTAAAACTACACAATCCACTATAACTTACCTTGCCCTGAACACACTAAAACTACACAATCCACTATAACTTAACTGGCCCTGAACACAGTAAAACTACACAATCCACTATAACTTACCTTGCACTGAACACAGTAAAACTACACAATCCACTATAACTTACCTTGCTCTGAACACAGTAAAACTACACAATCCTCTATAACTTACCTTGCTCTGAACACAGTGAAACTACACAATCCACTATAACTTACCTTGTTCTGAACACAGTAAAACTAAATAATCCACTATAACTTACCTGGCCCTGAACACAGGGAAACTACACAATCCACTATAACTTACGTTGCCCTGAACACAGTAAAACTAACACAATCCACTATAACTTACCTTGCCCTGAACACAGTAAAACTACACAATCCACTATAAATTACCTTGCCCTGAACACAGTAAAACTACACAATCCACTATAACTTACCTTGCTCTGAACACAGTAAAACTACACAATCCACTATAACTTACTTTGCCCTGAACACAGTAAAACTACACAATCCACTATAAATAAATTACCTTGCTCTGAACACAGTAAAACTACATAATCCACTATAACTTACCTTGCCCTGAACACACTAAAACTAGACAATCTTCTATAACTTACCTTGCCCTGAACACAGTAAAACTAGACAATCCCCTATACCTTACCTTGCTCTGAACACAGTAAAACTACACAATCCACTATAACTTACTTTTCTGAACACAGTAAAACTACACAATCCACTATAACTTAAATTGCCCTGAACTCAGTAAAACTAAATAATCCACTGTACCTTACCTTGCCCTGAACACAGTAAAACTACACAACCCACTATAACTTACCTTGCCCTGAACACAGTAAAACTACACAATCCACTATAACTTACCTTGCTCTGAACACAGTAAAACTACATAATCCACTATAACTTACCTTGCCCTGAACACAGTAAAACTAACACAATCCACTATAACTTACCTTGCCCTGGACACAGTAAAACTACACCATCCACTATAAATTACGTTGCCATGAACATACTAAAACTACACGATCTTCTATAACTTACCTTGCCCTGAACACAGTAAAACCACACAATCCACTATAACTTACCTTGCCCTGAACACAGTAAAGCTACACAATCCACTATAAATTACGTTGCCCTGAACATACTAAAACTACACAATCTTCTATAACTTACCTTGCCCTGAACACAGTAAAACTACACAATCCACTATAACTTACCTTGCCCTGAACACAGTAAAACTACACAATCCACTATAACTTACCTTGCCCTGAACACTGTAAAACTACATAATCCACTATAACTTACCTTGCCCTGAAACAGTAAAACTACACAAACCACTATAACTTACCTTGCCCTGAACACAGTAAAACTACACAATCCACTATAACTTACCTTGCCCTGAACACAGTAAAACTACACGATCCACTATAAATTACCTTGCCCTGAACACAGTAAAACTACACAATCCACTATAACACACCTTCCCCTGAACACAGTAAAACTACACAATCCACTATAACTTACCTTGCCCTGAACACAGTAAAACTACACAATCCACTATAACTTACCTTGCCCTGAACACAGTAAAACTACACAATCCACTATAACTTACCTTGACCTGAACACCATAAAACTACACAATCCACTTCAACTTATCTTGCTCTGAACACAGTAAAACTACACAATCCACTATAACTTACCTTGCCTTGAACACAGTAAAATTACACAATCCACTATAACTAACCTTGCCCTGAACACAGTAAGACTACACATTCCACTATAACTTACCTTGCCCTGAACACAGTAAAAGTACATAATCCACTATAACTTACCTTGACCTGAACACAGTATAACTTACCTTGCTCTGAACACAGTAAAACTACACAATCCAATTTAACTTACCTTGCTCTGAACACAGTAAAACTACACAATCCACTTTAACTTACCTTGCTCTGAACACAGTAAAACTACACAATCGACTATAACTTACCTTGCTCTGAACACAGTAAAACTACACAATCCACTTTAACTTACCTTGCTCTGAACACAGCAAAACTACACAATCCTCTATAACTTACCTTGCCTTGAACACAGTAAAATTACACAATCCACTATAACTAACCTTGCCCCGAACACAGTAAAACTACACAATCCACTATAACTTACCTTGATCTGAACACAGTAAAACTACACAATCCACTTTAACTTACCTTGCTTTGAACACAGTAAACTACACAATCCACTATAACTTACCTTGCCCTGAACACAGTAAAACTACGTAATCCACTATAACTTACCTTGCCCTGAACACAGTAAAACTAGACAATCCACTATAACTTACCTTGCCCTGAACACAGTAAAACTACACAATCCACTTCAACTTACCTTGCTCTGAACACAGTAAAACTACACAATCCACTATAACTTACCTTGCCCTGAACACAGTAAAACTACACAATCCACTATAACTTACCTTGCCCTGAACACAGTAAAACTACACAATCCACTATAACTTACCTTGCCTGAACACAGTAAAACTACACAATCCACTATAACTTACCTTGCCCTGAACACAGTAAAACTACACAATCCACTATAACTTACCTTGCCCTGAACACAGCAAAACTACACAATCCACTTCAACTTACCTTGCTCTGAACACAGTAAAACTACACAGTCCACTATAACTTACCTTGCCCTGAACACAGTAAAACTACACAATCCACTATAACTTACTTTGCTCTGAACACAGTAAAACTACACAATCCACTTTAACTTACCTTGCCCTGAACACAGTAAAACTACACAATCCACTTCAACTTACCTTGCCCTGAACACAGTAAAATTACACAATCCACTATAAGTTACCTTGCCCTGAACACAGTAAAACTACACAATCCACAATAACTTACCTTGCCCTGAACATAGTAAAACTACGTAATCCACTATAACTTATCTTCCTCTAAACACAGTAAAACTACACAATCCACTATAACTTACCTTGCCCTGAACACAGTAAAACTACACAATCCACTATAACTTACCTTGCCCTGAACACAGTAAAACTACACAATCCACTATAACTTACTTTGCCCTGAACACAGTAAAACTACACAATCCACTATAACTTACCTTGCCCTGAACACAGTAAAACTACATGATCCACTATAACTTACCTTGCCCTGAACACGGTAAAACTACACAATCCACTATAACTAACCTTGCTCTGAACACAGTAAAACTACACAATCCACTATAACTTACCTTGCCCTGAACACACTAAAACTACACAATCCACTATAACTTAACTGGCCCTGAACACAGTAAAACTACACAATCCACTATAACTTACCTTGCACTGAACACAGTAAAACTACACAATCCACTATAACTTACCTTGCTCTGAACACAGTAAAACTACACAATCCTCTATAACTTACCTTGCTCTGAACACAGTGAAACTACACAATCCACTATAACTTACCTTGTTCTGAACACAGTAAAACTAAATAATCCACTATAACTTACCTGGCCCTGAACACAGGGAAACTACACAATCCACTATAACTTACGTTGCCCTGAACACAGTAAAACTAACACAATCCACTATAACTTACCTTGCCCTGAACACAGTAAAACTACACAATCCACTATAAATTACCTTGCCCTGAACACAGTAAAACTACACAATCCACTATAACTTACCTTGCTCTGAACACAGTAAAACTACACAATCCACTATAACTTACTTTGCCCTGAACACAGTAAAACTACACAATCCACTATAAATAAATTACCTTGCTCTGAACACAGTAAAACTACATAATCCACTATAACTTACCTTGCCCTGAACACACTAAAACTAGACAATCTTCTATAACTTACCTTGCCCTGAACACAGTAAAACTAGACAATCCCCTATACCTTACCTTGCTCTGAACACAGTAAAACTACACAATCCACTATAACTTACTTTTCTGAACACAGTAAAACTACACAATCCACTATAACTTAAATTGCCCTGAACTCAGTAAAACTAAATAATCCACTGTACCTTACCTTGCCCTGAACACAGTAAAACTACACAATCCAATTTAACTTACCTTGCTCTGAACACAGTAAAACTACACAATCCACTTTAACTTACCTTGCTCTGAACACAGTAAAACTACACAATCGACTATAACTTACCTTGCTCTGAACACAGTAAAACTACACAATCCACTTTAACTTACCTTGCTCTGAACACAGCAAAACTACACAATCCTCTATAACTTACCTTGCCTTGAACACAGTAAAATTACACAATCCACTATAACTAACCTTGCCCCGAACACAGTAAAACTACACAATCCACTATAACTTACCTTGATCTGAACACAGTAAAACTACACAATCCACTTTAACTTACCTTGCTTTGAACACAGTAAACTACACAATCCACTATAACTTACCTTGCCCTGAACACAGTAAAACTACGTAATCCACTATAACTTACCTTGCCCTGAACACAGTAAAACTAGACAATCCACTATAACTTACCTTGCCCTGAACACAGTAAAACTACACAATCCACTTCAACTTACCTTGCTCTGAACACAGTAAAACTACACAATCCACTATAACTTACCTTGCCCTGAACACAGTAAAACTACACAATCCACTATAACTTACCTTGCCCTGAACACAGTAAAACTACACAATCCACTATAACTTACCTTGCCTGAACACAGTAAAACTACACAATCCACTATAACTTACCTTGCCCTGAACACAGTAAAACTACACAATCCACTATAACTTACCTTGCCCTGAACACAGTAAAACTACACAATCCACTTCAACTTACCTTGCTCTGAACACAGTAAAACTACACAATCCACTATAACTTACCTTGCCCTGAACACAGTAAAACTACACAATCCACTATAACTTACTTTGCTCTGAACACAGTAAAACTACACAATCCACTTTAACTTACCTTGCTCTGAACACAGTAAAACTACACAATCCACTTCAACTTACCTTGCCCTGAACACAGTAAAATTACACAATCCACTATAACTTACCTTGCCCTGAACACAGTAAAACTACACAATCCACAATAACTTACCTTGCCCTGAACATAGTAAAACTACGTAATCCACTATAACTTACCTTCCTCTAAACACAGTAAAACTACACAATCCACTATAACTTACCTTGCCCTGAACACAGTAAAACTACGTAATCCACTATAACTTACCTTGCCCTGAACACAGTAAAACTAGACAATCCACTATAATTTACCTTGCCCTGAACACAGTAAATCTACACAACCCACTATAACTTACCTTGCTCTGAACACAGTAAAACTACATAATCCACTATAACTTACCTTGCCCTGAACACAGTAAAACTAACACAATCCACTATAACTTACCTTGCCCTGAACACAGTAAAACTACACAATCCACTTTAACTTACCTTGCTCTGAACACAGTAAAACTACACAATCCACTTCAACTTACCTTGCTCTGAACATAGTAAAACTACACAATCCACTATAACTTACCTTGCCCTGAACACAGTAAAATTACACAATCCACTATAACTTACCTTGCCCTGAACACAGTAAAACTACACAATCCACTATAACTTAAATTGCCCTGAACTCAGTAAAACTAAATAATCCACTGTACCTTACCTTGCCCTGAACACAGTAAAACTACACAATCCACTATAACTTACCTTGCCCTGAACACAGTAAAACTACACAATCCACTATAACTTACCTTGCTCTGAACACAGTAAAACTACATAATCCACTATAACTTACCTTGCCCTGAACACAGTAAAACTAACACAATCCACTATAACTTACCTTGCCCTGGACACACTAAAACTACACCATCCACTATAAATTACGTTGCCATGAACATACTAAAACTACACGATCTTCTATAACTTACCTTGCCCTGAACACAGTAAAACCACACAATCCACTATAACTTACCTTGCCCTGAACACAGTAAAGCTACACAATCCACTATAAATTACGTTGCCCTGAACATACTAAAACTACACAATCTTCTATAACTTACCTTGCCCTGAACACAGTAAAACTACACAATCCACTGTAACTTACCATGCCCTGAACACAGTAAAACTACACAATCCACTATAACTTACCTTGCCCTGAACACAGTAAAACTACACAATCCACTATAACTTACCTTGCCCTGAACACTGTAAAACTACATAATCCACTATAACTTACCTTGCCCTGAAACAGTAAAACTACACAAACCACTATAACTTACCTTGCCCTGAACACAGTAAAACTACACAATCCACTATAACTTACCTTGCCCTGAACACAGTAAAACTACACGATCCACTATAAATTACCTTGCCCTGAACACAGTAAAACTACACAATCCACTATAACACACCTTCCCCTGAACACAGTAAAACTACACAATCCACTATAACTTACCTTGCCCTGAACACAGTAAAACTACACAATCCACTATAACTTACCTTGCCCTGAACACAGTAAAACTACACAATCCACTATAACTTACCTTGACCTGCACACCATAAAACTACACAATCCACTTCAACTTATCTTGCTCTGAACACAGTAAAACTACACAATCCACTATAACTTACCTTGCCTTGAACACAGTAAAATTACACAATCCACTATAACTAACCTTGCCCTGAACACAGTAAGACTACACATTCCACTATAACTTACCTTGCCCTGAACACAGTAAAAGTACATAATCCACTATAACTTACCTTGACCTGAACACAGTATAACTTACCTTGCTCTGAACACAGTAAAACTACACAATCCAATTTAACTTACCTTGCTCTGAACACAGTAAAACTACACAATCCACTTTAACTTACCTTGCTCTGAACACAGTAAAACTACACAATCGACTATAACTTACCTTGCTCTGAACACAGTAAAACTACACAATCCACTTTAACTTACCTTGCTCTGAACACAGCAAAACTACACAATCCTCTATAACTTACCTTGCCTTGAACACAGTAAAATTACACAATCCACTATAACTAACCTTGCCCCGAACACAGTAAAACTACACAATCCACTATAACTTACCTTGATCTGAACACAGTAAAACTACACAATCCACTTTAACTTACCTTGCTTTGAACACAGTAAACTACACAATCCACTATAACTTACCTTGCCCTGAACACAGTAAAACTACGTAATCCACTATAACTTACCTTGCCCTGAACACAGTAAAACTAGACAATCCACTATAACTTACCTTGCCCTGAACACAGTAAAACTACACAATCCACTTCAACTTACCTTGCTCTGAACACAGTAAAACTACACAATCCACTATAACTTACCTTGCCCTGAACACAGTAAAACTACACAATCCACTATAACTTACCTTGCCCTGAACACAGTAAAACTACACAATCCACTATAACTTACCTTGCCTGAACACAGTAAAACTACACAATCCACTATAACTTACCTTGCCCTGAACACAGTAAAACTACACAATCCACTATAACTTACCTTGCCCTGAACACAACAAAACTACACAATCCACTTCAACTTACCTTGCTCTGAACACAGTAAAACTACACAGTCCACTATAACTTACCTTGCCCTGAACACAGTAAAACTACACAATCCACTATAACTTACTTTGCTCTGAACACAGTAAAACTACACAATCCACTTTAACTTACCTTGCCCTGAACACAGTAAAACTACACAATCCACTTCAACTTACCTTGCCCTGAACACAGTAAAATTACACAATCCACTATAAGTTACCTTGCCCTGAACACAGTAAAACTACACAATCCACAATAACTTACCTTGCCCTGAACATAGTAAAACTACGTAATCCACTATAACTTACCTTCCTCTAAACACAGTAAAACTACACAATCCACTATAACTTACCTTGCCCTGAACACAGTAAAACTACGTAATCCACTATAACTTACCTTGCCCTGAACACAGTAAAACTAGACAATCCACTATAATTTACCTTGCCCTGAACACAGTAAATCTACACAATCCACTATAACTTACCTTGCTCTGAACACAGTAAAACTACATAATCCACTATAACTTACCTTGCCCTGAACACAGTAAAACTAACACAATCCACTATAACTTACCTTGCCCTGAACACAGTAAAACTACACAATCCACTTTAACTTACCTTGCTCTGAACACAGTAAAACTACACAATCCACTTCAACTTACCTTGCTCTGAACACAGTAAAACTACACAATCCACTATAACTTACCTTGACCTGAACACCATAAAACTACACAATCCACTTCAACTTATCTTGCTCTGAACACAGTAAAACTACACAATCCACTATAACTTACCTTGCCTTGAACACAGTAAAATTACACAATCCACTATAACTAACCTTGCCCTGAACACAGTAAGACTACACATTCCACTATAACTTACCTTGCCCTGAACACAGTAAAAGTACATAATCCACTATAACTTACCTTGACCTGAACACAGTATAACTTACCTTGCTCTGAACACAGTAAAACTACACAATCCAATTTAACTTACCTTGCTCTGAACACAGTAAAACTACACAATCCACTTTAACTTACCTTGCTCTGAACACAGTAAAACTACACAATCGACTATAACTTACCTTGCTCTGAACACAGTAAAACTACACAATCCACTTTAACTTACCTTGCTCTGAACACAGCAAAACTACACAATCCTCTATAACTTACCTTGCCTTGAACACAGTAAAATTACACAATCCACTATAACTAACCTTGCCCCGAACACAGTAAAACTACACAATCCACTATAACTTACCTTGATCTGAACACAGTAAAACTACACAATCCACTTTAACTTACCTTGCTTTGAACACAGTAAACTACACAATCCACTATAACTTACCTTGCCCTGAACACAGTAAAACTACGTAATCCACTATAACTTACCTTGCCCTGAACACAGTAAAACTAGACAATCCACTATAACTTACCTTGCCCTGAACACAGTAAAACTACACAATCCACTTCAACTTACCTTGCTCTGAACACAGTAAAACTACACAATCCACTATAACTTACCTTGCCCTGAACACAGTAAAACTACACAATCCACTATAACTTACCTTGCCCTGAACACAGTAAAACTACACAATCCACTATAACTTACCTTGCCTGAACACAGTAAAACTACACAATCCACTATAACTTACCTTGCCCTGAACACAGTAAAACTACACAATCCACTATAACTTACCTTGCCCTGAACACAGTAAAACTACACAATCCACTTCAACTTACCTTGCTCTGAACACAGTAAAACTACACAATCCACTATAACTTACCTTGCCCTGAACACAGTAAAACTACACAATCCACTATAACTTACTTTGCTCTGAACACAGTAAAACTACACAATCCACTTTAACTTACCTTGCTCTGAACACAGTAAAACTACACAATCCACTTCAACTTACCTTGCCCTGAACACAGTAAAATTACACAATCCACTATAACTTACCTTGCCCTGAACACAGTAAAACTACACAATCCACAATAACTTACCTTGCCCTGAACATAGTAAAACTACGTAATCCACTATAACTTACCTTCCTCTAAACACAGTAAAACTACACAATCCACTATAACTTACCTTGCCCTGAACACAGTAAAACTACGTAATCCACTATAACTTACCTTGCCCTGAACACAGTAAAACTAGACAATCCACTATAATTTACCTTGCCCTGAACACAGTAAATCTACACAACCCACTATAACTTACCTTGCTCTGAACACAGTAAAACTACATAATCCACTATAACTTACCTTGCCCTGAACACAGTAAAACTAACACAATCCACTATAACTTACCTTGCCCTGAACACAGTAAAACTACACAATCCACTTTAACTTACCTTGCTCTGAACACAGTAAAACTACACAATCCACTTCAACTTACCTTGCTCTGAACATAGTAAAACTACACAATCCACTATAACTTACCTTGCCCTGAACACAGTAAAATTACACAATCCACTATAACTTACCTTGCCCTGAACACAGTAAAACTACACAATCCACAATAACTTACCTTGCCCTGAACATAGTAAAACTACGTAATCCACTATAACTTACCTTCCTCTAAACACAGTAAAACTACACAATCCACTATAACTTACCTTGCCCTGAACACAGTAAAACTAGACAATCCACTATAATTTACCTTGCCCTGAACACAGTAAATCTACACAATCCACTATAACTTACCTTGCTCTGAACACAGTAAAACTACATAATCCACTATAACTTACCTTGCCCTGAACACAGTAAAACTAACACAATCCACTATAACTTACCTTGCCCTGAACACAGTAAAACTACACCATCCACTACAAATTACATTGCCATGAACATACTAAAACTACACGATCTTCTATAACTTACCTTGCCCTGAACACAGTAAAACCACACAATCCACTATAACTTACCTTGCCCTGAACACAGTAAAACTACACAATCCACTATAACTTACCTTGCCCTGAACACAGTAAATCTACACAATCCACTATAACTTACCTTGCCCAGAACACAGTAAAACTACACAATCCACTATAACTTACCTTGCCCTGAGCACGGTAAAACTACACAATCCACTTCAACTTACCTTGCTCTGAACACAGTAAAACTACATAATCCACAATAACTTACCTTGCCCTGAACACAGTAAAATTACACAATCCACTATAACTAACCTTGCCCTGAACACAGTAAAACTACACAATCCACTGTAACTTACCTGGCTCTGAACACAGTAAAACTACACATTCCACTTTAATTTACCTTGCTCTGAACACAGTAAAACTACACAATCCACTATAACTTAGCTTGTCCTGAACACCGTAAAACTACACAATCCACCATAACTTACCTTGCCCTGAACACAGTAAAAGTACATAATCCACTATAACTTACCTTGCCCTGAACACAGTATAACTTACCTTGCCCTGAACACAGTAAAACTACACAATCCACTATAAATTACGTTGCTCTGAACACAGTAAAACTACATAATCCACTATAACTTACCTTGCCCTGAAAACACTAAAACTACACAATCTTCTATAACTTACCTTGCACTGAACACAGTAAAACTAGACAATCCCCTATACCTTACCTTGCTCTGAACACAGTAAAGCTACACAATCCACTATAACTTACTTTTCTGAACACAGTAAAACTACACAATCCACTATAACTTAAATTGCCCTGAACTCAGTAAAACTACATAATCCACTGTAACTTACCTTGCCCTGAACACAGTAAAACTACACAACCCACTATAAGTTACCTTGTCCTGAACACGGTAAAACTACACGATCCACTATAACTTACCTTCCCCTGAACAAAGTAAAACTACACAATCCACTATAACTTACCTTGCCCTGAACACAGTAAAACTACACAATCCACTATAACTTACCTTGCCCTGAACACAGTAAAACTACACAATCCACTATAACTTACCTTGACCTGAACACCATAAAACTACACAATCCACTTCAACTTATCTTGCTCTGAACACAGTAAAACTACACAATCCACTATAACTTACCTTGCCTTGAACACAGTAAAATTACACGATCCACTATAACTAACCTTGCCCTGAACACAGTAAGACTACACATTCCACTATAACTTACCTTGCCCTGAACACAGTAAAAGTACATAATCCACTATAACTTACCTTGACCTGAACACAGTATAACTTACCTTGCTCTGAACACAGTAAAACTACACAATCCAATTTAACTTACCTTGCTCTGAACACAGTAAAACTACACAATCCACTTTAACTTACCTTGCTCTGAACACAGTAAAACTACACAATCGACTATAACTTACCTTGCTCTGAACACAGTAAAACTACACAATCCACTTTAACTTACCTTGCTCTGAACACAGCAAAACTACACAATCCTCTATAACTTACCTTGCCTTGAACACAGTAAAATTACACAATCCACTATAACTAACCTTGCCCCGAACACAGTAAAACTACACAATCCACTATAACTTACCTTGATCTGAACACAGTAAAACTACACAATCCACTTTAACTTACCTTGCTTTGAACACAGTAAACTACACAATCCACTATAACTTACCTTGCCCTGAACACAGTAAAACTACGTAATCCACTATAACTTACCTTGCCCTGAACACAGTAAAACTAGACAATCCACTATAATTTACCTTGCCTTGAACACAGTAAAACTACACAATCCACTATAACTCACCTTGCTCTGAACACAGTAAAACTACATAATCCACTATAACTTACCTTGCCCTGAACACAGTAAATCTAACACAATCCACTATAACTTACCTTGCCCTGAACACAGTAAAACTACACAATCCACTATAAATTATGTTTCCATGAACATACTAAAACTACACAATATTCTATAACTTACCTTGCCCTGAACACAGTAAAACTACACAATCCACTATAACTTACCTTGCCCTGAACACAGTAAAACTACACAATCCACTATAACTTACCTTGCCTGAACACAGTAAAACTACACAATCCACTATAACTTACCTTGCCCTGAACACAGTAAAACTACACAATCCACTATAACTTACCTTGCCCTGAACACAGTAAAACTACACAATCCACTTCAACTTACCTTGCTCTGAACACAGTAAAACTACATAATCCACTATAACTTACCTTGCCCTGAACACAGTAAAACTAACACAATCCACTATAACTTACCTTGCCCTGAACACAGTAAAACTACACCATCCACTACAAATTACATTGCCATGAACATACTAAAACTACACGATCTTCTATAACTTACCTTGCCCTGAACACAGTAAAACTACACAATCCACTATAACTTACCTTGCCCTGAACACAGTAAAACTACACAATCCACTATAACTTACCTTGCCCAGAACACAGTAAAACTACACAATCCACTATAACTTACCTTGCCCTGAGCACGGTAAAACTACACAATCCACTTCAACTTACCTTGCTCTGAACACAGTAAAACTACATAATCCACAATAACTTACCTTGCCCTGAACACAGTAAAATTACACAATCCACTATAACTAACCTTGCCCTGAACACAGTAAAACTACACAATCCACTATAACTTACCTGGCTCTGAACACAGTAAAACTACACAATCCACTTTAATTTACCTTGCTCTGAACACAGTAAAACTACACAATCCACTATAACTTAGCTCGTCCTGAACACCGTAAAACTACACAATCCACCATAACTTACCTTGCCCTGAACACAGTAAAAGTACATAATCCACTATAACTTACCTTGCCCTGAACACAGTATAACTTACCTTGCCCTGAACACAGTAAAACTACACAATCCACTATAAATTACGTTGCTCTGAACACAGTAAAACTACATAATCCACTATAACTTACCTTGCCCTGAAAACACTAAAACTACACAATCTTCTATAACTTACCTTGCACTGAACACAGTAAAACTAGACAATCCCCTATACTTTACCTTGCTCTGAACACAGTAAAGCTACACAATCCACTATAACTTACTTTTCTGAACACAGTAAAACTACACAATCCACTATAACTTAAATTGCCCTGAACTCAGTAAAACTACATAATCCACTGTAACTTACCTTGCCCTGAACACAGTAAAACTACACAACCCACTATAAGTTACCTTGCCCTGAACACGGTAAAACTACACGATCCACTATAACTTACCTTGCCCTGAACACAGTAAAAGTACATAATCCACTATAACTTACCTTGCCCTGAACACAGTATAACTTACCTTGCTCTGAACACAGTAAAACTACACAATCCAATTTAACTTACCTTGCTCTGAACACAGTAAATCTACACAATCCACTTTAACTTACCTTGCTCTGAACACAGTAAAACTACACAATCGACTATAACTTACCTTGCTCTGAACACAGTAAAACTACACAATCCACTTTAACTTACCTTGCTCTGAACACAGTAAAACTACACAATCCACTATAACTTACCTTGCCTTGAACACAGTAAAATTACACAATCCATTATAACTAACCTTGCCCCGAACACAGTAAAACTACACAATCCACTATAACTTACCTTGCCCTGAACACAGTAAAACTACACAATCCACTATAACTTACCTTGCCCTGAACACAGTAAAACTACACAATCCACTATAACTTACCTTGCCCTGAACACAGTAAAACTACACAATCCACTATAACTTACCTTGCCCTGAACACCATAAAACTACACAATCCACTTCAACTTATCTTGCTCTGAACACAGTAAAACTACACAATCCACTATAACTTACCTTGCCTTGAACACAGTAAAATTACACAATCCACTATAACTAACCTTGCTCTGAACACAGTAAAACTACATAATACACTATAACTTACCTTGCCCTGAACACACTAAAACTACACAATCTTCTATAACTTACCTTGCCCTGAACACAGTATAACTTACCTTGCTCTGAACACAGTAAAACTACACAATCCAATTTAACTTACCTTGCTCTGAACACAGTAAAACTACACAATCCACTTTAACTTACCTTGCTCTGAACACAGTAAAACTACACAATCGACTATAACTTACCTTGCTCTGAACACAGTAAAACTACACAATCCACTTTAACTTACCTTGCTCTGAACACAGCAAAACTACACAATCCTCTATAACTTACCTTGCCTTGAACACAGTAAAATTACACAATCCACTATAACTAACCTTGCCCCGAACACAGTAAAACTACACAATCCACTATAACTTACCTTGATCTGAACACAGTAAAACTACACAATCCACTTTAACTTACCTTGCTTTGAACACAGTAAACTACACAATCCACTATAACTTACCTTGCCCTGAACACAGTAAAACTACGTAATCCACTATAACTTACCTTGCCCTGAACACAGTAAAACTAGACAATCCACTATAATTTACCTTGCCTTGAACACAGTAAAACTACACAATCCACTATAACTCACCTTGCTCTGAACACAGTAAAACTACATAATCCACTATAACTTACCTTGCCCTGAACACAGTAAATCTAACACAATCCACTATAACTTACCTTGCCCTGAACACAGTAAAACTACACAATCCACTATAAATTATGTTTCCATGAACATACTAAAACTACACAATATTCTATAACTTACCTTGCCCTGAACACAGTAAAACTACACAATCCACTATAACTTACCTTGCCCTGAACACAGTAAAACTACACAATCCACTATAACTTACCTTGCCTGAACACAGTAAAACTACACAATCCACTATAACTTACCTTGTCCTGAACACAGTAAAACTACACAATCCACTATAACTTACCTTGCCCTGAACACAGTAAAACTACACAATCCACTTCAACTTACCTTGCTCTGAACACAGTAAAACTACATAATCCACTATAACTTACCTTGCCCTGAACACAGTAAAACTAACACAATCCACTATAACTTACCTTGCCCTGAACACAGTAAAACTACACCATCCACTACAAATTACATTGCCATGAACATACTAAAACTACACGATCTTCTATAACTTACCTTGCCCTGAACACAGTAAAACCACACAATCCACTATAACTTACCTTGCCCTGAACACAGTAAAACTACACAATCCACTAAAACTTACCTTGCCCTGAACACAGTAAAACTACACAATCCACTATAACTTACCTTGCCCAGAACACAGTAAAACTACACAATCCACTATAACTTACCTTGCCCTGAGCACGGTAAAACTACACAATCCACTTCAACTTACCTTGCTCTGAACACAGTAAAACTACATAATCCACAATAACTTACCTTGCCCTGAACACAGTAAAATTACACAATCCACTATAACTAACCTTGCCCTGAACACAGTAAAACTACACAATCCACTATAACTTACCTGGCTCTGAACACAGTAAAACTACACAATCCACTTTAATTTACCTTTCTCTGAACACAGTAAAACTACACAATCCACTATAACTTAGCTCGTCCTGAACACCGTAAAACTACACAATCCACCATAACTTACCTTGCCCTGAACACAGTAAAAGTACATAATCCACTATAACTTACCTTGCCCTGAACACAGTATAACTTACCTTGCCCTGAACACAGTAAAACTACACAATCCACTATAAATTACGTTGCTCTGAACACAGTAAAACTACATAATCCACTATAACTTACCTTGCCCTGAAAACACTAAAACTACACAATCTTCTATAACTTACCTTGCACTGAACACAGTAAAACTAGACAATCCCCTATACTTTACCTTGCTCTGAACACAGTAAAGCTACACAATCCACTATAACTTACTTTTCTGAACACAGTAAAACTACACAATCCACTATAACTTAAATTGCCCTGAACTCAGTAAAACTACATAATCCACTGTAACTTACCTTGCCCTGAACACAGTAAAACTACACAACCCACTATAAGTTACCTTGCCCTGAACACGGTAAAACTACACGATCCACTATAACTTACCTTGCCCTGAACACAGTAAAAGTACATAATCCACTATAACTTACCTTGCCCTGAACACAGTATAACTTACCTTGCTCTGAACACAGTAAAACTACACAATCCAATTTAACTTACCTTGCTCTGAACACAGTAAATCTACACAATCCACTTTAACTTACCTTGCTCTGAACACAGTAAAACTACACAATCGACTATAACTTACCTTGCTCTGAACACAGTAAAACTACACAATCCACTTTAACTTACCTTGCTCTGAACACAGTAAAACTACACAATCCACTATAACTTACCTTGCCTTGAACACAGTAAAATTACACAATCCATTATAACTAACCTTGCCCCGAACACAGTAAAACTACACAATCCACTATAACTTACCTTGCCCTGAACACAGTAAAACTACACAATCCACTATAACTTACCTTGCTCTGAACACAGTAAAACTACATAATCCACTATAACTTACCTTGCCCTGAACACAGTAAAACTACACCATCCACTATAAATTACGTTGCCATGAACATACTAAAACTACACGATCTTCTATAACTTACCTTGCCCTGAACACAGTAAAACCACACAATCCACTATAACTTACCTTGTCCTGAACACAGTAAAACTACACAATCCACTATAACTTACCTTGCCCTGAACACAGTAAAACTACACAATCCACTATAACTTACCTTGCCCTGAACACAGTAAAACTACACAATCCACTATAACTTACCTTGCCCTGAACACCATAAAACTACACAATCCACTTCAACTTATCTTGCTCTGAACACAGTAAAACTACATAATACACTATAACTTACCTTGCCCTGAACACACTAAAACTACACAATCTTCTATAACTTACCTTGCCCTGAACACAGTATAACTTACCTTGCTCTGAACACAGTAAAACTACACAATCCAATTTAACTTACCTTGCTCTGAACACAGTAAAACTACACAATCCACTTTAACTTACCTTGCTCTGAACACAGTAAAACTACACAATCGACTATAACTTACCTTGCTCTGAACACAGTAAAACTACACAATCCACTTTAACTTACCTTGCTCTGAACACAGCAAAACTACACAATCCTCTATAACTTACCTTGCCTTGAACACAGTAAAATTACACAATCCACTATAACTAACCTTGCCCCGAACACAGTAAAACTACACAATCCACTATAACTTACCTTGATCTGAACACAGTAAAACTACACAATCCACTTTAACTTACCTTGCTTTGAACACAGTAAACTACACAATCCACTATAACTTACCTTGCCCTGAACACAGTAAAACTACGTAATCCACTATAACTTACCTTGCCCTGAACACAGTAAAACTAGACAATCCACTATAATTTACCTTGCCTTGAACACAGTAAAACTACACAATCCACTATAACTCACCTTGCTCTGAACACAGTAAAACTACATAATCCACTATAACTTACCTTGCCCTGAACACAGTAAAACTAACACAATCCACTATAACTTACCTTGCCCTGAACACAGTAAAACTACACAATCCACTATAAATTATGTTTCCATGAACATACTAAAACTACACAATATTCTATAACTTACCTTGCCCTGAACACAGTAAAACTACACAATCCACTATAACTTACCTTGCCCTGAACACAGTAAAACTACACAATCCACTATAACTTACCTTGCCTGAACACAGTAAAACTACACAATCCACTATAACTTACCTTGCCCTGAACACAGTAAAACTACACAATCCACTATAACTTACCTTGCCCTGAACACAGTAAAACTACACAATCCACTTCAACTTACCTTGCTCTGAACACAGTAAAACTACATAATCCACTATAACTTACCTTGCCCTGAACACAGTAAAACTAACACAATCCACTATAACTTACCTTGCCCTGAACACAGTAAAACTACACCATCCACTACAAATTACATTGCCATGAACATACTAAAACTACATGATCTTCTATAACTTACCTTGCCCTGAACACAGTAAAACCACACAATCCACTATAACTTACCTTGCCCTGAACACAGTAAAACTACACAATCCACTATAACTTACCTTGCCCTGAACACAGTAAAACTACACAATCCACTATAACTTACCTTGCCCAGAACACAGTAAAACTACACAATCCACTATAACTTACCTTGCCCTGAGCACGGTAAAACTACACAATCCACTTCAACTTACCTTGCTCTGAACACAGTAAAACTACATAATCCACAATAACTTACCTTGCCCTGAACACAGTAAAATTACACAATCCACTATAACTAACCTTGCCCTGAACACAGTAAAACTACACAATCCACTATAACTTACCTGGCTCTGAACACAGTAAAACTACACAATCCACTTTAATTTACCTTGCTCTGAACACAGTAAAACTACACAATCCACTATAACTTAGCTCGTCCTGAACACCGTAAAACTACACAATCCACCATAACTTACCTTGCCCTGAACACAGTAAAAGTACATAATCCACTATAACTTACCTTGCCCTGAACACAGTATAACTTACCTTGCCCTGAACACAGTAAAACTACACAATCCACTATAAATTACGTTGCTCTGAACACAGTAAAACTACATAATCCACTATAACTTACCTTGCCCTGAAAACACTAAAACTACACAATCTTCTATAACTTACCTTGCACTGAACACAGTAAAACTAGACAATCCCCTATACTTTACCTTGCTCTGAACACAGTAAAGCTACACAATCCACTATAACTTACTTTTCTGAACACAGTAAAACTACACAATCCACTATAACTTAAATTGCCCTGAACTCAGTAAAACTACATAATCCACTGTAACTTACCTTGCCCTGAACACAGTAAAACTACACAACCCACTATAAGTTACCTTGCCCTGAACACGGTAAAACTACACGATCCACTATAACTTACCTTGCCCTGAACACAGTAAAAGTACATAATCCACTATAACTTACCTTGCCCTGAACACAGTATAACTTACCTTGCTCTGAACACAGTAAAACTACACAATCCAATTTAACTTACCTTGCTCTGAACACAGTAAATCTACACAATCCACTTTAACTTACCTTGCTCTGAACACAGTAAAACTACACAATCGACTATAACTTACCTTGCTCTGAACACAGTAAAACTACACAATCCACTTTAACTTACCTTGCTCTGAACACAGTAAAACTACACAATCCACTATAACTTACCTTGCCTTGAACACAGTAAAATTACACAATCCATTATAACTAACCTTGCCCCGAACACAGTAAAACTAACACAATCCACTATAACTTACCTTGCCCTGAACACAGTAAAACTACACAATCCACTATAAATTATGTTTCCATGAACATACTAAAACTATACAATATTCTATAACTTACCTTGCCCTGAACACAGTAAAACTACACAATCCACTATAACTTACCTTGCCCTGAACACAGTAAAACTACACAATCCACTATAACTTACCTTGCCTGAACACAGTAAAACTACACAATCCACTATAACTTACCTTGCCCTGAACACAGTAAAACTACACAATCCACTATAACTTACCTTGCCCTGAACACAGTAAAACTACACAATCCACTTCAACTTACCTTGCTCTGAACACAGTAAAACTACATAATCCACTATAACTTACCTTGCCCTGAACACAGTAAAACTAACACAATCCACTATAACTTACCTTGCCCTGAACACAGTAAAACTACACCATCCACTACAAATTACATTGCCATGAACATACTAAAACTACATGATCTTCTATAACTTACCTTGCCCTGAACACAGTAAAACCACACAATCCACTATAACTTACCTTGCCCTGAACACAGTAAAACTACACAATCCACTATAACTTACCTTGCCCTGAACACAGTAAAACTACACAATCCACTATAACTTACCTTGCCCAGAACACAGTAAAACTACACAATCCACTATAACTTACCTTGCCCTGAGCACGGTAAAACTACACAATCCACTTCAACTTACCTTGCTCTGAACACAGTAAAACTACATAATCCACAATAACTTACCTTGCCCTGAACACAGTAAAATTACACAATCCACTATAACTAACCTTGCCCTGAACACAGTAAAACTACACAATCCACTATAACTTACCTGGCTCTGAACACAGTAAAACTACACAATCCACTTTAATTTACCTTGCTCTGAACACAGTAAAACTACACAATCCACTATGACTTAGCTCGTCCTGAACACCGTAAAACTACACAATCCACCATAACTTACCTTGCCCTGAACACAGTAAAAGTACATAATCCACTATAACTTACCTTGCCCTGAACACAGTATAACTTACCTTGCCCTGAACACAGTAAAACTACACAATCCACTATAAATTACGTTGCTCTGAACACAGTAAAACTACATAATCCACTATAACTTACCTTGCCCTGAAAACACTAAAACTACACAATCTTCTATAACTTACCTTGCACTGAACACAGTAAAACTAGACAATCCCCTATACTTTACCTTGCTCTGAACACAGTAAAGCTACACAATCCACTATAACTTACTTTTCTGAACACAGTAAAACTACACAATCCACTATAACTTAAATTGCCCTGAACTCAGTAAAACTACATAATCCACTGTAACTTACCTTGCCCTGAACACAGTAAAACTACACAACCCACTATAAGTTACCTTGCCCTGAACACGGTAAAACTACACGATCCACTATAACTTACCTTGCCCTGAACACAGTAAAAGTACATAATCCACTATAACTTACCTTGCCCTGAACACAGTATAACTTACCTTGCTCTGAACACAGTAAAACTACACAATCCAATTTAACTTACCTTGCTCTGAACACAGTAAATCTACACAATCCACTTTAACTTACCTTGCTCTGAACACAGTAAAACTACACAATCGACTATAACTTACCTTGCTCTGAACACAGTAAAACTACACAATCCACTTTAACTTACCTTGCTCTGAACACAGTAAAACTACACAATCCACTATAACTTACCTTGCCTTGAACACAGTAAAATTACACAATCCATTATAACTAACCTTGCCCCGAACACAGTAAAACTACACAATCCACTATAACTTACCTTGCCCTCAACACAGTAAAACTACACAATCCACTATAACTTACCTTGCTCTGAACACAGTAAAACTACATAATCCACTATAACTTACCTTGCCCTGAACACAGTAAAACTACACCATCCACTATAAATTACGTTGCCATGAACATACTAAAACTACACGATCTTCTATAACTTACCTTGCCCTGAACACAGTAAAACCACACAATCCACTATAACTTACCTTGCCCTGAACACAGTAAAACTACACAATCCACTATAACTTACCTTGCCCTGAACACAGTAAAACTACACAATCCACTATAACTTACCTTGCCCTGAACACAGTAAAACTACACAATCCACTATAACTTACCTTGCCCTGAACACCATAAAACTACACAATCCACTTCAACTTATCTTGCTCTGAACACAGTAAAACTACACAATCCACTATAACTTACCTTGCCTTGAACACAGTAAAATTACACAATCCACTATAACTAACCTTGCTCTGAACACAGTAAAACTACATAATACACTATAACTTACCTTGCCCTGAACACACTAAAACTACACAATCTTCTATAACTTACCTTGCCCTGAACACAGTAAAACTAAACAATCCCCTATACCTTACCTTGCTCTGAACACAGTAAAACTACACAATCCACTATAACTTACTTTTCTGAACACAGTAAAACTCCACAATCCACTATAACTTAAATTGCCCTGAACTCAGTAAAACTACATAATCCACTGTAACTTACCTTGCCCTGAACACAGTAAAACTACACAACCCACTATAACTTACCTTGCCCTGAACACAGTAAAACTACACGATCCACTATAACTTACCTTGCCCTGAACACAGTAAAAGTACATAATCCACTATAACTTACCTTGCCCTGAACACAGTATAACTTACCTTGCTCTGAACACAGTAAAACTACACAATCCAATTTAACTTACCTTGCTCTGAACACAGTAAATCTACACAATCCACTTTAACTTACCTTGCTCTGAACACAGTAAAACTACACAATCGACTATAACTTACCTTGCTCTGAACACAGTAAAACTACACAATCCACTTTAACTTACCTTGCTCTGAACACAGTAAAACTACACAATCCACTATAACTTACCTTGCCCTGAACACAGTAAAATTACACAATCCACTATAACTAACCTTGCCCTGAACTCAGTAAAACTACACAATCCACTATAACTTACCTGGCTCTGAACACAGTAAAACTACATAATCCACTTTAATTTACCTTGCTCTGAACACAGTAAAACTACACAATCCACTATAACTTAGCTTGTCCTGAACACAGTAAAACTACACAATCCACTATAACTTACCTTGCCCTGAACACGGTATAACTTACCTTGCTCTGAACACAGTAAAACTACACAATCCCATTTAACTTACCTTGCTCTGAACACAGTAAAACTACACAATTCACTTTAACTTACCTTGCCCTGAACACAGTAAAACTACACAATCCACTATAAATTACCTTGCTCTGAACACAGTAAAACTACATAATCCACTATAACTTACCTTGCCCTGAACACACTAAAACTACACAATCTTCTATAACTTACCTTGCCCTGAACACAGTAAAACTAGACAATCCCCTATACCTTACCTGGCTCTGAACACAGTAAAACTACACAATCCACTATAACTTACTTTTCTGAACACAGTAAAACTACACAATCCACTATAACTTAAATTGCCCTGAACTCAGTAAAACTACATAATCCACTGTAACTTACCTTACCCTGAACACAGTAAAACTACTCAACCCACTATAACTTACCTTGCCCTGAACACAGTAAAACTACACGATCCACTATAACTTACCTTGCCCTGAACACAGTAAAAGTACATAATCCACTATAACTTACCTTGCCCTGAACACAGTATAACTTACCTTGCTCTGAACACAGTAAAACTACACAATCCAATTTAACTTACCTTGCTCTGAACACAGTAAATCTACACAATCCACTTTAACTTACCTTGCTCTGAACAGAGTAAAACTACACAATCGACTATAACTTACCTTGCTCTGAACACAGTAAAACTACACAATCCACGTTAACTTACCTTGCTCTGAACACAGTAAAACTACACAATCCACTATAACTTACCTTGCCTTGAACACAGTAAAATTACACAATCCATTATAACTAACCTTGCCCCGAACACAGTAAAACTACACAATCCACTATAACTTACCTTGCCCTGAACACAGTAAAACTACACAATCCACTATAACTTACCTTGCTCTGAACACAGTAAAACTACATAATCCAATATAACTTACCTTGCCCTGAACACAGTAAAACTAACACAATCCACTATAACTTACCTTGCCCTGAACACAGTAAATCTACACCATCCACTATAAATTACGTTGCCATGAACATACTAAAACTACACGATCTTCTATAACTTACCTTGCCCTGAACACAGTAAAATCACACAATCCACTATAACTTACCTTGCCCTGAACACAGTAAAACTACACAATCCACTATAACTTACCTTGCCCTGAACACAGTAAAACTACACAATCCACTATAACTTACCTTGCACTGAACACAGTAAAACTACACAATCCACTATAACTTACCTTGCCCTGAACACCATAAAACTACACAATCCACTTCAACTTATCTTGCTCTGAACACAGTAAAACAACGCAACCCACTATAACTTACCTTGCTCTGAACACAGTAAAACTATATAATCCACTATTGCTTACCTTGCCCTGAACACAGCAAAACTACATAATCCACTATAACTTACCTTGCTCTGAACACAGTAAAACTACACAATCCACTATAACTTACCTTGCTCTGAACACAGTAAAACTACACAACACACTATAACTTACCTTGCCCTGAACACAGTAAAACTACATAATCCACTATTGCTTACCTTGCCCTGAACACAGTAAAATTACACAATCCACTATAACTAACCTTGCCCTGAACACAGTAAAACTACACAATCCACTATAACTTACTTTGCTCTGATCACAGTAAAATTACACAATCCACTATAACTAACCTTGCCCTGAACACAGTAAAACTACCCATTCCACTATAACTTACCTTGCTCTGAACACAGTAAAACTACACAATCCACTTTAACTTACCTTGCTCTGAACACAGTAAAACTACACAATCCACTATAACTTAGCTTGCCCTGAACACAGTAAAACTACACAATCCAGCATAACTTACCTTGCCCTGAACACAGTAAAAGTACATAATCCACTATAACTTACCTTGCCCTGAACACAGTATAACTTACCTTGCTCTGAACACAGTAAAACTACACGATCCACTTTAATTTTCCTTGCTCTGAACACAGTAAAACTACACAATCCACTTTAACTTACCTTGCTTTGAACACAGTAAACTACACAATCCACTATAACTTACCTTGCCCTGAACACAGTAAAACTACGTAATCCACTATAACTTACCTTGCCCTGAACACAGTAAAACTAGACAATCCACTATAATTTACCTTGCCTTGAACACAGTAAAATTACACAATCCACTATAACTAACGTTGCCCCGAACACAGTAAAACTACACAATCCACTATAACTTACCTTGATCTGAACACAGTAAAACTACACATTCCACTTTAACTTACCTTGCTTTGAACACAGTAAACTACACAATCCACTATAACTTACCTTGCCCTGAACACAGTAAAACTACGTAATCCACTATAATTTACCTTGCCTTGAACACAGTAAAACTACACAATCCACTATAACTCACCTTGCTCTGAACACAGTAAAACTACATAATCCACTATAACTTACCTTGCCCTGAACACAGTAAAACTAACACAATCCACTATAACTTACCTTGCCCTGAACACAGTAAAACTACACAATCCACTATAAATTATGTTTCCATGAACATACTAAAACTACACAATCTTCTATAACTTACCTTGCTCTGAACACAGTAAAACTACACAATCCACTTCAACTTACCTTGCTCTGAACACAGTAAAACTACACAATCCACTATAACTTCCCTTGCCCTGAACACAGTAAAATTACACAATCCACTATAACTTACCTTGCCCTGAACACAGTAAAACTACATAATCCACTATAACTTAACATGCTCTGAACACAGTAAAACTACACAACCCACTATAACTTACCTTGCCCTGAACACAGTAAAACTACACAATCCACAATAACTTACCTTGCCCTGAATATAGTAAAACTACGTAATCCACTATAACTTACCTTCCTCTAAACACAGTAAAACTACACAATCCACTATAACTTACCTTGCCCTGAACACAGTAAAACTACGTAATCCACTATAACTTACCTTGCCCTGACACAGTAAAACTACAGAATCCACTATAACTCACCTTGCTCTGAACACAGTAAAACTACATAATCCACTATAACTTACCTTGCCCTGAACACAGTAAAACTAACACAATCCACTATAACTTACCTTGCCCTGAACACAGTAAAACTACACAATCCACTATAAATTATGTTTCCATGAACATACTAAATCTACACAATCTTCTATAACTTACCTTGCCCTGAACACAGTAAAACTACACAATCCACTATAACTTACCTTGCCTGAACACAGTAAAACTACACAATCCACTATAACTTACCTTGCCCTGAACACAGTAAAACTACACAATCCACTATAACTTACCTTGCCCTGAACACAGTAAAACTACACAATCCACTTCAACTTACCTTGCTCTGAACACAGTAAAACTACACAATCCACTATAACTTACCTTGCCCTGAACACAGTAAAACTACACAATCCACTATAACTTACTTTGCTCTGAATACAGTAAAACTACACAATCCACTTTAACTTACCTTGCTCTGAACACAGTAAAACTACACAATCCACTTCAACTTACCTTGCTCTGAACACAGTAAAACTACACAATCCACTTCAACTTACCTTGCTCTGAACACAGTAAAACTACACAATCCACTATAACTTACCTTGCCCTGAACACAGTAAAATTACACAATCCACTATAACTTACCTTGCCCTGAACACAGTAAAACTAACACAATCCACTATAACTTACCTTGCCCTGAACACAGTAAAACTACACAATCCACTATAAATTATGTTTCCATGAACATACTAAAACTACACAATCTTCTATAACTTACCTTGCTCTGAACACAGTAAAACTACACAATCCACTTTAACTTACCTTGCTCTGAACACAGTAAAACTACACAATCCACTTCAACTTACCTTGCTCTGAACACAGTAAAACTACACAATCCACTATAACTTACCTTGCCCTGAACACAGTAAAATTACACAATCCACTATAACTTACCTTGCCCTGAACACAGTAAAACTACATAATCCACTACAACTTAACATGCTCTGAACACAGTAAAACTACACAACCCACTATAACTTACCTTGCCCTGAACACAGTAAAATTACACGATCCACAATAACTTACCTTGCCCTGAATATAGTAAAACTACGTAATCCACTATAACTTACCTTCCTCTAAACACAGTAAAACTACACAATCCACTATAACTTACCTTGCCCTGAACACAGTAAAACTACGTAATCCACTATAACTTACCTTGCCCTGACACAGTAAAACTACAGAATCCACTATAACTCACCTTGCTCTGAACACAGTAAAACTACATAATCCACTATAACTTACCTTGCCCTGAACACAGTAAAACTAACACAATCCACTATAACTTACCTTGCCCTGAACACAGTAAAACTACACAATCCACTATAAATTATGTTTCCATGAACATACTAAAACTACACAATCTTCTATAACTTACCTTGCCCTGAACACAGTAAAACTACACAATCCACTTCAACTTACCTTGCTCTGAACACAGTAAAACTACACAATCCACTATAACTTACCTTGCCCTGAACACAGTAAAATTACACAATCCACTATAACTTACCTTGCCCTGAACACAGTAAAACTACATAATCCACTATAACTTAACATGCTCTGAACACAGTAAAACTACACAACCCACTATAACTTACCTTGCCCTGAACACAGTAAAACTACACAATCCACAATAACTTACCTTGCCCTGAATATAGTAAAACTACGTAATCCACTATAACTTACCTTCCTCTAAACACAGTAAAACTACACAATCCACTATAACTTACCTTGCCCTGAACACAGTAAAACTACGTAATCCACTATAACTTACCTTGCCCTGACACAGTAAAACTACAGAATCCACTATAACTCACCTTGCTCTGAACACAGTAAAACTACATAATCCACTATAACTTACCTTGCCCTGAACACAGTAAAACTAACACAATCCACTATAACTTACCTTGCCCTGAACACAGTAAAACTACACAATCCACTATAAATTATGTTTCCATGAACATACTAAAACTACACAATCTTCTATAACTTACCTTGCCCTGAACACAGTAAAACTACACAATCCACTATAACTTACCTTGCCCTGAACACAGTAAAACTACACAATCCACTATAACTTACCTTGCCTGAACACAGTAAAACTACACAATCCACTATAACTTACCTTGCCCTGAACACAGTAAAACTACACAATCCACTATAACTTACCTTGCCCTGAACACAGTAAAACTACACAATCCACTTCAACTTACCTTGCTCTGAACACAGTAAAACTACACAATCCACTATAACTTACCTTGCCCTGAACACAGTAAAACTACACAATCCACTATAACTTACTTTGCTCTGAACACAGTAAAACTACACAATCCACTTTAACTTACCTTGCTCTGAACACAGTAAAACTACACAATCCACTTCAACTTACCTTGCCCTGAACACAGTAAAATTACACAATCCACTATAACTTACCTTGCCCTGAACACAGTTAAACTACACAATCCACAATAACTTACCTTGCCCTGAACATAGTAAAACTACGTAATCCACTATAACTTACCTTCCTCTAAACACAGTAAAACTACACAATCCACTATAACTTACCTTGCCCTGAACACAGTAAAACTACGTAATCCACTATAACTTACCTTGCCCTGAACACAGTAAAACTAGACAGTCCACTATAATTTACCTTGCCCTGAACACACTAAATCTACACAATCCACTATAACTTACCTTGCTCTGAACACAGTAAAACTACATAATCCACTATAACTTACCTTGCCCTGAACACAGTAAAACTAACACAATCCACTATAACTTACCTTGCCCTGAACACAGTAAAACTACACCATCCACTATAAATTACATTGCCATGAACATACTAAAACTACACGATCTTCTATAGCTTACCTTGCCCTGAACACAGTAAAACCACACAATCCACTATAACTTACCTTGCCCTGAACACAGTAAAACTACACAATCCACTATAACTTACCTTGCCCTGAACACAGTAAAACTACACAATCCACTATAACTTACCTTGCCCAGAACACAGTAAAACTACACAATCCACTTCAACTTACCTTGCTCTGAACACAGTAAAACTACATAATCCACAATAACTTACCTTGCCCTGAACACAGTAAAATTACACAATCCACTATAACTAACCTTGCCCTGAACACAGTAAAACTACACAATCCACTATAACTTACCTGGCTCTGAACACAGTAAAACTACACAATCCACTTTAATTTACCTTGCTCTGAACACAGTAAAACTACACAATCCACTATAACTTAGCTTGTCCTGAACACCGTAAAACTACACAATCCACCATAACTTACCTTGCCCTGAACACAGTAAAAGTACATAATCCACTATAACTTACCTTGCCCTGAACACAGTATAACTTACCTTGCCCTGAACACAGTAAAACTACACAATTCACTATAAATTACCTTGCTCTGAACACAGTAAAACTACACAATCTTCTATAACTTATCTTGCACTGAACACAGTAAAACTACACAATCTTCTATAACTTACCTTGCACTGAACACAGTAAAACTAGACAATCCCCTATACCTTACCTTGCTCTGAACACAGTAAAGCTACACAATCCACTATAACTTACTTTTCTGAACATAGTAAAACTACACAATCCACTATAACTTAAATTGCCCTGAACTCAGTAAAACTACATAATCCACTGTAACTTACCTTGCCCTGAACACAGTAAAACTACACAACCCACTATAACTTACCTTGCCCTGAACACAGTAAAACTACACAATCCACTATAACTTAACTTGCCCTGAGCACGGTAAAACTACACAATCCACTTCAACTTACCTTGCTCTGAACACAGTAAAACTACACAATCCACAATAACTTACCTTGCCCTGAACACAGTAAAATTACACAATCCACTATAACTAACCTTGCCCTGAACCCAGTAAAACTACACAATCCACTATAACTTACCTGGCTCTGAACACAGTAAAACTACACAATCCACTTTAATTTACCTTGCTCTGAACACAGTAAAACTACACAATCCACTATAACTTAGCTTGTCCTGAACACAGTAAAACTACACAATCCACCATAACTTACCTTGCCCTAAACACAGTAAAAGTACATAATCCACTATAACTTACCTTGCCCTGAACACAGTATAACTTACCTTGCTCTGAACACATTGAAACTACACAATCCAATTTAACTTTCCTTGCTCTGAACACAGTAAAACTACACAATCCACTATAACTTACCTTGCCCTGAACACAGTAAAACTACACAATCCACCATAACTTACCTTGCCCTGAACACAGTAAAATTACACAATCCACTATAACTTACCTTGCCCTGAACACAGTAAAACTACATAATCCACTATAACTTAACATGCTCTGAACACAGTAAAACTACACAACCCACTATAACTTACCTTGCCCTGAACACAGTAAAACTACACAATCCACAATAACTTACCTTGCCCTGAATATAGTAAAACTACGTAATCCACTATAACTTACCTTCCTCTAAACACAGTAAAACTACACAATCCACTATAACTTACCTTGCCCTGAACACAGTAAAACTACGTAATCCACTATAACTTACCTTGCCCTGACACAGTAAAACTACAGAATCCACTATAACTTACCTTGCCCTGAACACAGTAAAACTACGTAATCCACTATAACTTAACTGGCCCTGAACACAGTAAAACTACACAATCCACTATAGTTTACCTTGCCCTGAACACAGTAAAACTACACAATCCACTATAACTTACTTTGCCCTGAACACAGTAAAACTACACAATCCACTATAATTTACCTTGCTCTGAACACAGTAAAACTAACACAATCCACTATAACTTACCTTGCCCTGAACACAGTAAAACTACACCATCCACTATAAATTACGTTGCCATGAACATACTAAAACTACACGATCTTCTATAACTTACCTTGCCCTGAACACAGTAAAACCACACAATCCACTATAACTTACCTTGCCCTGAACACAGTAAATCTACACAATCCACTATAACTTACCATGCCCTGAACACAGTAAAACTACACAATCCACTATAACTTACCTTGCCCTGAACACAGTAAAACTACACAATCCACTATAACTTAACTTGCCCTGAGCACGGTAAAACTACACAATCCACTTCAACTTACCTTGCTCTGAACACAGTAAAACTACACAATCCACAATAACTTACCTTGCCCTGAACACAGTAAAATTACACAATCCACTATAACTAACCTTGCCCTGAACACAGTAAAACTACACAATCCACTATAACTTACCTGGCTCTGAACACAGTAAAACTACACAATCCACTTTAATTTACCTTGCTCTGAACACAGTAAAACTACACAATCCACTATAACTTAGCTTGTCCTGAACACAGTAAAACTACACAATCCACCATAACTTACCTTGCCCTAAACACAGTAAAAGTACATAATCCACTATAACTTACCTTGCCCTTAACACAGTATAACTTACCTTGCTCTGAACACAGTAAAACTACACAATCCAATTTAACTTACCTTGCTCTGAACACAGTAAAACTACACAATCCACTATAACTTACCTTGCCCTGAACACAGTAAAACTACACAATCCACCATAACTTACCTTGCCCTGAACACAGTAAAAGTACATAATCCACTATAACTTACCTTGCCCTGAACACAGTATAACTTACCTTGCTCTGAACACAGTAAAACTACACAATCCAATTTAACTTACCTTGCTCTGAACACAGTAAAACTACACAATCCACTATAACTTACCTTGCCCTGAACACAGTCAAATTACACAATCCACTATAACTAACCTTGCCCTGAACACAGTAAAACTACACAATCCACTATAACTCACTTTGCTCTGAACACAGTAAAACTACACAATCCACTTTAACTTACCTTGCTCTGAACACAGTAAAACTACACAATCCACTTCAACTTACCTTGCTCTGAACACAGTAAAACTACACAATCCACTATAACTTACCTTGCCCTGAACACAGTAAAATTACACAATCCACTATAACTAACCTTGCCCTGAACACAGTAAAACTACACAATCCACTATAACTCACTTTGCTCTGAACACAGTAAAACTACACAATCCACTTTAACTTACCTTGCTCTGAACACAGTAAAACTACACAATCCACTTCAACTTACCTTGCTCTGAACACAGTAAAACTACACAATCCACTATAACTTAACTTGCCCTGAGCACGGTAAAACTACACAATCCACTTCAACTTACCTTGCTCTGAACACAGTAAAACTACACAATCCACAATAACTTACCTTGCCCTGAACACAGTAAAATTACACAATCCACTATAACTAACCTTGCCCTGAACACAGTAAAACTACACAATCCACTATAACTTACCTGGCTCTGAACACAGTAAAACTACACAATCCACTTTAATTTACCTTGCTCTGAACACAGTAAAACTACACAATCCACTATAACTTAGCTTGTCCTGAACACAGTAAAACTACACAATCCACCATAACTTACCTTGCCCTAAACACAGTAAAAGTACATAATCCACTATAACTTACCTTGCCCTGAACACAGTATAACTTACCTTGCTCTGAACACATTAAAACTACACAATCCAATTTAACTTACCTTGCTCTGAACACAGTAAAACTACACAATCCACTATAACTTACCTTGCCCTGAACACAGTAAAACTACACAATCCACCATAACTTACCTTGCCCTGAACACAGTAAAATTACACAATCCACTATAACTTACCTTGCCCTGAACACAGTAAAACTACATAATCCACTATAACTTAACATGCTCTGAACACAGTAAAACTACACAACCCACTATAACTTACCTTGCCCTGAACACAGTAAAACTACACAATCCACAATAACTTACCTTGCCCTGAACACAGTAAAACTACGTAATCCACTATAACTTACCTTGCCCTGACACAGTAAAACTACAGAATCCACTATAACTTACCTTGCCCTGAACACAGTAAAACTACGTAATCCACTATAACTTAACTGGCCCTGAACACAGTAAAACTACATAATCCACTATAGTTTACCTTGCCCTGAACACAGTAAAACTACACAATCCACTATAACTTACTTTGCCCTGAACACAGTAAAACTACACAATCCACTATAATTTACCTTGCTCTGAACACAGTAAAACTACATAATCCACTATAACTTACCTTGCCCTGAACACAGTAAAACTAACACATCCACTATAACTTACCTTGCCCTGAACACAGTAAAACTACACCATCCACTATAAATTACGTTGCCATGAACATACTAAAACTACACGATCTTCTATAACTTACCTTGCCCTGAACACAGTAAAACCACACAATCCACTATAACTTACCTTGCCCTGAACACAGTAAATCTACACAATCCACTATAACTTACCTTGCCCTGAACACAGTAAAACTACACAATCCACTATAACTTACCTTGCCCTGAACACAGTAAAACTACACAATCCACTATAACTTAACTTGCCCTGAGCACGGTAAAACTACACAATCCACTTCAACTTACCTTGCTCTGAACACAGTAAAACTACACAATCCACAATAACTTACCTTGCCCTGAACACAGTAAAATTACACAATCCACTATAACTAACCTTGCCCTGAACACAGTAAAACTACACAATCCACTATAACTTACCCGGCTCTGAACACAGTAAAACTACACAATCCACTTTAATTTACCTTGCTCTGAACACAGTAAAACTACACAATCCACTATAACTTAGCTTGTCCTGAACACAGTAAAACTACACAATCCACCATAACTTACCTTGCCCTAAACACAGTAAAAGTACATAATCCACTATAACTTACCTTGCCCTGAACACAGTATAACTTACCTTGCTCTGAACACAGTAAAACTACACAATCCAATTTAACTTACCTTGCTCTGAACACAGTAAAACTACACAATCCACTATAATTTACCTTGCCCTGAACACAGTAAAACTACACAATCCACCATAACTTACCTTGCCCTGAACACAGTAAAAGTACATAATCCACTATAACTTACCTTGCCCTGAACACAGTATAACTTACCTTGCTCTGAACACAGTAAAACTACACAATCCAATTTAACTTACCTTGCTCTGAACACAGTAAAACTACACAATCCACTATAACTTACCTTGCCCTGAACACAGTAAAATTACACAATCCACTATAACTAACCTTGCCCTGAACACAGTAAAACTACACAATCCACTATAACTTACCTGGCTCTGAACACAGTAAAACTACACAATCCACTTTAATTTACCTTGCTCTGAACACAGTAAAACTACACAATCCACTATAACTTACCTTGCCCTGAACACAGTAAAACTACACAATCCACAATAACTTACCTTGCCCTGAATATAGTAAAACTACGTAATCCACTATAACTTACCTTCCTCTAAACACAGTAAAACTACACAATCCACTATAACTTACCTTGCCCTGAACACAGTAAAACTACGTAATCCACTATAACTTACCTTGCCCTGACACAGTAAAACTACAGAATCCACTATAACTTACCTTGCCCTGAACACAGTAAAACTACGTAATCCACTATAACTTAACTGGCCCTGAACACAGTAAAACTACACAATCCACTATAGTTTACCTTGCCCTGAACACAGTAAAACTACACAATCCACTATAACTTACTTTGCCCTGAACACAGTAAAACTACACAATCCACTATAATTTACCTTGCTCTGAACACAGTAAAACTAACACAATCCACTATAACTTACCTTGCCCTGAACACAGTAAAACTACACCATCCACTATAAATTACGTTGCCATGAACATACTAAAACTACACGATCTTCTATAACTTACCTTGCCCTGAACACAGTAAAACCACACAATCCACTATAACTTACCATGCCCTGAACACAGTAAAACTACACAATCCACTATAACTTACCTTGCCCTGAACACAGTAAAACTACACAATCCACTATAACTTAACTTGCCCTGAGCACGGTAAAACTACACAATCCACTTCAACTTACCTTGCTCTGAACACAGTAAAACTACACAATCCACAATAACTTACCTTGCCCTGAACACAGTAAAATTACACAATCCACTATAACTAACCTTGCCCTGAACACAGTAAAACTACACAATCCACTATAACTTACCTGGCTCTGAACACAGTAAAACTACACAATCCACTTTAATTTACCTTGCTCTGAACACAGTAAAACTACACAATCCACTATAACTTAGCTTGTCCTGAACACAGTAAAACTACACAATCCACCATAACTTACCTTGCCCTAAACACAGTAAAAGTACATAATCCACTATAACTTACCTTGCCCTGAACACAGTATAACTTACCTTGCTCTGAACACAGTAAAACTACACAATCCAATTTAACTTACCTTGCTCTGAACACAGTAAAACTACACAATCCACTATAACTTACCTTGCCCTGAACACAGTAAAACTACACAATCCACCATAACTTACCTTGCCCTGAACACAGTAAAAGCACATAATCCACTATAACTTACCTTGCCCTGAACACAGTATAACTTACCTTGCTCTGAACACAGTAAAACTACACAATCCAATTTAACTTACCTTGCTCTGAACACAGTAAAACTACACAATCCACTATAACTTACCTTGCCCTGAACACAGTAAAATTACACAATCCACTATAACTAACCTTGCCCTGAACACAGTAAAACTACACAATCCACTATAACTCACTTTGCTCTGAACACAGTAAAACTACACAATCCACTTTAACTTACCTTGCTCTGAACACAGTAAAACTACACAATCCACTTCAACTTACCTTGCTCTGAACACAGTAAAACTACACAATCCACTATAACTTACCTTGCCCTGAACACAGTAAAATTACACAATCCACTATAACTAACCTTGCCCTGAACACAGTAAAACTACACAATCCACTATAACTCACTTTGCTCTGAACACAGTAAAACTACACAATCCACTTTAACTTACCTTGCTCTGAACACAGTAAAACTACACAATCCACTTCAACTTACCTTGCTCTGAACACAGTAAAACTACACAATCCACTATAACTTAACTTGCCCTGAGCACGGTAAAACTACACAATCCACTTCAACTTACCTTGCTCTGAACACAGTAAAACTACACAATCCACAATAACTTACCTTGCCCTGAACATAGTAAAATTACACAATCCACTATAACTAACCTTGCCCTGAACACAGTAAAACTACACAATCCACTATAACTTACCTGGCTCTGAACACAGTAAAACTACACAATCCACTTTAATTTACCTTGCTCTGAACACAGTAAAACTACACAATCCACTATAACTTAGCTTGTCCTGAACACAGTAAAACTACACAATCCACCATAACTTACCTTGCCCTAAACACAGTAAAAGTACATAATCCACTATAACTTACCTTGCCCTGAACACAGTATAACTTACCTTGCTCTGAACACATTAAAACTACACAATCCAATTTAACTTACCTTGCTCTGAATACAGTAAAACTACACAATCCACTATAACTTACCTTGCCCTGAACACAGTAAAACTACACAATCCACCATAACTTACCTTGCCCTGAACACAGTAAAATTACACAATCCACTATAACTTACCTTGCCCTGAACACAGTAAAACTACATAATCCACTATAACTTAACATGCTCTGAACACAGTAAAACTACACAACCCACTATAACTTACCTTCCTCTAAACACAGTAAAACTACACAATCCACTATAACTTACCTTGCCCTGAACACAGTAAAACTACGTAATCCACTATAACTTACCTTGCCCTGACACAGTAAAACTACAGAATCCACTATAACTTACCTTGCCCTGAACACAGTAAAACTACGTAATCCACTATAACTTAACTGGCCCTGAACACAGTAAAACTACATAATCCACTATAGTTTACCTTGCCCTGAACACAGTAAAACTACACAATCCACTATAACTTACTTTGCCCTGAACACAGTAAAACTACACAATCCACTATAATTTACCTTGCTCTGAACACAGTAAAACTACATAATCCACTATAACTTACCTTGCCCTGAACACAGTAAAACTAACACATCCACTATAACTTACCTTGCCCTGAACACAGTAAAACTACACCATCCACTATAAATTACGTTGCCATGAACATACTAAAACTACACGATCTTCTATAACTTACCTTGCCCTGAACACAGTAAAACCACACAATCCACTATAACTTACCTTGCCCTGAACACAGTAAATCTACACAATCCACTATAACTTACCTTGCCCTGAACACAGTAAAACTACACAATCCACTATAACTTACCTTGCCCTGAACACAGTAAAACTACACAATCCACTATAACTTAACTTGCCCTGAGCACGGTAAAACTACACAATCCACTTCAACTTACCTTGCTCTGAACACAGTAAAACTACACAATCCACAATAACTTACCTTGCCCTGAACACAGTAAAATTACACAATCCACTATAACTAACCTTGCCCTGAACACAGTAAAACTACACAATCCACTATAACTTACCTGGCTCTGAACACAGTAAAACTACACAATCCACTTTAATTTACCTTTCCCTGAACACAGTAAAACTACACAATCCACTATAACTTAGCTTGTCCTGAACACAGTAAAACTACACAATCCACCATAACTTACCTTGCCCTAAACACAGTAAAAGTACATAATCCACTATAACTTACCTTGCCCTGAACACAGTATAACTTACCTTGCTCTGAACACAGTAAAACTACACAATCCAATTTAACTTACCTTGCTCTGAACACAGTAAAACTACACAATCCACTATAATTTACCTTGCCCTGAACACAGTAAAACTACACAATCCACCATAACTTACCTTGCCCTGAACACAGTAAAAGTACATAATCCACTATAACTTACCTTGCCCTGAACACAGTATAACTTACCTTGCTCTGAACACAGTAAAACTACACAATCCAATTTAACTTACCTTGCTCTGAACACAGTAAAACTACACAATCCACTATAACTTACCTTGCCCTGAACACAGTAAAATTACACAATCCACTATAACTAACCTTGCCCTGAACACAGTAAAACTACACAATCCACTATAACTCACTTTGCTCTGAACACAGTAAAACTACACAATCCACTTTAACTTACCTTGCTCTGAACACAGTAAAACTACACAATCCACTTCAACTTACCTTGCTCTGAACACAGTAAAACTACACAATCCACTATAACTTACCTTGCCCTGAACACAGTAAAATTACACAATCCACTATAACTAACCTTGCCCTGAACACAGTAAAACTACACAATCCACTATAACTCACTTTGCTCTGAACACAGTAAAACTACACAATCCACTTTAACTTACCTTGCTCTGAACACAGTAAAACTACACAATCCACTTCAACTTACCTTGCTCTGAACACAGTAAAACTACACAATCCACTATAACTTACCTTGCCCTGAACACAGTAAAATTACACAATCCACTATAACTTACCTTGCCCTGAACACAGTAAAACTACACAATCCACTATAACTTACCTTGCTCTGAACACAGTAAAACTATACAATCCACTATAACTTAACATGCTCTGAACACAGTAAAACTACAAAACCCACTATAACTTACCTTGGCCTGAACACAGTAAAACTACACAATCCACAATAACTTACCTTGCCCTGAACAAAGTAAAACTACGTAATCCACTCTAACTTACCTTCCTCTAAACAGAGTAAAACTACATAATCCACTATAACTTACCTTGCTCTGAACACAGTAAAACTACACAATCCACAATAACTTACCTTGCCCTGAACACAGTAAAATTACACAATCCACTATAACTCACCTTCCCCTGAACACATTAAAACTACATAATCCACTATAACTTACCTTCCCCTGAACACAGTAAAACTACACAATCCACAATAACTTACCTTGCCCTGAACACAGTAAAACTACATAATCCACTATAACTTACCTTCCTCTAAACAGAGTAAAACTACATAATCCACTATAACTTATCTTGCCCTGAACACAGTAAAACTATATAATCCACTATTGCTTACGTTGCCCTGAACACAGTAAAACTACACAATCCACTATAACTTATCTTGCCCTGAACACAGTAAAACTACACAATCCACTATAAATTACCTTGCCCTGAACACAGTAAAACTACACGATCCACTATAACCTACCTTGCCCTGAACACAGTAAAACTACACAATCCACTATAACTAACCTTGCTCTGAACACAGTAAAACTACACAATGCACTATAACTTACCTTGCCCTGAACACAGTAAAACTACACAATCCACTATAACTTACCTTGACCTGAACAGAGTAAAACTACACAATCCACTATAACTTACCTTGCCCTGAACACACTAAAACTACACAATCCACTATAACTTGACTGGTCCTGAACACAGTAAAACTACACAATCCACTATAACTTACTTTGCTCTGAACACAGTAAAACTACACAATCCACTATAACTTACCTTGCCCTGAACACAGTAAAACTACACAATCCACTATAACTTACCTTGCACTGAACACAGTAAATCTACACAATCCACTATAACTTACCTTGCCCTGAACACAGCAAAACTAACACAATCCACTATAACTTACCTTGCCCTGAACACAGTAAAACTACACGATCCACTATAAATTACCTTGCCCTCAACACAGTAAAACTACTCAATCCACTATAAATTACGTTGCCCTGAACACACTAAAACTACACAATTTTCTATAATTTACCTTGCCCTGAACACAGTAAAACTACACAATCCACTATAACTTACCTTGCTCTGAACACAGTAAAACTACACAATCCATTATAACTTACCTTGCCCTGAACACAGTAAAACTACACAATCCACTCTAACTTACCTTGCTCTGAACACAGTAAAACTACACAATCCACTATAACTTACCTTGCCCTGAACAAAGTAAAACTACATAATCCCCTATAATTTACCATGCCTGAACACAGTAGAACTACACAATCCACTATAACTTACCTTGCCCTGAACACAGTAAAATTACACAATCCACAGTAACTTACCTTGCTCTGAACACAGTAAAACTACACAACCCACTATAACTTACCTTGCCCTGAACACAGTAAAACTACACAATCCACTATAACTTACCTTGCCCTGAACACAGTAAAACTACATAATCCACTATAACTTACCTTGCTCTGAACACAGTAAAACTATATAATCCAATATAGCTTACCTTGCCCTGAACACAGTAAAACTACACAATCCACTATAACTTACCTTGCTCGGAACACAGTAAATCTACACAATCCACTATAACTTACCTTGCTCTGAACACAGTAAAACCACACAACCCACGATAACTTACCTTGCCCTGAACACAGTAAAACTACATAATCCACTATAACTTACCTTGCTCTGAACAGAGTAAGACTACACAACCCACTATAACTTACCTTGCCCTGAACACAGTAAAACTACATAATCCACTATAACTTACCTTGCCCTGAACACAGTAAAACTACACAATCCACTATAACTTACCTTGCCCTGAACACAGTAAAACTACACAATCCTCTATAACTTACCTTGCTCTGAACACAGTAAAACTACACAATCCACTATAACTTACCTTCACCTGACCAGAGTAAAACTACACGACCCACTATAACTTACCTTGCCCTGAACACAGTAAAACTACACAATCCACTATAACTTACCTTGCTCTGAACACAGTAAAACTACACAATCCACTATAACTTACCTTGCCCTGAACACAGTAAAACTACACAATCCACTATAACTTACCTTCCCTGAACGCAGTAAAACTACACAATCCACAATAACTTACCTTGCCCTGAACACAGTAAAACTACACAATCCACTATAACTCACCTTCCCCTGAACACAGTAAAACTACATAATCCACTATAACTTACCATGCCCTGAACACAGTAAAACTACACAATCCACTATAAATTACCTTGCTCTGAACAGAGTAAAACTAGATAATCCACTATAACTTACCTTGCCCTGAACACAGTAAAACTACACAATCCACTATAACTTACCTTGCCCTGAACACAGTAAAACTACATAATCCACTATAACTCACCTTCCCCTGAACACAGTAAAACTACATAATCCACTATAACTTACCATGCCCTGAACACAGTAAATCTACACAATCCACTATAACTTACCTTCCCCTGAACACAGTAAAACTACATAATCCACTATAACTTACCTTGCTCTGAACACACTAAAACTATATAATCCACTATTGCTTACCTTGCCCTGAACACAGTAAAACTACACAATCCTCTATAACTCACCTTCCCCTGAACACAGTAAAACTACATAATCCACTATAACTTACCTTGCTCTGAACACAGTAAAACTATATAATCCACTATTGCTTACCTTGCCCTGAACACAGTAAAACTACACGATCCACTATAACTTACCTTGCCCTGAACACAGTAAAACTACACAATCCGCTATAACTAACCTTGCTCTGAACACAGTAAATCTACACAATCCACTATAACTTACCTTGCCCTGAACACAGTAAAACTACACAATCCACTATAACTTACCTTGACCTGAACAGAGTAAAACTATACAATCCACTATAACTTACCTTGCCCTGAACACAGTAAAACTACACAATCCACTATAACTCACCTTCCCCTGAACACAGTAAAACTACATAATCCACTATAACTTACCTTGCTCTGAACACAGTAAAACTATATAATCCACCATTGCTTACCTTGCCCGGAACACAGTAAAACTACACAATCCACTTTAACTTACCTTGCTCTGAACACAGTAAAACTACATAATGCACTATAACTTACCTTGCCCTGAACACAGTAAAACTAACACAATCCACTATAACTTACCTTGCCTGAACACAGTAAAACCAGACAATCCACTATAAATTACGTTGCCCTGAACACACTAAAACTACACAATTTTCTATAATTTACCTTGCCCTGAACACAGTAAAACTACACAATCCACTATAACTTACCTTGCTCTGAACACAGTAAAACTACACAATCCATTATAACTTACCTTGCCCTGAACACAGTAAAACTACACAATCCACTCTAACTTACCTTGCTCTGAACACAGTAAAACTACACAATCCACTATAACTTACCTTGCCCTGAACAAAGTAAAACTACATAATCCCCTATAATTTACCATGCCTGAACACAGTAGAACTACACAATCCACTATAACTTACCTTGCCCTGAACACAGTAAAATTACACAATCCACAGTAACTTACCTTGCTCTGAACACAGTAAAACTACACAACCCACTATAACTTACCTTGCCCTGAACACAGTAAAACTACACAATCCACTATAACTTACCTTGCCCTGAACACAGTAAAACTACATAATCCACTATAACTTACCTTGCTCTGAACAGAGTAAAACAACGCAACCCACTATAACTTACCTTGCTCTGAACACAGTAAAACTATATAGTCCACTATTGCTTACCTTGCCCTGAACACAGTAAAACTACATAATCCACTATAACTTACCTTGCTCTGAACACAGTAAAACTACACAATCCACTATAACTTACCTTGCTCTGAACAGAGTAAAACTACACAACCCACTATAACTTACCTTGCCCTGAACACAGTAAAACTACATAATCCACTATAACTTACCTTGCCCTGAACACAGTAAAACTACACAATCCACTATAACTTACCTTGCACTGAACACAGTAAAACTAAACAATCCACTATAACTTACCTTGCTCTGAACAGAGTAAAAGTACACAACCCACTATAACTTACCTTGACCTGAACACAGTAACACTACATTATCCACTATAACTTACCTTGCTCTGAACACAGTAAAACTATATAATCCACTATTGCTTACCTTGCCCTGAACACAGTAAAACTACACAACCCGCTATAACTTACCTTCCCTGAACACAATAAAACTACACAATCCACTATAACTTACCTTGCTCTGAACAGAGTAAAACTACACAACCCACTATAACTTACCTTGCCCTGAACACAGTAAAAGTACATAATCCACTATTGCTTACCTTGCCCTGAACACAGTAAAACTACACAACCCGCTATAACTCACCTTCCCTGAACACAATTAAACTACCCAAACCACTATAAATTACCTTGCTCTGTACAGAGTAAAACTACACAACCCACTATAACTTACCTTGCCCTGAACACAGTAAAACTACACAATCCACTATAACTTACCTTGCTCTGAACTCAGTAAAACTACACAATCCACTATAACTTACCTTGCCCTGAACACAGTAAAACTACACAATCCACTATAACTTACCTTGCCCTGAACACAGTAAAACTACATAATCCACTATAACTTACCTTCCCCTGAACACAGTAAAACTACATAATCCACTATAACTTACCATGCCCTGAACACAGTAAAACTACACAATCCACTATAACTCACCTTCCACTGAACACAGTAAAACTACATAATCCACTATAAATTACCTTGCTCTGAACACAGTAAAACTATATAATCCACTATTGCTTACCTTGCGCCTGAACACAGTAAAACTACACAATCCACTATAACTTACCTTGCCCTGAACACAGTAAAACTACACAATCCACTATAAATTACATTGCCCTGAACACAGTAAAACTACACGATCCACTATAACTTACCTTGCCCTGAACACAGTAAAACTACACAATCCACTATAACTAACCTTGCCCTGAACACAGTAAAACTACACAATCCACTATAACTTACCTTGACCTGAACAGAGTAAAACTACACAATCCACTATAACTTACCTTGCCCTGAACACAGTAAAATTACACAATCCACTATTACTTAACTGGCCCTGAACACAGTAAAACTACATAATCCACTATAACTTACCTTGCTCTGAACACAGTAAAACTATATAATCCACCATTGCTTACCTTGCCCGGAACACAGTAAAACTACACAACCCACTTTAACTTACCTTGCTCTGAACACAGTAAAACTACATAATGCACTATAACTTACCTTGCCCTGAACACAGTAAAACTAACACAATCCACTATAACTTACCTTGCCTGAACACAGTAAAACCAGACAATCCACTATAAATTACGTTGCCCTGAACACACTAAAACTACACAATTTTCTATAATTTACCTTGCCCTGAACACAGTAAAACTACACAATCCACTATAACTTACCTTGCTCTGAACACAGTAAAACTACACAATCCATTATAACTTACCTTGCCCTGAACACAGTAAAACTACACAATCCACTCTAACTTACCTTGCTCTGAACACAGTAAAACTACACAATCCACTATAACTTACCTTGCCCTGAACAAAGTAAAACTACATAATCCCCTATAATTTACCATGCCTGAACACAGTAGAACTACACAATCCACTATAACTTACCTTGCCCTGAACACAGTAAAATTACACAATCCACAGTAACTTACCTTGCTCTGAACACAGTAAAACTACACAACCCACTATAACTTACCTTGCCCTGAACACAGTAAAACTACACAATCCACTATAACTTACCTTGCCCTGAACACAGTAAAACTACATAATCCACTATAACTTACCTTGCTCTGAACAGAGTAAAACAACGCAACCCACTATAACTTACCTTGCTCTGAACACAGTAAAACTATATAGTCCACTATTGCTTACCTTGCCCTGAACACAGTAAAACTACATAATCCACTATAACTTACCTTGCTCTGAACACAGTAAAACTACACAATCCACTATAACTTACCTTGCTCTGAACAGAGTAAAACTACACAACCCACTATAACTTACCTTGCCCTGAACACAGTAAAACTACATAATCCACTATAACTTACCTTGCCCTGAACACAGTAAAACTACACAATCCACTATAACTTACCTTGCACTGAACACAGTAAAACTAAACAATCCACTATAACTTACCTTGCTCTGAACAGAGTAAAAGTACACAACCCACTATAACTTACCTTGACCTGAACACAGTAACACTACATTATCCACTATAACTTACCTTGCTCTGAACACAGTAAAACTATATAATCCACTATTGCTTACCTTGCCCTGAACACAGTAAAACTACACAACCCGCTATAACTTACCTTCCCTGAACACAATAAAACTACACAATCCACTATAACTTACCTTGCTCTGAACAGAGTAAAACTACACAACCCACTATAACTTACCTTGCCCTGAACACAGTAAAACTACACAACCCGCTATAACTCACCTTCCCTGAACACAATTAAACTACCCAAACCACTATAAATTACCTTGCTCTGTACAGAGTAAAACTACACAACCCACTATAACTTACCTTGCCCTGAACACAGTAAAACTACACAATCCACTATAACTTACCTTGCTCTGAACTCAGTAAAACTACACAATCCACTATAACTTACCTTGCCCTGAACACAGTAAAACTACACAATCCACTATAACTTACCTTGCCCTGAACACAGTAAAACTACATAATCCACTATAACTTACCTTCCCCTGAACACAGTAAAACTACATAATCCACTATAACTTACCATGCCCTGAACACAGTAAAACTACACAATCCACTATAACTCACCTTCCACTGAACACAGTAAAACTACATAATCCACTATAAATTACCTTGCTCTGAACACAGTAAAACTATATAATCCACTATTGCTTACCTTGCGCCTGAACACAGTAAAACTACACAATCCACTATAACTTACCTTGCCCTGAACACAGTAAAACTACACAATCCACTATAAATTACATTGCCCTGAACACAGTAAAACTACACGATCCACTATAACTTACCTTGCCCTGAACACAGTAAAACTACACAATCCACTATAACTAACCTTGCCCTGAACACAGTAAAACTACACAATCCACTATAACTTACCTTGACCTGAACAGAGTAAAACTACACAATCCACTATAACTTACCTTGCCCTGAACACAGTAAAATTACACAATCCACTATTACTTAACTGGCCCTGAACACAGTAAAACTACACAATCCACTATGACTTAACTGGCCCTGAACACAGTAAAACTACACAATCCACTATAACTTAACTGGCCCTGAACACAGTAAAACTACACAATCCACTATAACTTACCTTGCACTGAACATAGTAAAACTACACAATCCACTATAACTTACCTTGCTCTGAACACAGTGAAACTACACAATCCACTATAACTTACCTTGCTCTGAACACAGTAAACTACACAATCCACTATAACTTACCTTGCCTGAACACAGTAAAACGAAACAATCCACTATAAATTACGTTGCCCTGAACACACTAAAACTACACAATTTTCTATAACTTACCTTGCCCTGAACACAGTAAAACTACACAATCCACTATAACGTACCTTGCCCTGAACACAGTAAAACTACACAATCCACTATAACTTACCTTGCACTGAACATAGTAAAACTACACAATCCACTATAACTTACCTTGCTCTGAACACAGTGAAACTACACAATCCACTATAACTTACCTTGCTCTGAACATAGTAAAATTACACAATCCACTATAACTTACCTTGCCCTGAACACAGTAAAACTAACACAATCCACTATCACTTGCCTTGCCCTGAACACAGTAAAACGACACAATCCACTATAACTTACCTTGCCCTGAACCCAGTAAAACTACACAACCCACTATAACTTACCTTGCCCTGAACACAGTAAAACTACACGATCCACTATAGCTTACCTTGCCCTAAACACAGTAAAACTACATAATCCACTATAACTTACCATGCCCTGAACACAGTAAAACTACACAATCCACTATAACTCACCTTCCCCTGAACACAGTAAAACGACATAATCCACTATAACTTACCTTGCTCTGAACACAGTGAAACTATATAATCCACTATTGCTTACCTTGCCCTGAACACAGTAAAACTACATAATCCACTATAACTTACCTTGCTCTGAACACAGTAAAACTACACAATCCACCATAACTTACCTTCCATTGAAAACAGTAAATTTATATAATCCACTATGGCTTACCTTGCACTGAACACAGTAAAACTACACAATCCACTATAACTTACCTTGCTCTGAACACAGTAAAACTACACAATCCACTATAACTTACCTTCCCTGAACACAGTAAAAGTACATAAACCACTATAACTTAAATTGCTCTGAATAGAGTAAAACTACACAATCCACTATAACTTACCTTGCCCTGAACACAGTAAAACTACATAATCCACTATAACTTACCTTGCCCTGAACACAGTAAAACTAACACAATCCACTATAACTTACCTTGCCTGAACACAGTAAAACGAAACAATCCACTATAAATTACGTTGCCCTGAACACACTAAAACTACACAATTTTCTATAACTTACCTTGCCCTGAACACAGTAAAACTACACAATCCACTATAACTAACCTTGCCCTGAACACAGTAAAACTACACAATCCACTATAACTTACTTTGCTCTGAACACAGTAAAACTACACAATCCACTATAACTTACCTTTCCCTGAACACAGTGAAACTACATAATCCACTATAATTTACCTTGCCCTGGACACAGTAAATGTACATAATCCACTATAACTTACTTAGCTTGCCCTGAACGTAGTGAAACTACACAATCCACTATAACTTACCTTGCCCTGAACACAGTAAAACTACATAATCCACTATAACTTAACATGCCCTGAACAGAGTAAAACTACACAACCCACTATAACTTACATTGCCCTGAACACAGTAAAACTACACAATCCACAATAACTTACCTTCCTTTGAACACAGTAAATCTATATAATCCACTATGGCTTACCTTGCCCTGAACACAGTAAAACTACACAATCCACTATAACTTACCTTGCTCTGAACACAGTAAAACTACACAACCCACTATAACTTACCTTGCCCTGAACACAGTAAAACTACACAATCCACTATAATTTACCTTGGCCTGAACAGAGTAAAACTACACAATCCACTATAACTTACCTTGCCCTGAACACAGTAACACTACACAATCCACTATAACTTACCTTGCTCTGAACACAGTAAAACTACACAATCCACTATAACTTACCTTGACCTGACCAGAGTAAAACTACACAACCCACTATAACTTACCTTGCCCTGAACACAGTAAAACTACACAACCCACTATAACTTACCTTGCTCTGAACAGAGTAAAACTACAGAATCCACTATAACTTACCTTGCCCTGAACACAGTAAAACTACACAATCCACTATAACTTACCTTCCCTGAACGCAGTAAAACTACACAATCCACAATAACTTACCTTGCCCTGAACACAGTAAAACTACACAATCCACTATAACTCACCTTCCCCTGAACACAGTAAAACTACATAATCCACTATAACTTACCATGCCCTGAACACAGTAAAACTACACAATCCACTATAAATTACCTTGCTCTGAACAGAGTAAAACTAGATAATCCACTATAACTTACCTTGCCCTGAACACAGTAAAACTACATAATCCACTATAACTCACCTTCCCCTGAACACAGTAAAACTACATAATCCACTATAACTTACCATGCCCTGAACACAGTAAAACTACACAATCCACTATAACTCACCTTCCCCTGAACACAGTAAAACTACATAATCCACTATAACTTACCTTGCTCTGAACACAGTAAAACTATATAATCCACTATTGCTTACCTTGCCCTGAACACAGTAAAACTACACAATCCACTATAACTCACCTTCCCCTGAATACAGTAAAACTACATAATCCACTATAACTTACCTTGCTCTGAACACAGTAAAACTATATAATCCACTATTGCTTACCTTGCCCTGAACACAGTTAAACTACACAATCCACTATAACTTACCTTGCTCTGAACACAGTAAAACTACACAACCCACTATAACTTACCTTGCCCTGAACACAGTAAAACTACACAATCCACTATAATTTACCTTGACCTGACCAGAGTAAAACTACACAACCCACTATAACTTACCTTGCCCTGAACACAGTAAAACTACACAACCCACTATAACTTACCTTGCTCTGAACAGAGTAAAACTACACAATCCACTATAACTTACCTTGCCCTGAACACAGTAAAACTACACAATCCACTATAACTTACCTTCCCTGAACGCAGTAAAACTACACAATCCACAATAACTTACCTTGCCCTGAACACAGTAAAACTACACAATCCACTATAACTCACCTTCCCCTGAACACAGTAAAACTACATAATCCACTATAACTTACCATGCCCTGAACACAGTAAAACTACACAATCCACTATAAATTACCTTGCTCTGAACAGAGTAAAACTAGATAATCCACTATAACTTACCTTGCCCTGAACACAGTAAAACTATATAATCCACTATTGCTTACCTTGCCCTGAACACAGTTAAACTACACAATCCACTATAACTTACCTTGCCCTGAACACAGTAAAACTACACAATCCACTATAACTAACCTTGCTCTGAACACAGTAAAACTACACAATCCACTATAACTTACCTTGCCCTGAACACAGTAAAACTACACAATCCACTATAACTTACCTTGACCTGAACAGAGTAAAACTACACAATCCACTATAACTTACCTTGCCCTGAACACAGTAAATCTACACAATCCACTATAACTCACCTTCCCCTGAACACAGTAAAACTACATAATCCACTATAACTTACCTTGCTCTGAACACAGTAAAACTATATAATCCACTATTGCTTACCTTGCCCTGAACACAGTAAAACTACACAATCCACTTTAACTTACCTTGCTCTGAACACAGTAAAACTACATAATGCACTATAACTTACCTTGCCCTGAACACAGTAAAACTAACACAATCCACTATAACTTACCTTGCCTGAACACAGTAAAACTACACAATCCACTATAACTTACCTTGACCTGACCAGAGTAAAACTACACAACCCACTATAACTTACCTTGACTGAAGAGAGTAAAACTACACAATCCACTATAACTTACCTTGCCCTGAACACAGTAAAACTACACAATCCACTATAACTTACCTTGCTCTGAACACAGTAAAACTACACAATCCACTATAACTTACCTTGACCTGACCAGAGTAAAACTACACAACCCACTATAACTTACCTTGCCCTGAACACAGTAAAACTACACAACCCACTATAACTTACCTTGCTCTGAACACAGTAAAACTACACAATCCACTATAACTTACCTTGCCCTGAACACAGTAAAACTACACAATCCACTATTACTTACCTTCCCTGAACGCAGTAAAACTACACAATCCACAATAACTTACCTTGCCCTGAACACAGTAAAACTACACAATCCACTATAACTCACCTTCCCCTGAACACAGTAAAACTACATAATCCACTATAACTTACCATGCCCTGAACACAGTAAAACTACACAATCCACTATAAATTACCTTGCTCTGAACAGAGTAAAACTAGATAATCCACTATAACTTACCTTGCCCTGAACACAGTAAAACTACACAATCCACTATAACTTACCTTGCCCTGAACACAGTAAAACTACATAATCCACTATAACTCACCTTCCCCTGAATACAGTAAAACTACATAATCCACTATAACTTACCATGCCCTGAACACAGTAAAACTACACAATCCACTATAACTCACCTTCCCCTGAACACAGTAAAACTACATAATCCACTATAACTTACCTTGCTCTGAACACATTAAAACTATATAATCCACTATTGCTTACCTTGCCCTGAACACAGTAAAACTACACAATCCACTATAACTCACCTTCCCCTGAACACAGTAAAACTACATAATCCACTATAACTTACCATGCCCTGAACACAGTAAAACTACACAATCCACTATAAATTACCTTGCTCTGAACAGAGTAAAACTAGATAATCCACTATAACTTACCTTGCCCTGAACACAGTAAAACTACATAATCCACTATAACTCACCTTCCCCTGAACACAGTAAAACTACATAATCCACTATAACTTACCATGCCCTGAACACAGTAAAACTACACAATCCACTATAACTCACCTTCCCCTGAACACAGTAAAACTACATAATCCACTATAACTTACCTTGCTCTGAACACAGTAAAACTATATAATCCACTATTGCTTACCTTGCCCTGAACACAGTAAAACTACACAATCCACTATAACTCACCTTCCCCTGAATACAGTAAAACTACATAATCCACTATAACTTACCTTGCTCTGAACACAGTAAAACTATATAATCCACTATTGCTTACCTTGCCCTGAACACAGTTAAACTACACAATCCACTATAACTTACCTTGCTCTGAACACAGTAAAACTACACAACCCACTATAACTTACCTTGCCCTGAACACAGTAAAACTACACAATCCACTATAATTTACCTTGACCTGACCAGAGTAAAACTACACAACCCACTATAACTTACCTTGCCCTGAACACAGTAAAACTACACAACCCACTATAACTTACCTTGCTCTGAACAGAGTAAAACTACACAATCCACTATAACTTACCTTGCCCTGAACACAGTAAAACTACACAATCCACTATAACTTACCTTCCCTGAACGCAGTAAAACTACACAATCCACAATAACTTACCTTGCCCTGAACACAGTAAAACTACACAATCCACTATAACTCACCTTCCCCTGAACACAGTAAAACTACATAATCCACTATAACTTACCATGCCCTGAACACAGTAAAACTACACAATCCACTATAAATTACCTTGCTCTGAACAGAGTAAAACTAGATAATCCACTATAACTTACCTTGCCCTGAACACAGTAAAACTATATAATCCACTATTGCTTACCTTGCCCTGAACACAGTTAAACTACACAATCCACTATAACTTACCTTGCCCTGAACACAGTAAAACTACACAATCCACTATAACTAACCTTGCTCTGAACACAGTAAAACTACACAATCCACTATAACTTACCTTGCCCTGAACACAGTAAAACTACACAATCCACTATAACTTACCTTGACCTGAACAGAGTAAAACTACACAATCCACTATAACTTACCTTGCCCTGAACACAGTAAATCTACACAATCCACTATAACTCACCTTCCCCTGAACACAGTAAAACTACATAATCCACTATAACTTACCTTGCTCTGAACACAGTAAAACTATATAATCCACTATTGCTTACCTTGCCCTGAACACAGTAAAACTACACAATCCACTTTAACTTACCTTGCTCTGAACACAGTAAAACTACATAATGCACTATAACTTACCTTGCCCTGAACACAGTAAAACTAACACAATCCACTATAACTTACCTTGCCTGAACACAGTAAAACTACACAATCCACTATAACTTACCTTGACCTGACCAGAGTAAAACTACACAACCCACTATAACTTACCTTGACTGAAGAGAGTAAAACTACACAATCCACTATAACTTACCTTGCCCTGAACACAGTAAAACTACACAATCCACTATAACTTACCTTGCTCTGAACACAGTAAAACTACACAATCCACTATAACTTACCTTGACCTGACCAGAGTAAAACTACACAACCCACTATAACTTACCTTGCCCTGAACACAGTAAAACTACACAACCCACTATAACTTACCTTGCTCTGAACACAGTAAAACTACACAATCCACTATAACTTACCTTGCCCTGAACACAGTAAAACTACACAATCCACTATTACTTACCTTCCCTGAACGCAGTAAAACTACACAATCCACAAAAACTTACCTTGCCCTGAACACAGTAAAACTACACAATCCACTATAACTCACCTTCCCCTGAACACAGTAAAACTACATAATCCACTATAACTTACCATGCCCTGAACACAGTAAAACTACACAATCCACTATAAATTACCTTGCTCTGAACAGAGTAAAACTAGATAATCCACTATAACTTACCTTGCCCTGAACACAGTAAAACTACACAATCCACTATAACTTACCTTGCCCTGAACACAGTAATACTACATAATCCACTATAACTCACCTTCCCCTGAATACAGTAAAACTACATAATCCACTATAACTTACCATGCCCTGAACACAGTAAAACTACACAATCCACTATAACTCACCTTCCCCTGAACACAGTAAAACTACATAATCCACTATAACTTACCTTGCTCTGAACACATTAAAACTATATAATCCACTATTGCTTACCTTGCCCTGAACACAGTAAAACTACACAATCCACTATAACTCACCTTCCCCTGAACACAGTAAAACTACATAATCCACTATAACTTACCTTGCTCTGAACATAGTAAAACTTTATAATCCACTATTGCTTACCTTGCCCTGAACACAGTAAAACTACACAATCCACTATAACTTACCTTGCCCTGAACACAGTAAAACTACACAATCCACTATAACTAACCTTGCTCTGAATACAGTAAAACTACACAATCCACTATAACTTACCTTGCCCTGAACACAGTAAAACTACACAATCCACTATAACTTACCTTGACCTGAACAGAGTAAAACTACACAATCCACTATAACTTACCTTGCCCTGAACACAGTAAAACTACACAATCCACTATAACTCACCTTCCCCTGAACACAGTAAAACTACATAATCCACTATAACTTACCTTGCTCTGAACACAGTAAAACTATATAATCCACTATTGCTTACCTTGACCTGAACACAGTAAAACTACACAATCCACTTTAACTTACCTTGCTCTGAACACAGTAAAACTACATAATGCACTATAACTTACCTTGCCCTGAACACAGTAAAACTAACACAATCCACTATAACTTACCTTGCCTGAACACAGTAAAATAACACAATCCACTATAAATTACGTTGCCCTGAACACACTAAAACTACACAATTTTCTATAATTTACCTTGCCCTGAACACAGTAAAACTACACAATCCACTATAACTTACCTTGCTCTGAACACAGTAAAACTACACAATCCATTATAACTTACCTTGCCCTGAACACAGTAAAACTACACAATCCACTATAACTTACCTTGACCTGACCAGAGTAAAACTACAAAACCCACTATAACTTACCTTGACCTGAACAGAGTAAAACTACACAATCCACTATAACTTACCTTGCCCTGAACACAGTAAAACTACACAATCCACTATAAGTTACCTTGCTCTGAACACAGTAAAACTACACAATCCACTATAACTTACCTTGACCTGACCAGAGTAAAACTACACAACCCACTATAACTTACCTTGCCCTGAACACAGTAAAACTACACAATCCACTATAACTTACCTTGCTCTGAACACAGTAAAACTACACAATCCACTATAACTTACCTTGCTCTGAACACAGTAAAACTACACAATCCACTATAACTTACCTTGCCCTGAACACAGTAAAACTACACAATCCACTATAACTTACCTTCCCTGAACGCAGTAAAACTACACAATCCACAATAACTTACCTTGCCCTGAACACAGTAAAACTACACAATCCACTATAACTCACCTTCGCCTGAACACAGTAAAACTACATAATCCACTATAACTTACCATGCCCTGAACACAGTAAAACTACACAATCCACTATAAATTACCTTGCTCTGAACAGAGTAAAACTAGATAATCCACTATAACTTACCTTGCCCTGAACACAGTAAAACTACACAATCCACTATAACTTACCTTGCCCTGAACACAGTAAAACTACATAATCCACTATAACTCACCTTCCCCTGAATACAGTAAAACTACATAATCCACTATAACTTACCATGCCCTGAACACAGTAAAACTACACAATCCACTATAACTCACCTTCCCCTGAACACAGTAAAACTACATAATCCACTATAACTTACCTTGCTCTGAACACAGTAAAACTATATAATCCACTATTGCTTACCTTGCCCTGAACACAGTAAAACTACACAATCCACTATAACTCACCTTCCCCTGAACACAGTAAAACTACATAATCCACTATAACTTACCTTGCTCTGAACATAGTAAAACTATATAATCCACTATTGCTTACCTTGCCCTGAACACACTAAAACTATATAATCCACTATTGCTTACCTTGCCCTGAACACAGTAAAACTACACAATCCACTATAACTCACCTTCCTCTGAACACAGTAAAACTACATAATCCACTATAACTTACCTTGCTCTGAACATAGTAAAACTATATAATCCACTATTGCTTACCTTGCCCTGAACACAGTAAAACTACACAATCCACTATAACTTACCTTGACCTGACCAGAGTAAAACTACACAACCCACTATAACTTACCTTGCCCTGAACACAGTAAAACTACACAATCCACTATAACTTACCTTGCTCTGAACACAGTAAAACTACACAATCCACTATAACTTACCTTGCTCTGAACACAGTAAAACTACACAATCCACTATAACTTACCTTCCCTGAACGCAGTAAAACTACACAATCCACAATAACTTACCTTGCCCTGAACACAGTAAAACTACACAATCCACTATAACTCACCTTCCCCTGAACACAGTAAAACTACATAATCCACTATAACTTACCATGCCCTGAACACAGTAAAACTACACAATCCACTATAAATTACCTTGCTCTGAACAGAGTAAAACTAGATAATCCACTATAACTTACCTTGCCCTGAACACAGTAAAACTACACAATCCACTATAACTTACCTTGCCCTGAACACAGTAAAACTACATAATCCACTATAACTCACCTTCCCCTGAATACAGTAAAACTACATAATCCACTATAACTTACCTTGCCCTGAACACAGTAAAACTACACAATCCACTATAACTTACCTTGCTCTGAACACAGTAAAACTACACAATCCACTATAACTTACCTTGACCTGACCAGAGTAAAACTACACAACCCACTATAACTTACCTTGCCCTGAACACAGTAAAACTACACAATCCACTATAACTTACCTTGCTCTGAACACAGTAAAACTACACAATCCACTATAACTTACCTTGCTCTGAACACAGTAAAACTACACAATCCACTATAACTTACCTTGCCCTGAACACAGTAAAACTACACAATCCACTATAACTTACCTTCCCTGAACGCAGTAAAACTACACAATCCACAATAACTTACCTTGCCCTGAACACAGTAAAACTACACAATCCACTATAACTCACCTTCGCCTGAACACAGTAAAACTACATAATCCACTATAACTTACCATGCCCTGAACACAGTAAAACTACACAATCCACTATAAATTACCTTGCTCTGAACAGAGTAAAACTAGATAATCCACTATAACTTACCATGCCCTGAACACAGTAAAACTACACAATCCACTATAACTTACCTTGCCCTGAACACAGTAAAACTACATAATCCACTATAACTCACCTTCCCCTGAATACAGTAAAACTACATAATCCACTATAACTTACCATGCCCTGAACACAGTAAAACTACACAATCCACTATAACTCACCTTCCCCTGAACACAGTAAAACTACATAATCCACTATAACTTACCTTGCTCTGAACACAGTAAAACTATATAATCCACTATTGCTTACCTTGCCCTGAACACAGTAAAACTACACAATCCACTATAACTCACCTTCCCCTGAACACAGTAAAACTACATAATCCACTATAACTTACCTTGCTCTGAACATAGTAAAACTATATAATCCACTATTGCTTACCTTGCCCTGAACACAGTAAAACTACACAATCCACTATAACTTACCTTGACCTGACCAGAGTAAAACTACACAACCCACTATAACTTACCTTGCCCTGAACACAGTAAAACTACACAATCCACTATAACTTACCTTGCTCTGAACACAGTAAAACTACACAATCCACTATAACTTACCTTGCCCTGAACACAGTAAAACTACACAATCCACTATAACTTACCTTCCCTGAACGCAGTAAAACTACACAATCCACAATAACTTACCTTGCCCTGAACACAGTAAAACTACACAATCCACTATAACTCACCTTCCCCTGAACACAGTAAAACTACATAATCCACTATAACTTACCATGCCCTGAACACAGTAAAACTACACAATCCACTATAAATTACCTTGCTCTGAACAGAGTAAAACTAGATAATCCACTATAACTTACCTTGCCCTGAACACAGTAAAACTACACAATCCACTATAACTTACCTTGCCCTGAACACAGTAAAACTACATAATCCACTATAACTCACCTTCCCCTGAATACAGTAAAACTACATAATCCACTATAACTTACCATGCCCTGAACACAGTAAAACTACACAATCCACTATAACTCACCTTCCCCTGAACACAGTAAAACTACATAATCCACTATAACTTACCTTGCTCTGAACACAGTAAAACTATATAATCCACTATTGCTTACCTTGCCCTGAACACAGTAAAACTACACAATCCACTATAACTCACCTTCCCCTGAACACAGTAAAACTACATAATCCACTATAACTTACCTTGCTCTGAACATAGTAAAACTTTATAATCCACTATTGCTTACCTTGCCCTGAACACAGTAAAACTACACAATCCACTATAACTTACCTTGCCCTGAACACAGTAAAACTACACAATCCACTATAACTAACCTTGCTCTGAATACAGTAAAACTACACAATCCACTATAACTTACCTTGCCCTGAACACAGTAAAACTACACAATCCACTATAACTTACCTTGACCTGAACAGAGTAAAACTACACAATCCACTATAACTTACCTTGCCCTGAACACAGTAAAACTACACAATCCACTATAACTCACCTTCCCCTGAACACAGTAAAACTACATAATCCACTATAACTTACCTTGCTCTGAACACAGTAAAACTATATAATCCACTATTGCTTACCTTGCCCTGAACACAGTAAAACTACACAATCCACTTTAACTTACCTTGCTCTGAACACAGTAAAACTACATAATGCACTATAACTTACCTTGCCCTGAACACAGTAAAACTAACACAATCCACTATAACTTACCTTGCCTGAACACAGTAAAACAACACAATCCACTATAAATTACGTTGCCCTGAACACACTAAAACTACACAATTTTCTATAATTTACCTTGCCCTGAACACAGTAAAACTACACAATCCACTATAACTTACCTTGCTCTGAACACAGTAAAACTACACAATCCATTATAACTTACCTTGCCCTGAACACAGTAAAACTACACAATCCACTATAACTTACCTTGACCTGACCAGAGTAAAACTACAAAACCCACTATAACTTACCTTGACCTGAACAGAGTAAAACTACACAATCCACTATAACTTACCTTGCCCTGAACACAGTAAAACTACACAATCCACTATAACTTACCTTGCTCTGAACACAGTAAAACTACACAATCCACTATAACTTACCTTGACCTGACCAGAGTAAAACTACACAACCCACTATAACTTACCTTGCCCTGAACACAGTAAAACTACACAATCCACTATAACTTACCTTGCTCTGAACACAGTAAAACTACACAATCCACTATAACTTACCTTGCTCTGAACACAGTAAAACTACACAATCCACTATAACTTACCTTGCCCTGAACACAGTAAAACTACACAATCCACTATAACTTACCTTCCCTGAACGCAGTAAAACTACACAATCCACAATAACTTACCTTGCCCTGAACACAGTAAAACTACACAATCCACTATAACTCACCTTCGCCTGAACACAGTAAAACTACATAATCCACTATAACTTACCATGCCCTGAACACAGTAAAACTACACAATCCACTATAAATTACCTTGCTCTGAACAGAGTAAAACTAGATAATCCACTATAACTTACCTTGCCCTGAACACAGTAAAACTACACAATCCACTATAACTTACCTTGCCCTGAACACAGTAAAACTACATAATCCACTATAACTCACCTTCCCCTGAATACAGTAAAACTACATAATCCACTATAACTTACCATGCCCTGAACACAGTAAAACTACACAATCCACTATAACTCACCTTCCCCTGAACACAGTAAAACTACATAATCCACTATAACTTACCTTGCTCTGAACACAGTAAAACTATATAATCCACTATTGCTTACCTTGCCCTGAACACAGTAAAACTACACAATCCACTATAACTCACCTTCCCCTGAACACAGTAAAACTACATAATCCACTATAACTTACCTTGCTCTGAACATAGTAAAACTATATAATCCACTATTGCTTACCTTGCCCTGAACACAGTAAAACTACACAATCCACTATAACTTACCTTGACCTGACCAGAGTAAAACTACACAACCCACTATAACTTACCTTGCCCTGAACACAGTAAAACTACACAATCCACTATAACTTACCTTGCTCTGAACACAGTAAAACTACACAATCCACTATAACTTACCTTGCCCTGAACACAGTAAAACTACACAATCCACTATAACTTACCTTCCCTGAACGCAGTAAAACTACACAATCCACAATAACTTACCTTGCCCTGAACACAGTAAAACTACACAATCCACTATAACTCACCTTCCCCTGAACACAGTAAAACTACATAATCCACTATAACTTACCATGCCCTGAACACAGTAAAACTACACAATCCACTATAAATTACCTTGCTCTGAACAGAGTAAAACTAGATAATCCACTATAACTTACCTTGCCCTGAACACAGTAAAACTACACAATCCACTATAACTTACCTTGCCCTGAACACAGTAAAACTACATAATCCACTATAACTCACCTTCCCCTGAATACAGTAAAACTACATAATCCACTATAACTTACCTTGCCCTGAACACAGTAAAACTACACAATCCACTATAACTTACCTTGCTCTGAACACAGTAAAACTACACAATCCACTATAACTTACCTTGACCTGACCAGAGTAAAACTACACAACCCACTATAACTTACCTTGCCCTGAACACAGTAAAACTACACAATCCACTATAACTTACCTTGCTCTGAACACAGTAAAACTACACAATCCACTATAACTTACCTTGCTCTGAACACAGTAAAACTACACAATCCACTATAACTTACCTTGCCCTGAACACAGTAAAACTACACAATCCACTATAACTTACCTTGCCCTGAACACAGTAAAACTACACAATCCACTATAACTTACCTTGATCTGAACACAGTAAAACTACACAATCCACTATAACTTACCTTCCCTGAACGCAGTAAAACTACACAATCCACTATAACTCACCTTCGCCTGAACACAGTAAAACTACATAATCCACTATAACTTACCATGCCCTGAACACAGTAAAACTACACAATCCACTATAAATTACCTTGCTCTGAACAGAGTAAAACTAGATAATCCACTATAACTTACCTTGCCCTGAACACAGTAAAACTACACAATCCACTATAACTTACCTTGCCCTGAACACAGTAAAACTACATAATCCACTATAACTCACCTTCCCCTGAATACAGTAAAACTACATAATCCACTATAACTTACCATGCCCTGAACACAGTAAAACTACACAATCCACTATAACTCACCTTCCCCTGAACACAGTAAAACTACATAATCCACTATAACTTACCTTGCTCTGAACACAGTAAAACTATATAATCCACTATTGCTTACCTTGCCCTGAACACAGTAAAACTACACAATCCACTATAACTCACCTTCCCCTGAACACAGTAAAACTACATAATCCACTATAACTTACCTTGCTCTGAACATAGTAAAACTATATAATCCACTATTGCTTACCTTGCCCTGAACACAGTAAAACTACACAATCCACTATAACTTACCTTGACCTGACCAGAGTAAAACTACACAACCCACTATAACTTACCTTGCCCTGAACACAGTAAAACTACACAATCCACTATAACTTACCTTGCTCTGAACACAGTAAAACTACACAATCCACTATAACTTACCTTGCCCTGAACACAGTAAAACTACACAATCCACTATAACTTACCTTCCCTGAACGCAGTAAAACTACACAATCCACAATAACTTACCTTGCCCTGAACACAGTAAAACTACACAATCCACTATAACTCACCTTCCCCTGAACACAGTAAAACTACATAATCCACTATAACTTACCATGCCCTGAACACAGTAAAACTACACAATCCACTATAAATTACCTTGCTCTGAACAGAGTAAAACTAGATAATCCACTATAACTTACCTTGCCCTGAACACAGTAAAACTACACAATCCACTATAACTTACCTTGCCCTGAACACAGTAAAACTACATAATCCACTATAACTCACCTTCCCCTGAATACAGTAAAACTACATAATCCACTATAACTTACCATGCCCTGAACACAGTAAAACTACACAATCCACTATAACTCACCTTCCCCTGAACACAGTAAAACTACATAATCCACTATAACTTACCTTGCTCTGAACACAGTAAAACTATATAATCCACTATTGCTTACCTTGCCCTGAACACAGTAAAACTACACAATCCACTATAACTCAGCTTCCCCTGAACACAGTAAAACTACATAATCCACTATAACTTACCTTGCTCTGAACATAGTAAAACTTTATAATCCACTATTGCTTACCTTGCCCTGAACACAGTAAAACTACACAATCCACTATAACTTACCTTGCCCTGAACACAGTAAAACTACACAATCCACTATAACTAACCTTGCTCTGAATACAGTAAAACTACACAATCCACTATAACTTACCTTGCCCTGAACACAGTAAAACTACACAATCCACTATAACTTACCTTGACCTGAACAGAGTAAAACTACACAATCCACTATAACTTACCTTGCCCTGAACACAGTAAAACTACACAATCCACTATAACTCACCTTCCCCTGAACACAGTAAAACTACATAATCCACTATAACTTACCTTGCTCTGAACACAGTAAAACTATATAATCCACTATTGCTTACCTTGCCCTGAACACAGTAAAACTACACAATCCACTTTAACTTACCTTGCTCTGAACACAGTAAAACTACATAATGCACTATAACTTACCTTGCCCTGAACACAGTAAAACTAACACAATCCACTATAACTTACCTTGCCTGAACACAGTAAAACAACACAATCCACTATAAATTACGTTGCCCTGAACACACTAAAACTACACAATTTTCTATAATTTACCTTGCCCTGAACACAGTAAAACTACACAATCCACTATAACTTACCTTGCTCTGAACACAGTAAAACTACACAATCCATTATAACTTACCTTGCCCTGAACACAGTAAAACTACACAATCCACTATAACTTACCTTGACCTGACCAGAGTAAAACTACAAAACCCACTATAACTTACCTTGACCTGAACAGAGTAAAACTACACAATCCACTATAACTTACCTTGCCCTGAACACAGTAAAACTACACAATCCACTATAACTTACCTTGCTCTGAACACAGTAAAACTACACAATCCACTATAACTTACCTTGACCTGACCAGAGTAAAACTACACAACCCACTATAACTTACCTTGCCCTGAACACAGTAAAACTACACAATCCACTATAACTTACCTTGCTCTGAACACAGTAAAACTACACAATCCACTATAACTTACCTTGCTCTGAACACAGTAAAACTACACAATCCACTATAACTTACCTTGCCCTGAACACAGTAAAACTACACAATCCACTATAACTTACCTTCCCTGAACGCAGTAAAACTACACAATCCACAATAACTTACCTTGCCCTGAACACAGTAAAACTACACAATCCACTATAACTCACCTTCCCCTGAACACAGTAAAACTACATAATCCACTATAACTTACCATGCCCTGAACACAGTAAAACTACACAATCCACTATAAATTACCTTGCTCTGAACAGAGTAAAACTAGATAATCCACTATAACTTACCTTGCCCTGAACACAGTAAAACTACACAATCCACTATAACTTACCTTGCCCTGAACACAGTAAAACTACATAATCCACTATAACTCACCTTCCCCTGAATACAGTAAAACTACATAATCCACTATAACTTACCATGCCCTGAACACAGTAAAACTACACAATCCACTATAACTCACCTTCCCCTGAACACAGTAAAACTACATAATCCACTATAACTTACCTTGCTCTGAACACAGTAAAACTATATAATCCACTATTGCTTACCTTGCCCTGAACACAGTAAAACTACACAATCCACTATAACTCACCTTCCCCTGAACACAGTAAAACTACATAATCCACTATAACTTACCTTGCTCTGAACATAGTAAAACTATATAATCCACTATTGCTTACCTTGCCCTGAACACAGTAAAACTACACAATCCACTATAACTTACCTTGCCCTGAACACAGTAAAACTACACAATCCACTATAACTAACCTTGCTCTGAATACAGTAAAACTACACAATCCACTATAACTTACCTTGCCCTGAACACAGTAAAACTACACAATCCACTATAACTTACCTTGACCTGAACAGAGTAAAACTACACAATCCACTATAACTTACCTTGCCCTGAACACAGTAAAACTACACAATCCACTATAACTCACCTTCCCCTGAACTCAGTAAAACTACATAATCCACTATAACTTACCTTGCTCTGAACACAGTAAAACTATATAATCCACTATTGCTTACCTTGCCCTGAACACAGTAAAACTACACAATCCACTTTAACTTACCTTGCTCTGAACACAGTAAAACTACATAATGCACTATAACTTACCTTGCCCTGAACACAGTAAAACTAACACAATCCACTATAACTTACCTTGCCTGAACACAGTAAAACAACACAATCCACTATAAATTACGTTGCCCTGAACACACTAAAACTACACAATTTTCTATAATTTACCTTGCCCTGAACACAGTAAAACTACACAATCCACTATAACTTACCTTGCTCTGAACACAGTAAAACTACACAATCCATTATAACTTACCTTGCCCTGAACACAGTAAAACTACACAATCCACTATAACTTACCTTGACCTGACCAGAGTAAAACTACAAAACCCACTATAACTTACCTTGACCTGAACAGAGTAAAACTACACAATCCACTATAACTTACCTTGCCCTGAACACAGTAAAACTACACAATCCACTATAACTTACCTTGCTCTGAACACAGTAAAACTACACAATCCACTATAACTTACCTTGACCTGACCAGAGTAAAACTACACAACCCACTATAACTTACCTTGCCCTGAACACAGTAAAACTACACAATCCACTATAACTTACCTTGCTCTGAACACAGTAAAACTACACAATCCACTATAACTTACCTTGCCCTGAACACAGTAAACTACACAATCCACTATAACTTACCTTCCCTGAACGCAGTAAAACTACACAATCCACAATAACTTACCTTGCCCTGAACACATTAAAACTACACAATCCACTATAACTCACCTTCCCCTGAACACAGTAAAACTACATAATCCACTATAACTTACCATGCCCTGAACACAGTAAAACTACACAATCCACTATAAATTAACTTGCTCTGAACAGAGTAAAACTAGATAATTCACTATAACTTACCTTGCCCTGAACACCGTAAAACTACACAATCCACTATAACTTACCTTGCCCTGAACACAGTAAAACTACATAATCCACTATAACTCACCTTCCCCTGAACACAGTAAAACTACATAATCCACTATAACTTACCATGCCCTGAACACAGTAAAACTACACAATCCACTATAACTCACCTTCCCCTGAACACAGTAAAACTACATAATCCACTATAACTTACCTTGCTCTGAACACAGTAAAACTATATAATCCACTATTGCTTACCTTGCCCTGAACACAGTAAAACTACACAATCCACTATAACTCACCTTCCCCTGAACACAGTCAAACTACATAATCCACTATAACTTACCTTGCTCTGAACACAGTAAAACTATATAATCCACTATTGCTTACCTTGCCCTGAACATAGTAAAACTACACAATCCACTATAACTTACCTTGCCCTGAACACAGTAAAACTACACGATCCACTATAACTTACCTTGCCCTGAACACAGTAAAACTACACAATCCACTATAACTAACCTTGCTCTGAACACAGTAAAACTACACAATCCACTATAACTTACCTTGCCCTGAACACAGTAAAACTACACAATCCACTATAACTTACCTTGACCTGAACAGAGTAAAACTACACAATTCACTATAACTTACCTTGCCCTGAACACAGTAAAACTACACTATCCACTATAACTCACCTTCCCCTGAACACAGTAAAACTACATAATCCACTATAACTTACCTTGCTCTGAACACAGTAAAACTATATAATCCACTATTGCTTACCTTGCCCTGAACACAGTAAAACTACATAATCCACTTTAACTTACCTTGCTCTGAACACAGTAAAACTACATAATGCACTATAACTTACCTTGCCCTGAACACAGTAAAACTAACACAATCCACTATAACTTACCTTGCCTGAACACAGTAAAACAACACAATCCACTATAAATTACGTTGCCCTGAACACACTAAAACTACACAATTTTCTATAATTTACCTTGCCCTGAACACAGTAAAACTACACAATCCACTATAACTTACCTTGCTCTGAACACAGTAAAACTACACAATCCACTATAACTTACCTTGCCCTGAACACAGTAAAACTACATAATCCCCTATAACTTACCATGCCTGAACACAGTAAAACTACACAATCCACTATAACTTACCTTGCCCTGAACACAGTAAAATTACACAATCCACAGTAACTTACCTTGCTCTGAACACAGTAAAACTACACAACCCACTATAACTTACCTTGCCCTGAACACAGTAAAACTACACAATCCACTATAACTTACCTTGCCCTGAACACAGTAAAACTACATAATCCACTATAACTTACCTTGCCCTGAACACAGTAAAATTACACAATCCACTATAACTTACCTTGCCCTGAACACAGTAAAACTACACAATCCACTATAACTTACCTTGCTCTGAACAGAGTAAGACTACACAACCCACTATAACTTACCTTGCCCTGAACACAGTAAAACTACATAATCCACTATAACTTACCTTGCTCTGAACACAGTAAAACTATATAATCCAATATAGCTTACCTTGCCCTGAACACAGTAAAACTACACAATCCACTATAACTTACCTTGCTCTGAACACAGTAAATCTACACAATCCACTATAACTTACCTTGCTCTGAACACAGTAAACCTACACAACCCACGATAACTTACCTTGCCCTGAACACAGTAAAACTACATAATCCACTATAACTTACCTTGCTCTGAACAGAGTAAGACTACACAACCCACTATAACTTACCTTGCCCTGAACACAGTAAAACTACATAATCCACTATAACTTACCTTGCCCTGAACACAGTAAAACTACACAATCCACTATAACTTACCTTGCTCTGAACACAGTAAACTACACAATCCACTATAGCTTACCTTGCTCTGAACAGAGTAAAACAACGCAACCCACTATAACTTACCTTGCTCTGAACACAGTAAAACTATATAGTCCACTATTGCTTACCTTGCCCTGAACACAGTAAAACTACATAATCCACTATAACTTACCTTGCTCTGAACACAGTAAAACTACACAATCCACTATAACTTACCTTGCTCTGAACACAGTAAAACTACACAAACCACTATAACTTACCTTGCCCTGAACACAGTAAAACTACATAATCCACTATAACTTACCTTGCCCTGAACACAGTAAATCTACACAATCCACTATAACTTACCTTGCACTGAACACAGTAAAACTAAACAATCCACTATAACTTACCTTGCTCTGAACAGAGTAAAACTACACAACCCGCTATAACTTACCTTGCCCTGAACACAGTAAAACTACATAATCCCCTATAACTTACCTTGCTCTGAACAGAGTAAAACTACACAACCCACTATAACTTACCTTGACCTGAACACAGTAACACTACATTATCCACTATAACTTACCTTGCTCTGAACACAGTAAAACTATATAATCCACTATTGCTTACCTTGCCCTGAACACAGTAAAACTACACAACCCGCTATAACTTACCTTCCCTGAACACAATAAAACTACACAATCCACTATAACTTACCTTGCTCTGAACAGAGTAAAACTACACAACCCACTATAACTTACCTTGCCCTGAACACAGTAAAAGTACATAATCCACTATTGCTTACCTTGCCCTGAACACAGTAAAACTACACAACCCGCTATAACTCACCTTCCCTGAACACAATTAAACTACCCAAACCACTATAAATTACCTTGCTCTGAACAGAGTAAAACTACACAACCCACTATAACTTACCTTGCCCTGAACACAGTAAAACTACACAATCCACTATAACTTACCTTGCTCTGAACACAGTAAAACTACACAATCCTCTATAACTTACCTTGCCCTGAACACAGGAAAACTACACAATTCACTATAACTTACCTTGCCCTGAACACAGTAAAACTACATAATCCACTATAACTTACCTTACCCTGAACACAGTAAAACTACATAATCCACTATAACTTACCATGCCCTGAACACAGTAAAACTACACAATCCACTATAACTCACCTTCCACTGAACACAGTAAAACTACATAATCCACTATAAATTACCTTGCTCTGAACACAGTAAAACTATATAATCCACTATTGCTTACCTTGCGCCTGAACACAGTAAAACTACACAATCCACTATAATTTACCTTGCCCTGAACACAGTAAAACTACACAATCCACTATAAATTACCTTGCCCTGAACACAGTAAAACTACACGATCCACTATAACTTACCTTGCCCTGAACACAGTAAAACTACACAATCCACTATAACTAACCTTGCTCTGAACACAGTAAAACTACTCAATCCACTATAACTTACCTTACCCTGAACACAGTAAAACTACACAATCCACTATAACTTAACTGGCCCTGAACACAGTAAAACTACACAATCCACTATAACTTAACTGGCCCTGAACACAGTAAAACTACACAATCCACTATAACTTACCTTGCACTGAACATAGTAAAACTACACAATCCACTATAACTTACCTTGCTCTGAACACAGTGAAACTACACAATCCACTATAACTTACCTTGCTCTGAACACAGCAAAACTAAATAATCCACTATAACTTACCTTGCTCTGAACACAGTGAAACTACACAATCCACTATAACTTACCTTGCCCTGAACACAGTAAAACTAACACAATCCACTATCACTTACCTTGCCCTGAACACAGTAAAACTACACAATCCACTATAACTTACCTTGCTCTGAACACAGTAAAACTATATAATCCACTATTGCTTACCTTGCCCTGAACACAGTAAAACTACATAATCCACTATAACTTACCTTGCTCTGAACACAGTAAAACTACACAATCCACCATAACTTAGCTTCCATTGAAAACAGTAAATTTATATAATCCACTATGGCTTACCTTGCCCTGAACACAGTAAAACTACACAATCCACTATAACTTACCTTGCTCTGAACACAGTAAAACTACACAATCCACTATAACTTACCTTGCCCTGAACACAGTAAAACTACATAATCCACTATAACTTACCATGCCCTGAACACATGTAAACTACACAATCCACTATAACTCACCTTCCACTGAACACAGTTAAACTACATAATCCACTATAAATTACCTTGCTCTGAACACAGTAAAACTATATAATCCACTATTGCTTACCTTGCGCCTGAACACAGTAAAACTACACAATCCGCTATAACTTACCTTGCCCTGAACACAGTAAAACTACACAATCCACTATAAATTACCTTGCCCTGAACACAGTAAAACTACACGATCCACTATAACTTACCTTGCCCTGAACACAGTAAAACTACACAATCCACTATAACTAACCTTGCTCTGAACACAGTAAAACTACACAATCCACTATAACTTACCTTGCCCTGAACACAGTAAAACTACACAATCCACTATAACTTACCTTGACCTGAACAGAGTAAAACTACACAATCCACTATAACTTACCTTGCCCTGAACACAGTAAAACTACACAATCCACTATAACTTAACTGGCCCTGAACACAGTAAAACTACACAATCCACTATAACTTAACTGGCCCTGAACACAGTAAAACTACACAATCCACTATAACTTACGTTGCACTGAACATAGTAAAACTACACAATCCACTATAACTTACCTTGCTCTGAACACAGTGAAACTACACAATCCACTATAACTTACCTTGCTCAGAACACAGCAAAACTAAATAATCCACTATAACTTACCTTGCTCTGAACACAGTGAAACTACACAATCCACTATAACTTACCTTGCCCTGAACACAGTAAAACTAACACAATCCACTATCACTTACCTTGCCCTGAACACAGTAAAACTACACAATCCACTATAACTTACCTTGCCCTGAACACAGTAAAACTACACAACCCACTATAACTTACCTTGCCCTGAACACAGTAAAACTACACGATCCACTATAGCTTACCTTGCCCTGAACACAGTAAAACTACATAATCCACTATAACTTACCATGCCCCGAACACAGTAAAACTACACAATCCACTATAACTCACCTTCCCCTGAACACAGTAAAACTACATAATCCACTATAACTTACCTTGCTCTGAACACAGTAAAACTATATAATCCACTATTGCTTACCTTGCCCTGAACACAGTAAAACTACATAATCCACTATAACTTACCTTGCTCTGAACACAGTAAAACTACACAATCCACCATAACTTACCTTCCATTGAAAAAAGTAAATTTATATAATCCACTATGGCTTACCTTGCCCTGAACACAGTAAAACTACACAATCCACTATAACTTACCTTGCTCTGAACACAGTAAAACTACACAATCCACTATAACTTACCTTGCCCTGAACACAGTAAAAGTTAATAAACCACTATAACTTAACTTGCTCTGAATAGAGTAAAACTACACAATCCACTATAACTTACCTTGCCCTGAACACAGTAAAACTACATAATCCACTATAACTTACCTTGCCCTGAACACAGTAAAACTAACACAATCCACTATAACTTACCTTGCCTGAACACAGTAAAACGAAACAATCCACTATAAATTACGTTGCCATGAACACACTAAAACTACAAAATTTTCTATAACTTACCTTGCCCTGAACACAGTAAAACTACACAATCCACTATAACTAACCTTGCCCTGAACACAGTAAAACTACACAATCCACTATAACTTACTTTGCTCTGAACACAGTAAAACTACACAATCCACTATAACTTACCTTTCCCTGAACACAGTGAAACTACATAATCCACTATAATTTACCTTGCCCTGGACACAGTAAATGTACATAATCCACTATAACTTACTTAGCTTGCCCTGAACGCAGTGAAACTACACAATCCACTATAACTTACCTTGCTCTGAACAGAGTAAGACTACACAACCCACTATAACTTACCTTGCCCTGAACACAGTAAAACTACATAATCCACTATAACTTACCTTGCTCTGAACACAGTAAAACTATATAATCCAATATAGCTTACCTTGCCCTGAACACAGTAAAACTACACAATCCACTATAACTTACCTTGCTCTGAACACAGTAAATCTACACAATCCACTATAACTTACCTTGCTCTGAACACAGTAAACCTACACAACCCACGATAACTTACCTTGCCCTGAACACAGTAAAACTACATAATCCACTATAACTTACCTTGCTCTGAACAGAGTAAGACTACACAACCCACTATAACTTACCTTGCCCTGAACACAGTAAAACTACATAATCCACTATAACTTACCTTGCCCTGAACACAGTAAAACTACACAATCCACTATAACTTACCTTGCTCTGAACACAGTAAACTACACAATCCACTATAGCTTACCTTGCTCTGAACAGAGTAAAACAACGCAACCCACTATAACTAACCTTGCTCTGAACACAGTAAAACTATATAGTCCACTATTGCTTACCTTGCCCTGAACACAGTAAAACTACATAATCCACTATAACTTACCTTGCTCTGAACACAGTAAAACTACACAATCCACTATAACTTACCTTGCTCTGAACACAGTAAAACTACACAACCCACTATAACTTACCTTGCCCTGAACACAGTAAAACTACATAATCCACTATAACTTACCTTGCCCTGAACACAGTAAATCTACACAATCCACTATAACTTACCTTGCACTGAACACAGTAAAACTAAACAATCCACTATAACTTACCTTGCTCTGAACAGAGTAAAACTACACAACCCACTATAACTTACCTTGACCTGAACACAGTAAAACTACACAATCCACAATAACTTACCTTGCCCTGAACATATTAAAACTACGTAATCCACTATAACTTACCTTCCTCTAAACACAGTAAAACTACACAATCCACTATCCCTTACCTTGCCCTGAACACAGTAAAACTACACAAACCACTATAAATTACCTTGCCCTGAACACAGTAAAACTACACAATCCACTATAATTTGCCTTGCCCTGAACACAGTAAGACTACACAATCCACTATAAATTACCTTGCTCTGAACAGAGTAAAACTAGATAATCCACTATAACTTACCTTGCCCTGAACACAGTAAAACTACACAATCCACTATAACTTACCTTGCCCTGAACACAGTAAAACTACATAATCCACTACAACTCACCTTCCCCTGAACACAGTAAAACTACATAATCCACTATAACTTACCATGCCCTGAACACAGTAAAACTACACAATCCACTATAACTCACCTTCCCTTGAACACAGTAAAACTACATAATCCACTATAACTTACCTTGCTCTGAACACAGTAAAACTATATAATCCACTATTGCTTACCTTGCCCTGAACACAGTAAAACTACATAAACCACTATAACTCACCTTCCCCTGAACACAGTAAAACTACATAATCCACTATAACTTACCTTGCTCTGAACACAGTAAAACTATATAATCCACTATTGCTTACCTTGCCCTGAACACAGTAAAACTACACAATCCACTATAACTTACCTTGCCCTGAACACAGTAAAACTACACAATCCACTATAAATTACCTTGCCTTGAACACAGTAAAACTACACGATCCACTATAACTTACCTTGCCCTGAACACAGTAAAACTACACAATCCACTATAACTAACCTTGCTCTGAACACAGTAAAACTACAGAATCCACTATAACTTACCTTGCTCTGAACACAGTAAAACTATATAATCCACTATTGCTTACCTTGCCCTGAACACAGTAAAACTACACAATCCACTATAACTTACCTTGCCCTGAACACAGTAAAACTACACAATCCACTATAACTTACCTTGCTCTGAACAGAGTAAAACTACACAACCCGCTATAACTTACCTTGACCTGAACACAGTAACACTACATTATCCACTATAACTTACCTTGCTCTGAACAGAGTAAAACTACACAACCCGCTATAACTTACCTTGCCCTGAACACAGTAAAACTACATAATCCCCTATAACTTACCTTGCTCTGAACAGAGTAAAACTACACAACCCACTATAACTTACCTTGACCTGAACACAGTAACACTACATTATCCACTATAACTTACCTTGCTCTGAACACAGTAAAACTATATAATCCACTATTGCTTACCTTGCCCTGAACACAGTAAAACTACATAATCCACTATAACTTACCTTGCTCTGAACACAGTAAAACTACACAATCCACCATAACTTACCTTCCATTGAAAACAGTAAATTTATATAATCCACTATGGCTTACCTTGCCCTGAACACAGTAAAACTACACAATCCACTATAACTTACCTTGCTCTGAACACAGTAAAACTACACAATCCACTATAACTTACCTTGCCCTGAACACAGTAAAAGTTAATAAACCACTATAACTTAACTTGCTCTGAATAGAGTAAAACTACACAATCCACTATAACTTACCTTGCCCTGAACACAGTAAAACTACATAATCCACTATAACTTACCTTGCCCTGAACACAGTAAAACTAACACAATCCACTATAACTTACCTTGCCTGAACACAGTAAAACGAAACAATCCACTATAAATTACGTTGCCATGAACACACTAAAACTACAAAATTTTCTATAACTTACCTTGCCCTGAACACAGTAAAACTACACAATCCACTATAACTAACCTTGCCCTGAACACAGTAAAACTACACAATCCACTATAACTTACTTTGCTCTGAACACAGTAAAACTACACAATCCACTATAACTTACCTTTCCCTGAACACAGTGAAACTACATAATCCACTATAATTTACCTTGCCCTGGACACAGTAAATGTACATAATCCACTATAACTTACTTAGCTTGCCCTGAACGCAGTGAAACTACACAATCCACTATAACTTACCTTGCTCTGAACAGAGTAAGACTACACAACCCACTATAACTTACCTTGCCCTGAACACAATAAAACTACATAATCCACTATAACTTACCTTGCTCTGAACACAGTAAAACTATATAATCCAATATAGCTTACCTTGCCCTGAACACAGTAAAACTACACAATCCACTATAACTTACCTTGCTCTGAACACAGTAAATCTACACAATCCACTATAACTTACCTTGCTCTGAACACAGTAAACCTACACAACCCACGATAACTTACCTTGCCCTGAACACAGTAAAACTACATAATCCACTATAACTTACCTTGCTCTGAACAGAGTAAGACTACACAACCCACTATAACTTACCTTGCCCTGAACACAGTAAAACTACATAATCCACTATAACTTACCTTGCTCTGAACACAGTAAAACTACACAATCCACTATAACTTACCTTGCTCTGAACACAGTAAACTACACAATCCACTATAGCTTACCTTGCTCTGAACAGAGTAAAACAACGCAACCCACTATAACTAGCCTTGCTCTAAACACAGTAAAACTATATAGTCCACTATTGCTTACCTTGCCCTGAACACAGTAAAACTACATAATCCACTATAACTTACCTTGCTCTGAACACAGTAAAACTACACAATCCACTATAACTTACCTTGCTCTGAACACAGTAAAACTACACAACCCACTATAACTTACCTTGCCCTGAACACAGTAAAACTACATAATCCACTATAACTTACCTTGCCCTGAACACAGTAAAACTAAACAATCCACTATAACTTACCTTGCTCTGAACAGAGTAAAACTACACAACCCGCTATAACTTACCTTGCCCTGAACACAGTAAAACTACATAATCCCCTATAACTTACCTTGCTCTGAACAGAGTAAAACTACACAACCCACTATAACTTACCTTGACCTGAACACAGTAAAACTACACAATCCACAATAACTTACCTTGCCCTGAACATATTAAAACTACGTAATCCACTATAACTTACCTTCCTCTAAACACAGTAAAACTACACAATCCACTATCCCTTACCTTGCGCTGAACACAGTAAAACTACACAAACCACTATAAATTATCTTGCCCTGAACACAGTAAAACTACACAATCCACTATAATTTGCCTTGCCCTGAACACAGTAAGACTACACAATCCACTATAAATTACCTTGCTCTGAACAGAGTAAAACTAGATAATCCACTATAACTTACCTTGCCCTGAACACAGTAAAACTACACAATCCACTATAACTTACCTTGCCCTGAACACAGTAAAACTACATAATCCACTACAACTCACCTTCCCCTGAACACAGTAAAACTACATAATCCACTATAACTTACCATGCCCTGAACACAGTAAAACTACACAATCCACTATAACTCACCTTCCCTTGAACACAGTAAAACTACATAATCCACTATAACTTACCTTGCTCTGAACACAGTAAAACTATATAATCCACTATTGCTTACCTTGCCCTGAACACAGTAAAACTACATAAACCACTATAACTCACCTTCCCCTGAACACAGTAAAACTACATAATCCACTATAACTTACCTTGCTCTGAACACAGTAAAACTATATAATCCACTATTGCTTACCTTGCCCTGAACACAGTAAAACTACACAATCCACTATAACTTACCTTGCCCTGAACACAGTAAAACTACACAATCCACTATAAATTACCTTGCCTTGAACACAGTAAAACTACACGATCCACTATAACTTACCTTGCCCTGAACACAGTAAAACTACACAATCCACTATAACTAACCTTGCTCTGAACACAGTAAAACTACAGAATCCACTATAACTTACCTTGCTCTGAACACAGTAAAACTATATAATCCACTATTGCTTACCTTGCCCTGAACACAGTAAAACTACACAATCCACTATAACTTACCTTGCCCTGAACACAGTAAAACTACACAATCCACTATAACTTACCTTGCTCTGAACAGAGTAAAACTACACAACCCGCTATAACTTACCTTGACCTGAACACAGTAACACTACATTATCCACTATAACTTACCTTGCTCTGAACAGAGTAAAACTACACAACCCGCTATAACTTACCTTGCCCTGAACACAGTAAAACTACATAATCCCCTATAACTTACCTTGCTCTGAACAGAGTAAAACTACACAACCCACTATAACTTACCTTGACCTGAACACAGTAACACTACATTATCCACTATAGCTTACCTTGCTCTGAACACAGTAAAACTATATAATCCACTATTGCTTACCTTGCCCTGAACACAGTAAAACTACACAACCCGCTATAACTTACCTTCCCTGAACACAATAAAACTACACAATCCACTATAACTTACCTTGCTCTGAACAGAGTAAAACTACACAACCCACTATAACTTACCTTGCCCTGAACACAGTAAAAGTACATAATCCACTATTGCTTACCTTGCCCTGAACACAGTAAAACTACACAACCCGCTATAACTCACCTTCCCTGAACACAATTAAACTACCCAAACCACTATAAATTACCTTGCTCTGAACAGAGTAAAACTACACAACCCACTATAACTTACCTTGCCCTGAACACAGTAAAACTACACAATCCACTATAACTTACCTTGCTCTGAACACAGTAAAACTACACAATCCACTATAACTTACCTTGCCCTGAACACAGTAAAACTACACAATCCACTATAACTTACCTTGCCCTGAACACAGTAAAACTACATAATCCACTATAACTTACCTTCCCCTGAACACAGTAAAACTACACAATCCACTATAACTTACCTTGCCCTGAACACAGTAAAACTACACAATCCACTATAAATTACCTTGCCCTGAACACAGTAAAACTACACGATCCACTATAACTTACCTTGCCCTGAACACAGTAAAACTACACAATCCACTATAACTAACCTTGCTCTGAACACAGTAAACCTACACAATCCACTATAACTTACCTTGCCCTGAACACAGTAAAACTACACAATCCACTATAACTTACCTTGACCTGAACAGAGCAAAACTACACAATCCACTATAACTTACCTTGCCCTGAACACAGTAAAACTACACAATCCACTATAACTTAACTGGCCCTGAACACAGTAAAACTACACAATCCACTATAACTTAACTGGCCCTGAACACAGTAAAACTACACAATCCACTATAACTTAACTGGCCCTGAACACAGTAAAACTACACAATCCACTATAACTTACCTTGCACTGAACATAGTAAAACTACACAATCCACTATAACTTACCTTGCTCTGAACACAGTGAAACTACACAATCCACTATAACTTACCTTGCTCTGAACACAGCAAAACTAAATAATCCACTATAACTTACCTTGCTCTGAACACAGTGAAACTACACAATCCACTATAACTTACCTTGCCCTGAACACAGTAAAACTAACACAATCCACTATCACTTACCTTGCCCTGAACACAGTAAAACTACACAATCCACTATAACTTACCTTGCCTTGAACACAGTAAAACTACACAACCCACTATAACTTACCTTGCCCTGAACACAGTAAAACTACACGATCCACTATAGCTTACCTTGCCCTGAACACAGTAAAACTACATAATCCACTATAACTTACCATGCCCTGAACACAGTAAAACTACACAATCCACTATAACTCACCTTCCCCTGAACACAGTAAAACTACATAATCCACTATAACTTACCTTGCCCTGAACACAGTAAAACTACACAATCCACTATAACTTACCTTGCCCTGAACACAGTAAAACTACATAATCCACTACAACTCACCTTCCCCTAAACACAGTAAAACTACATAATCCACTATAACTTACCATGCCCTGAACACAGTAAAACTACACAATCCACTATAACTCACCTTCCCTTGAACACAGTAAAACTACATAATCCACTATAACTTACCTTGCTCTGAACACAGTAAAACTATATAATCCACTATTGCTTACCTTGCCCTGAACACAGTAAAACTACATAATCCACTATAACTCACCTTCCTCTGAACACAGTAAAACTACATAATCCACTATAACTTACCTTGCTCTGAACACAGTAAAACTATATAATCCACTATTGCTTACCTTGCCCTGAACACAGTAAAACTACACAATCCACTATAACTTACCTTGCCCTGAACACAGTAAAACTACACAATCCACTATAAATTACCTTGCCCTGAACACAGTAAAACTACACGATCCACTATAACTTACCTTGCCCTGAACACAGTAAAACTACACAATCCACTATAACTAACCTTGCTCTGAACACAGTAAAACTACACAATCCACTATAACTTACCTTGCTCTGAACAGAGTAAAACTACACAACCCGCTATAACTTACCTTGACCTGAACACAGTAACACTACATTATCCACTATAACTTACCTTGCTCTGAACAGAGTAAAACTACACAACCCGCTATAACTTACCTTGACCTGAACACAGTAACACTACATTATCCACTATAACTTACCTTGCTCTGAACAGAGTAAAACTACACAACCCGCTATAACTTACCTTGCCCTGAACACAGTAAAACTACATAATCCCCTATAACTTACCTTGCTCTGAACAGAGTAAAACTACACAACCCACTATAACTTACCTTGACCTGAACACAGTAACACTACATTATCCACTATAACTTACCTTGCTCTGAACACAGTAAAACTATATAATCCACTATTGCTTACCTTGCCCTGAACACAGTAAAACTACACAACCCGCTATAACTTACCTTCCCTGAACACAATAAAACTACACAATCCACTATACCTTACCTTGCTCTGAACAGAGTAAAACTACACAACCCACTATAACTTACCTTGCCCTGAACACAGTAAAAGTACATAATCCACTATTGCTTACCTTGCCCTGAACACAGTAAAACTACACAACCCGCTATAACTCACCTTCCCTGAACACAATTAAACTACCCAAACCACTATAAATTACCTTGCTCTGAACAGAGTAAAACTACACAACCCACTATAACTTACCTTGCCCTGAACACAGTAAAACTACACAATCCACTATAACTTACCTTGCTCTGAACACAGTAAAACTACACAATCCACTATAACTTACCTTGCCCTGAACACAGTAAAACTACACAATCCACTATAACTTACCTTGCCCTGAACACAGTAAAACTACATAATCCACTATAACTTACCTTCCCCTGAACACAGTAAAACTATATAATCCACTATAACTTACCATGCCCTGAACACAGTAAAACTACACAATCCACTATAACTCACCTTCCACTGAACACAGTAAAACTACATAATCCACTATAAATTACCTTGCTCTGAACACAGTAAAACTATATAATCCACTATTGCTTACCTTGCGCCTGAACACAGTAAAACTACACAATCCACTATAACTTACCTTGCCCTGAACACAGTAAAACTACACAATCCACTATAAATTACCTTGCCCTGAACACAGTAAAACTACACGATCCACTATAACTTACCTTGCCCTGAACACAGTAAAACTACACAATCCACTATAACTAACCTTGCTCTGAACACAGTAAACCTACACAATCCACTATAACTTACCTTGCCCTGAACACAGTAAAACTACACAATCCACTATAACTTACCTTGACCTGAACAGAGCAAAACTACACAATCCACTATAACTTACCTTGCCCTGAACACAGTAAAACTACACAATCCACTATAACTTACCTTGCCCTGAACACAGTAAAATTACACAATCCACTATAACTTAACTGGCCCTGAACACAGTAAAACTAAACAATCCACTATAACTTAACTGGCCCTGAACACAGTAAAACTACACAATCCACTACAACTTACCTTGCACTGAACATAGTAAAACTACACAATCCACTATAACTTACCTTGCTCTGAACACAGTGAAACTACACAATCCACTATAACTTACCTTGCTCTGAACACAGCAAAACTAAATAATCCACTATAACTTACCTTGCTCTGAACACAGTGAAACTACACAATCCACTATAACTTACCTTGCCCTGAACACAGTAAAACTAACACAATCCACTATCACTTACCTTGCCCTGAACACAGTAAAACTACACAATCCACTATAACTTACCTTGCCTTGAACACAGTAAAACTACACAACCCACTATAACTTACCTTGCCCTGAACACAGTAAAACTACACGATCCACTATAGCTTACCTTGCCCTGAACACAGTAAAACTACATAATCCACTATAACTTACCATGCCCTGAACACAGTAAAACTACACAATCCACTATAACTCACCTTCCCCTGAACACAGTAAAACTACATAATCCACTATAACTTACCTTGCCCTGAACACAGTAAAACTACACAATCCACTATAACTTAGCTTGCCCTGAACACAGTAAAACTACATAATCCACTACAACTCACCTTCCCCTGAACACAGTAAAACTACATAATCCACTATAACTTACCATGCCCTGAACACAGTAAAACTACATAATCCACTATAACTCACCTTCCCCTGAACACAGTAAAACTACATAATCCACTATAACTTACCTTGCTCTGAACACAGTAAAACTATATAATCCACTATTGCTTACCTTGCCCTGAACACAGTAAAACTACACAATCCACTATAACTTACCTTGCCCTGAACACAGTAAAACTACACAATCCACTATAAATTACCTTGCCCTGAACACAGTAAAACTACACGATCCACTATAACTTACCTTGCCCTGAACACAGTAAAACTACACAATCCACTATAACTAACCTTGCTCTGAACACAGTAAAACTACACAATCCACTATAACTTACCTTGCTCTGAACAGAGTAAAACTATACAACCCGCTATAACTTACCTCGACCTGAACACAGTAACACTACATTATCCACTATAACTTACCTTGCTCTGAACAGAGTAAAACTAAACAACCCGCTATAACTTACCTTGACCTGAACACAGTAACACTACATTATCCACTATAACTTACCTTGCTCTGAACAGAGTAAAACTACACAACCCGCTATAACTTACCTTGCCCTGAACACAGTAAAACTACATAATCCCCTATAACTTACCTTGCTCTGAACAGAGTAAAACTACACAACCCACTATAACTTACCTTGACCTGAACACAGTAACACTACATTATCCACTATAACTTACCTTGCTCTGAACACAGTAAAACTATATAATCCACTATTGCTTACCTTGCCCTGAACACAGTAAAACTACACAACCCGCTATAACTTACCTTCCCTGAACACAATAAAACTACACAATCCACTATAACTTACCTTGCTCTGAACAGAGTAAAACTACACAACCCACTATAACTTACCTTGCCCTGAACACAGTAAAAGTACATAATCCACTATTGCTTACCTTGCCCTGAACACAGTAAAACTACACAACCCGCTATAACTCACCTTCCCTGAACACAATTAAACTACCCAAACCACTATAAATTACCTTGCTCTGAACAGAGTAAAACTACACAACCCACTATAACTTACCTTGCCCTGAACACAGTAAAACTACACAATCCACTATAACTTACCTTGCTCTGAACACAGTAAAACTACACAATCCACTATAACTTACCTTGCCCTGAACACAGTAAAACTACACAATCCACTATAACTTACCTTGCCCTGAACACAGTAAAACTACATAATCCACTATGACTTACCTTCCCCTGAACACAGTAAAACTATATAATCCACTATAACTTACCATGCCCTGAACACAGTAAAACTACACAATCCACTATAACTCACCTTCCACTGAACACAATAAAACTACATAATCCACTATAAATTACCTTGCTCTGAACACAGTAAAACTATATAATCCACTATTGCTTACCTTGCGCCTGAACACAGTAAAACTACACAATCCACTATAACTTACCTTGCCCTGAACACAGTAAAACTACACGATCCACTATAACTTACCTTGCCCTGAACACAGTAAAACTACACAATCCACTATAACTAACCTTGCTCTGAACACAGTAAACCTACACAATCCACTATAACTTACCTTGCCCTGAACACAGTAAAACTATACAATCCACTATAACTTACCTTGACCTGAACAGAGCAAAACTACACAATCCACTATAACTTACCTTGCCCTGAACACAGTAAAACTACACAATCCACTATAACTTAACTGGCCCTGAACACAGTAAAACTACACAATCCACTATAACTTAACTGGCCCTGAACACAGTAAAACTACACAATCCACTATAACTTAACTGGCCCTGAACACAGTAAAACTACACAATCCACTATAACTTACCTTGCACTGAACATAGTAAAACTACACAATCCACTATAACTTACCTTGCTCTGAACACAGTGAAACTACACAATCCACTATAACTTACCTTGCTCTGAACACAGCAAAACTAAATAATCCACTATAACTTACCTTGCTCTGAACACAGTGAAACTACACAATCCACTATAACTTACCTTGCCCTGAACACAGTAAAACTAACACAATCCACTATCACTTACCTTGCCCTGAACACAGTAAAACTACACAATCCACTATAACTAACCTTGCCTTGAACACAGTAAAACTACACAACCCACTATAACTTACCTTGCCCTGAACACAGTAAAACTACACGATCCACTATAGCTTACCTTGCCCTGAACACAGTAAAACTACATAATCCACTATAACTTACCATGCCCTGAACACAGTAAAACTACACAATCCACTATAACTCACCTTCCCCTGAACACAGTAAAACTACATAATCCACTATAACTTACCTTGCTCTGAACACAGTAAAACTATATAATCCACTATTGCTTACCTTGCCCTGAACACAGTAAAACTACATAATCCACTATAACTTACCTTGCTCTGAACACAGTAAAACTACACAATCCACCATAACTTACCTTCCATTGAAAACAGTAAATTTATATAATCCACTATGGCTTACCTTGCCCTGAACACAGTAAAACTACACAATCCACTATAACTTACCTTGCTCTGAACACAGTAAAACTACACAATCCACTATAACTTACCTTGCCCTGAACACAGTAAAAGTACATAAACCACTATAACTTAACTTGCTCTGAATAGAGTAAAACTACACAATCCACTATAACTTACCTTGCCCTGAAGACAGTAAAACTACATAATCCACTATAACTTACCTTGCCCTGAACACAGTAAAACTAACACAATCCACTATAACTTAACATGCCCTGAACACAGTAAAACTACACAACCCACTATAACTTACCTTGCCCTGAACACAGTAAAACTACACAATCCACAATAACTTACCTTGCCCTGAACATATTAAAACTACGTAATCCACTATAACTTACCTTCCTCTAAACACAGTAAAACTACACAATCCACTATACCTTACCTTGCCCTGAACACAGTAAAACTACACAAACCACTATAAATTACCTTGACCTGAACACAGTAAAACTACACAATCCACTATAATTTGCCTTGCCCTGAACACAGTAAGACTACACAATCCACTATAAATTACCTTGCTCTGAACAGAGTAAAACTAGATAATCCACTATAACTTACCTTGCCCTGAACACAGTAAAACTACACAATCCACTATAACTTACCTTGCCCTGAACACAGTAAAACTACATAATCCACTACAACTCACCTTCCCCTGAACACAGTAAAACTACATAATCCACTATAACTTACCATGCCCTGAACACAGTAAAACTACACAATCCACTATAACTCACCTTCCCTTGAACACAGTAAAACTACATAATCCACTATAACTTACCTTGCTCTGAACACAGTAAAACTATATAATCCACTATTGCTTACCTTGCCCTGAACACAGTAAAACTACATAATCCACTATAACTCACCTTCCCCTGAACACAGTAAAACTACATAATCCACTATAACTTACCTTGCTCTGAACACAGTAAAACTATATAATCCACTATTGCTTACCTTGCCCTGAACACAGTAAAACTACACAATCCACTATAACTTACCTTGCCCTGAACACAGTAAAACTACACAATCCACTATAAATTACCTTGCCCTGAACACAGTAAAACTACACGATCCACTATAACTTTCCTTGCCCTGAACACAGTAAAACTACACAATCCACTGTAACATACCTTGCTCTGAACACAGTAAAACTACACAATCCACTATAACTTACCTTGCCCTGAACACAGTAAAACTACACAATCCACTATAACTTACCTTGACCTGAACAGAGTAAAACTACACAATCCACTATAACTTACCTTGCACTCAACACAGTAAAACTACACAATCCACTATAACTCACCTTCCCCTGAACACAGTAAAACTACATAATCCACTATAACTTACCTTGCTCTGAACACAGTAAAACTATATAATCCACTATTGCTTACCTTGCCCTGAACACAGTAAAACTACACAATCCACTCTAACTTACCTTGCTCTGAACACAGTAAAACTACACAATCCACTATAACTTACCTTGCCCTGAACACAGTAAAACTACATAATCCCCTATAACTTACCATGCCTGAACACAGTAAAATGACACAATCCACTATAAATTACGTTGCCCTGAACACACTAAAACTACACAATTTTCTATAATTTACCTTGCCCTGAACACAGTAAAACTACACAATCCACTATAACTTACTTTTCTCTGAACACAGTAAAACTACACAAACCATTATAACTTACCTTGCCCTGAACACAGTAAAACTACACAATCCACTCTAACTTACCTTGCTCTGAACACAGTAAAACTACACAATCCACTATAACTTACCTTGCCCTGAACACAGTAAAACTACATAATCCCTATAACTTACCATGCCTGAACACAGTAAAAGTACACAATCCACTATAACTTACCTTGCCCTGAACACAGTAAAACTACATAATCCACTATAACTTACCTTGCCCTGAACACAGTAAAACTACACAATCCACTCTAACTTATCTTGCTCTGAACACAGTAAAACTACACAATCCACTATAACTTACCTTGCCCTGAACACAGTAAAACTACATAATCCCCTATAACTTACCATGCCTGAACACCGTAAAAGTACACAATCCACTATAACTTACCTTGCCCTGAACACAGTAAAAGTACACAATCCACTATAACTTACCTTGCCCTGAACACAGCAAAACTACACAATCCACTATAACTTGCCTTGCTCTGAACAGAGTAAAACTACACAACCCACTATAACTTACCTTGCTCTGAACACAGTAAAACTACACAACCCACTATAACATACCTTGCCCTGAACACAGTAAAACTACATAATCCACTATAACTTACCTTGCCCTGAACACAGTAAAACTACACAATCCACTATAACTTACCTTGCTCTGAACACAATAAACTACACAATCCACTATAACTTACCTTGCTCTGAACACAGTAAACTACACAATACACTATAACTTACCTTGCTCTGAACACAGTAAAACTATATAATCCACTATTGCTTACCTTGCCCTGAACAAAGTAAAACTACACAACCCGCTATAACTTACCTTCCCTGAACACAATAAAACTACACAATCCACTATAACTTACCTTGCCCTGAACACAGTAAAACTACACGATCCACTATAACTTACCTTGCCCTGAACACAGTAAAACTACACAATCCACTATAACTTACCTTGCCCTGAACACAGTAAATCTACACAATCCACTATAACTTACCTTGCCTTGAACACAGTAAAATTACACAATCCACTATAACTTACCTTGCCCTGAACACAGTAAAACTACATAATCCACTATAACTTAACATGCTCTGAACACAGTAAAACTACATAATCCACTATAACTTACCTTGCCCTGAACACAGTAAAACTACACAATCCACTATAATTTGCCTTGCCCTGAACACAGTAAAACTACACAATCCACTATAAATTACCTTGCTCTGAACAGAGGAAATCTACATAACCCACTATAACTTACCTTGCCCTGAACACAGTAAACCTACACAATCCACTATAACTTACCTTGCCCTGAACACAGTAAAACTACACAATCCACTATAACTTACCTTCCCCTGAACACAGTAAAACTACATAATCCACTATAACTTACCATGCCCTGAACACAGTAAAACTACACAATCCACTATAACTCACCTTCCCTGAACACAGTAAAACTACATAATCCACTATAACTTACCTTGCTCTGAACACAGGAAAACTATATAATCCACTATTGCTTACCTTGCCCTGAACACAGTAAAACTACACAATCCACTATAACTTACCTAGCCCTGAACACAGTAAAACTACACAATCCACTATAAATTACCTTGCCCTGAACACAGTAAAACTACACGATCCACCATAACTTACCTTGCCCTGAACACAGTAAAACTACACAATCCACTATAACTAACCTTGCTCTGAACACAGTAAAACTACACAATCCACTATAACTTACCTTGCCCTGAACACAGTAAAACTACACAATCCACTATAACTTACCTTGACCTGAACAGAGTAAAACTACACAATCCACTCTAACTTACCTTGCCCTGAACACACTAAAACTACACAATCCACTATAACTTAACTGGCCCTGAACACAGTAAAACTACACAATCCACTATAACTTACCTTGCTCTGAACACAGTAAAACTACACAATCCACTATAACTTACCTTGCTCTGAACACAGTGAAACTACACAATCCACTATAACTTACCTTGCTCTGAACACAGCAAAACTAAATAATCCACTATAACTTACCTTGCTCTGAACACAGTGAAACTACACAATCCACTATAACTTACCTTGCCCTGAACACAGTAAAACTAACACAATCCACTATCACTTACCTTGCCCTGAACACAGTAAAACTACACAATCCACTATAACTTACCTTGCCCTGAACACAGTAAAACCACACAATCCACTATAAATTACCTTGCTCTGAACACACTAAAACTACACAATCTTCTATTACTTACCTTGCCCTGAACACAGTAAAAGTAGACAATCCCCTATACCTTACCTTGCTCTGAACACAGTAAAACTACACAATCCACTATAACTTAAATTGCCCTGAACTCAGTAAAACTACATAATCCACTGTAACTTACCTTGCCCTGAACACAGTAAAACTACACAACCCACTATAACTTACCTTGCCCTGAACACAGTAAAACAACACGATCCACTATAGCTTACCTTGCTCTGAACACAGTAAAACTATATAATCCACTATTGCTTACCTTGCCCTGAACACAGTAAAACTACATAATCCACTATAACTTACCTTGCTCTGAACACAGTAAAACTACACAATCCACTATAACTTACCTTGCCCTGAACACAGTAAAAGTACATAAACCACTATAACTTAACTTGCTCTGAATAGAGTAAAACTACACAACCCACTATAACTTACCTTGCCCTGAACACAGTAAAACTACATAATCCACTATAACTTACCTTGACCTGAACACAGTAAAACTACACAACCCTCTATAATTTACGTTGCCCTGAACACACTAAAACTACACAATTTTCTATAACTTATCTTGCCCTGAACACAGTAAAACTACACAATCCACCGTAACTTACCTTGCTCTGAACACAGTAACACTACACAATCCACTATAACTTACCTTGCACTGAACACAGTAAAATTACACAATCCACTATAACTTACCTTGCTCTGAACACAGTAAAACTACACAACCCACTATAACTTACCTTGCCCTGAACACAGTAAAACTACACGATCCACTATAACCTACCTTGCCCTGAACACAGTAAAACTACATAATCCACTATAACTTACCTTGCCCTGAACACAGTAAAACTAACACAATCCACTATCACTTACCTTGCCCTGAACACAGTAAAACTACACAATCCACTATAACTTACCTTGCCCTGAACACAGTAAAACCACACAATCCACTATAAATTACCTTGCTCTGAACACACTAAAACTACACAATCTTCTATTACTTAGCTTGCCCTGAACACAGTAAAAGTAGACAATCCCCTATACCTTACCTTGCTCTGAACACAGTAAAACTACACAATCCACTATAACTTACTTTTCTGAACACAGTAAAACTACACAATCCACTATAACTTAAATTGCCCTGAACTCAGTAAAACTACATAATCCACTGTAACTTACCTTGCCCTGAACACAGTAAAACTACACAACCCACTATAACTTACCTTGCCCTGAACACAGTAAAACTATATAATCCACTATTGCTTACCTTGCCCTGAACACAGTAAAACTACATAATCCACTATAACTTACCTTGCTCTGAACACAGTAAAACTACACAATCCACTATAACTTACCTTGCCCTGAACACAGTAAAAGTACATAAACCACTATAACTTAACTTGCTCTGAATAGAGTAAAACTACACAACCCACTATAACTTACCTTGCCCTGAACACAGTAAAACTACATAATCCACTATAACTTACCTTGACCTGAACACAGTAAAACTACACAACCCTCTATAATTTACGTTGCCCTGAACACACTAAAACTACACAATTTTCTATAACTTATCTTGCCCTGAACACAGTAAAACTACACAATCCACCGTAACTTACCTTGCTCTGAACACAGTAACACTACACAATCCACTATAACTTACCTTGCACTGAATACAGTAAAATTACACAATCCACTATAACTTACCTTGCTCTGAACACAGTAAAACTACACAACCCACTATAACTTACCTTGCCCTGAACACAGTAAAACTACACGATCCACTATAACTTACCTTGCCCTGAACACAGTAAAACTACATAATCCACTATAACTTACCTTGCCCTGAACACAGTAAAATTACACAATCTACTATAACTTACTTTGCCCAGAACACAGTAAAACTACACAATCCACTATAACTTACCTCGCTCTGAACAGAGTAAAACTACACAACCCACTATAACTTACCTTGCCCTGAACACAGTAAAACTACATAATCCACTATAACTTACCTTGCTCTGAACACAGTAAAACTATATAATCCACTATAGCTTACCTTGCCCTGAACACAGTAAAACTACATAATCCACTATAACTTACCTTGCTCTGAACACATTAAAACTACACAATCCACTATAACTTACCTTGCCCTGAACACAGTAAAACTACATAATCCACTATAACTTACCTTGCCCTGAATACAGTAAAACTACACAATCCACTATAACTTACCTTGTACTGAACACTGTAAAACTAACACAATCCACTATAACTTACCTTGCCCTGAACACAGTAAAACTACACAAACCACTATAACTTACCTTGCACTGAACACTGTAAAACTAGACAATCCACTATAACTTATCTTGCTCTGAACAGAGTAAAACTACACAACCCGCTATAATTTACCTTGCCCTGAACACAGTAAAACTACATAATCCCCTATAACTTACCTTGCTCTGAACAGTGTAAAACTACACAACCCACTATAACTTACCTTGACCTGAACACAGTAACACTACATTATCCACTATAACTTACCTTGCTCTGAACAGAGTAAAACTACACAACCCACTATAACTTACCTTGCCCTGAACACAGTAAAACTACACAATCCACTATAACTTACCTTGCCCTGAAAACAGTAAAACTACACAAACCACTATAACTTACCTTGCCCTGAACACAGTAAAACTACACAATCCACTATAACTTACCTTGCTCTGAACAGAGTAAAACTACACAACCCACTATAACTTACCTTGCCTTGAACACAGTAAAACTACACAATCCACCATAACTTACCTTGCCCTGAAAACAGTAAAACTACACAATCCACTATAACTTACCTTGCCCTGAACACAGTAAAACTACACAATCCACTATAACTTAAATTGCCCTGAACTCAGTAAAACTACACAATCCACTCTAACTTACCTTGCCCTGAACACACTAAAACTACACAATCCACTATAACTTAACTGGCCCTGAACACAGTAAAACTACACAATCCACTATAACTTACCTTGCTCTGAACACAGTAAAACTACACAATCCACTATAACTTACCTTGCTCTGAACACAGTGAAACTACACAATCCACTATAACTTACCTTGCTCTGAACACAGCAAAACTAAATAATCCACTATAACTTACCTTGCTCTGAACACAGTGAAACTACACAATCCACTATAACTTACCTTGCCCTGAACACAGTAAAACTAACACAATCCACTATCACTTACCTTGCCCTGAACACAGTAAAAATATACACAATCCACTATAACTTACCTTGCTCTGAACAGAGTAAAACTACACAACCCACTATAACTTACCTTGCCCTGAACACAGTAAAACTACACAATCCACTATAACTTACCTTGCCCTGAAAACAGTAAAACTACACAATCCACTATAACTTAACTTGCCCTGAACTCAGTAAAACTACACAATCCACTCTAACTTACCTTGCCCTGAACACACTAAAACTACACAATCCACTATAACTTAACTGGCCCTGAACACAGTAAAACTACACAATCCACTATAACTTACCTTGCTCTGAACACAGTAAAACTACACAATCCACTATAACTTACCTTGCTCTGAACACAGCAAAACTAAATAATCCACTATAACTTACCTTGCCCTGAACACAGTAAAACTAACACAATCCACTATCACTTACCTTGCCCTGAACACAGTAAAAATATACACAATCCACTATAACTTACCTTGCCCTGAACACACTAAAACTACACAATCTTCTATTACTTACCTTGCCCTGAACACAGTAAATGTAGACAATCCCCTATACCTTACCTTGCTCTGAACACAGTAAAACTACACAATCCACTATAACTTAAATTGCCCTGAACTCAGTAAAACTACATAATCCACTGTAACTTACCTTGCCCTGAACACAGTAAAACTACACAACCCACTATAACTTACCTTGCCTTGAACACAGTAAAACAACACGATCCACTATAGCTTACCTTGCCCTGAACACAGTAAAACTACATAATCCACTATAACTTACCATGCCTTGAACACAGTAAAACTACACAATCCACTATAACTCACCTTCCCCTGAACACAGTAAAACTACATAATCCACTATAACTTACCTTGCTCTGAACACAGTAAAACTATATAATCCACTATAGCTTACCTTGCCCTGAACACAGTAAAACTACACAATCCACTATAACTTACCTTGCCCTGAACACAGTAAAACTACACAACCCTCTATAATTTACCTTGCTCTGAACACAGTAAAACTACACAATCTACTTTAACTTACCTTGCCCTGAACACAGTAAAACTACACAATCCACTATAACTTACCTTGTTCTGAACACAGTAAACTACACAATCCACTATAACTTACCTTGCTCTGAACAGAGTAAAACAACGCAACCCACTATAACTTACCTTGCCTGAACACAGTAAAACGACATAATCCACTATAAATTACGTTGCCCTGAACACACTAAAACTACTCAATTTTCTATATCTTATCTTGCCCTGAACACAGTAAAACTACACAATCCACCGTAACTTACCTTGCTCTGAACACAGTAACACTGCACAATCCACTATAACTTACCTTGCCCTGAACACAGTAAAATTACACAATCCACTATAACTTACCTTGCTCTGAACACAGTAAAACTACACAACCCACTATAACTTACCTTGCTCTGAACAGAGTAAAACTACACAACCCACTATAACTTACCTTGCCCTGAACACAGTAAAACTACATAATCCACTATAACTTACCTTGCTCTGAACACAGTAAAACTATATAATCCACTATAGCTTACCTTGCCCTGAACACAGTAAAATTACACAATCCACTATAACTTACCTTGCTCTGAACACAGTAAAACTACACAACCCACTATAACTTACCTTGCTCTGAACAGAGTAAAACTACACAACCCACTATAACTTACCTTGCCCTGAACACAGTAAAACTACATAATCCACTATAACTTACCTTGCTCTGAACACAGTAAAACTACACAACCCACTATAACTTACCTTGCTCTGAACAGAGTAAAACTACACAACCCACTATAACTTACCTTGCCCTGAACACAGTAAAACTACATAATCCACTATAACTTACCTTGCTCTGAACACAGTAAAACTATATAATCCACTATAGCTTACCTTGCCCTGAACACAGTAAAACTACACAATACACTATAACTTACCTTGCCCTGAACACAGTAAAACTACATAATCCACTATAACTTACCTTGCTCTGAACACAGTAAAACTACATAATCCACTATAACTTACCTTGCCCTGAACACAGTAAAACTACATAATCCACTATAACTTACCTTGCCCTGAACACAGTAAAACTACACAATCCACTATAACTTACCTTGCCTTGAACACAGTAAAATTACACAATCCACTATAACTTACCTTGCTCTGAACACAGTAAACTACACAATCCACTATAACTTACCTTGCTCTGAACAGAGTAAAACAACGCAACCCACTATAACTTACCTTGCTCTGAACACAGTAAAACTATATAATCCACTATTGCTTACCTTGCCCTGAACACAGTAAAACTACATAATCCACTATAACTTACCTTGCTCTGAACACATTAAAACTACACAATCCACTATAACTTACCTTGCCCTGAACACAGTAAAACTACATAATCCACTATAACTTACCTTGCCCTGAACACAGTAAAACTACACAATCCACTATAACTTACCTTGCACTGAACACTGTAAAACTAACACAATCCACTATAACTTACCTTGCACTGAACACTGTAAAACTACACAATCCACTATAACTTACCTTGCTCTGAACAGAGTAAAACTACACAACCCGCTATAATTTACCTTGCCCTGAACACAGTAAAACTACATAATCCCCTATAACTTACCTTGCTCTGAACAGTGTAAAACTACACAACCCACTATAACTTACCTTGACCTGAACACATTAACACTACATTATCCACTATAACTTACCTTGTTCTGAACACAGTAAAACTATATAATCCACTATTGCTTACCTTGCCCTGAACACAGTAAAACTACACAATCCACTATAACTTACCTTGCTCTGAACAGAGTAAAACTACACAACCCACTATAACTTACCTTGCCCTGAACACAGTAAAACTACACAATCCACTATAACTTACCTTGCCCTGAAAACAGTAAAACTACACAATCCACTATAACTTACCTTGCCCTGAACACAGTAAAACTACACAATCCACTATAACTTACCTTGCCTGAACAGAGTAAAACTACACAATCTACTATAATTTACCTTGCCCTGAACACAGTAAAAGTACATAATCCACTATAACTTACATTCCCTGAACACAGTAAAACTACACAATCCACTATAACTTACCTTGCCATGAACACAGTAAAAGTACATAAACCACTATAACTTAAATTGCTCTGAATAGAGTAAAACTACACAACCCACTATAACTTACCTTGCCCTGAACACAGTAAAACTACATAATCCACTATAACTTACCTTGCCCTGAACACAGTAAAACTACACAACCCTCTATAACTTACCTTGCTCTGAACACAGTAAAACTACATAATCCTCTATAACTTACCTTGCCCTGAACTCAGTAAAACTAACGCAACCCACTATAACTTACCTTGCCTGAACACAGTAAAACGACACAATCTACTATAAATTACGTTGCCCTGAACACACTAAAATTACACAATTTTCTATAACTTATCTTGCCCTGAACACAGTAAAACGACACGATCCACTATAACTTACCTGGCTCTGAACACAGTGAAACTACACAATCCACTATAACTTACCTTGCCCTGAACACAGTAAAACTACATAATCCACTATGGCTTACCTTGCCCTGAACACTGTAAAACTACACAATCCACTATAACTTACCTTGCTCTGAACACAGTAAAACTACACAACCCACTATAACTTACCTTGCCCTGAACACAGTAAAACTACACAATCCACTATAACTTACCTTGCCCTGAACACAGTAAAACTACACAATCCACTATAACTTACCTTGTTCTGAACACAGTAAACTACACAATCCACTATAACTTACCTTGCTCTGAACAGAGTAAAACAACGCAACCCACTATAACTTACCCTGCCTGAACAAAGTAAAACGACATAATCCACTATAAATTACGTTGCCCTGAACACACTAAAACTACTCAATTTTCTATATCTTATCTTGCCCTGAACACAGTAAAACTACACAATCCACCGTAACTTACCTTGCTCTGAACACAGTAACACTGCACAATCCACTATAACTTACCTTGCCCTGAACACAGTAAAATTACACAATCCACTATAACTTACCTTGCTCTGAACACAGTAAAACTACACAACCCACTATAACTTACCTTGCCCTGAACACAGTAAAACTACACAATCCACTATACCTTACCTTGCACTGGACACAGTAAAACTACACAATCCACTATAACTTACCTTGCCCTGAACACAGTAAAACTACATAATCCACTATAACTTACCTTGCCTTGAACACAGTAAAATTACACAATCTACTATAACTTACTTTGCCCTGAACACAGTAAAACTACACAATCCACTATAACTTACCTTGCTCTGAACAGAGTAAAACTACACAACCCACTATAACTTACCTTGCCCTGAACACAGTAAAACTACATAATCCACTATAACTTACCTTGCTCTGAACACAGTAAAACTATATAATCCACTATAGCTTACCTTGCCCTGAACACAGTAAAACTTCACAATACACTATAACTTACCTTGCTCTGAACACAGTAAACTACACAATCCACTATAACTTACCTTGCTCTGAACAGAGTAAAACAGCGCAACCCACTATAACTTACCTTGCTCTGAACACAGTAAAACTATATAATCCACTATTGCCTACCTTGCCCTGAACACAGTAAAACTACATAATCCACTATAACTTACCTTGCTCTGAACACATTAAAACTACACAATCCACTATAACTTAACTTGCCCTGAACACAGTAAAACTACATAATCCACTATAACTTACCTTGCCCTGAACACAGTAAAACTACACAATCCACTATAACTTACCTTGCCCTGAACACAGTAAGACTACACAATCCACTATAACTTACCTTGCTCTGAACAGAGTAAAACTACACAACCCACTATAACTTACCTTGACCTGAACACATTAACACTACATTATCCACTATAACTTACCTTGTTCTGAACACAGTAAAACTATATAATCCACTATTGCTTACCTTGCCCTGAACACAGTAAAACTACACAATCCACTATAACTTACCTTGCTCTGAACAGAGTAAAACTACACAACCCACTATAACTTACATTGCCCTGAACACAGCAAAACTACACAATCCACTATAACTTACCTTGCCCTGAAAACAGTAAAACTACACAATCCACTATAACTTACCTTGCCTTGAACACAGTAAAACTACACAATCCACTATAACTTACCTTGCCTGAACAGAGTAAAACTACACAATCTACTATAATTTACCTTGCCCTGAACACAGTAAAAGTACATAATCCACTATAACTAGACCTTCCCTGAACACAGTAAAACTACACAATCCACTATAACTTACCTTGCCCTGAACACAGTAAAAGTACATAAACCACTATAACTTAACTTGCTCTGAATAGAGTAAAACTACACAACCCACTATAACTTACCTTGCCCTGAACAGAGTAAAACTACATAATCCACTATAACTTACCTTGCCCTGAACACAATAAAACTACACAACCCTCTATAACTTACCTTGCTCTGAACACAGTAAAACTACATAATCCTCTATAACTTACCTTGCCCTGAACACAGTAAAACTAACACAATCCACTATAACTTACCTTGCCTGAATACAGTAAAACGACACAATCTACTATAAATTACGTTGCCCTGAACACACTAAAACTACACAATTTTCTATAACTTATCTTGCCCTGAACACAGTAAAACTACACGATCCACTGTAACTTACCTTGCTCTGAACACAGTAACACTACACAATCCACTATAACTTACCTTGCCCTGAACACAGTAAAACTACATAATCCACTATGGCTTACCTTGCCCTGAACACTGTAAAACTAAACAATCCACTATAACTTACCTTGCTCTGAACACAGTAAAACTACACAACCCACTCTAACTTACCTTGCCCTGAACACAGTAAAACTACACAATCCACTATAACTTACCTTGCCCTGAACACAGTAAAACTACACAATCCACTATAACTTACCTTGCCCTGAACACAGTAAAACTACACAATCCACTATAACTTACCTTGCCCTGAACACAGTAAAACTACACAATCCACTATAACTTACCTTGTTCTGAACACAGTAAAACTACATAATCCACTATAACTTACCATGCCCTGAACACAGTAAAACTACACAATCCACTATAGCTTACATTGCTCTGAACACAGTAAAACTACAAGATCCACTATAACTTACCTTGCTCTGAACAGAGTAAAACAACGCAACCCACTATAACTTACCCTGCCTGAACACAGTAAAACGACATAATCCACTATAAATTACGTTGCCCTGAACACACTAAAACTACTCAATTTTCTATATCTTATCTTGCCCTGAACACAGTAAAACTACACAATCCACCGTAACTTACCTTGCTCTGAACACAGTAACACTGCACAATCCACTATAACTTACCTTGCCCTGAACACAGTAAAATTACACAATCCACTATAACTTACCTTGCTCTGAACACAGTAAAACTACACAACCCACTATAACTTACCTTGCCCTGAACACAGTAAAACTACACAATCCACTATAACTTACCTTGCCCTGAACACAGTAAAACTACATAATCCACTATAACTTACCTTGCCTTGAACACAGTAAAATTACACAATCTACTATAACTTACTTTGCCCTGAACACAGTAAAACTACACAATCCACTATAACTTACCTTGCTCTGAACAGAGTAAAACTACACAACCCACTATAACTTACCTTGCCCTGAACACAGTAAAACTACATAATCCACTATAACTTACCTTGCTCTGAACACAGTAAAACTATATAATCCACTATAGCTTACCTTGCCCTGAACACAGTAAAACTTCACAATACACTATAACTTACCTTGCTCTGAACACAGTAAACTACACAATCCACTATAACTTACCTTGCTCTGAACAGAGTAAAACAACGCAACCCACTATAACTTACCTTGCTCTGAACACAGTAAAACTATATAATCCACTATTGCCTACCTTGCCCTGAACACAGTAAAACTACATAATCCACTATAACTTACCTTGCTCTGAACACATTAAAACTACACAATCCACTATAACTTAACTTGCCCTGAACACAGTAAAACTACATAATCCACTATAACTTACCTTGCCCTGAACACAGTAAAACTACACAATCCACTATAACTTACCTTGCACTGAACACTGTAAAACTAACACAATCCACTATAACTTACCTTGCCCTGAACACAGTAAAACTACACAATCCACTATAACTTACCTTGCTCTGAACAGAGTAAAACTACACAACCCACTATAACTTACCTTGACCTGAACACATTAACACTACATTATCCACTATAACTTACCTTGTTCTGAACACAGTAAAACTATATAATCCACTATTGCTTACCTTGCCCTGAACACAGTAAAACTACACAATCCACTATAACTTACCTTGCTCTGAACAGAGTAAAACTACACAACCCACTATAACTTACATTGCCCTGAACACAGCAAAACTACACAATCCACTATAACTTACCTTGCCCTGAAAACAGTAAAACTACACAATCCACTATAACTTACCTTGCCCTGAACACAGTAAAACTACACAATCCACTATAACTTACCTTGCCTGAACAGAGTAAAACTACACAATCTACTATAATTTACCTTGCCCTGAACACAGTAAAAGTACATAATCCACTATAACTTACCTTCCCTGAACACAGTAAAACTACACAATCCACTATAACTTACCTTGCCCTGAACACAGTAAAAGTACATAAACCACTATAACTTAACTTGCTCTGAATAGAGTAAAACTACACAACCCACTATAACTTACCTTGCCCTGAACAGAGTAAAACTACATAATCCACTATAACTTACCTTGCCCTGAACACAATAAAACTACACAACCCTCTATAACTTACCTTGCTCTGAACACAGTAAAACTACATAATCCTCTATAACTTACCTTGCCCTGAACACAGTAAAACTAACACAATCCACTATAACTTACCTTGCCATGAACACAGTAAAACGACACAATCTACTATAAATTACGTTGCCCTGAACACACTAAAACTACACAATTTTCTATAACTTATCTTGCCCTGAACACAGTAAAACTACACGATCCACTGTAACTTACCTTGCTCTGAACACAGTAACACTACACAATACACTATAACTTACCTTGCCCTGAACACAGTAAAACTACACAACCCACTCTAACTTACCTTGCCCTGAACACAGTAAAACTACACAATCCACTATAACTTACCTTGCCCTGAACACTGTAAAACTACACAATCCACTATAACTTACCTTGCTCTGAACACAGTAAAAGTACATAATCCACTATAACTTACCTTGCCCTGAACACAGTAAAACTACACAATCCACTATAAATTACCCTGCCCTGAACACAGTAAAACTACACAATCCACTATAACTTACCTTGCTCTGAACACAGTAAAACTACACAATCCACTATAACTTACCTTGCTCTGAACACAGTAAAACTACACAATCCACTATAAATTACCCTGCCCTGAACACAGTAAAACTACACAATCCACTATAAATTACTTTGCCCTGAACACACAAAAACTACACAATTTTCTATAACTTATCTTGCCCTGAACACAGTAAACTACAGAATCCACTATAACTTACCTTGCCCTGAACACAGTAAAACTACACAATCCACTGTAACTTACCTTGCTCTGAACACAGTAAAACTACACAATCCACTGTAACTTACCTTGCTCTGAACACAGTAAAACTACACGATCCACTATAACTTACCTTGCCCTGAACACAGTAAAACTACACAATCCACTATAAATTACCTTGCCCTGAACACAGTAAAATTATACAATCCACTATAACTTACCTTGCTCTGAACACAGTAAAACTACACAACCCACTATAACTTACCTTGCCCTGAACACAGTAAAACTACACAATCCACTATAACTTACCTTGCCCTGAACAGATTAAAACTACACAATATACTATAATTTACCTTGCCCTGAACACAGTAAAAGTACATAATCCACTATAACTTACCTTCCCTGAACACAGTAAAACTACACAATCCACTATAACTTACCTTGCCCTGAACACAGTAAAACTACACAATCCACTATAACTTACCTTGCTCTGAACACAGTAAAACTACACAACCCACTATAACTTACCTTGCCCTGAACACAGTAAAACTACATAATCCACTATAATTTACCTTGCTCTGAACACAGTAAAACTATATAATCCACTATAGCTTACCTTGCTCTGAACACAGTAAAACTACACAACCCACTATAACTTACCTTGCTCTGAACACAGTAAAACTACATAATCCACTATAACTTACCTTGACCTGAACACAGTAAAACTACACAATCCACTATAACTTACCTTGCCCTGAACACAGTAAAACAACGCAACCCACTATAACTTACCTTGCCCTGAACACAGTAAAACTATACAACCCACTATAACTTACCTTGCCCTGAACACAGTAAAACTACATAATCCACTATAACTTACCTTGCCCTGAACACAGTAAAACTACACAATCCACTATAACTTACCTTGCTCTGAACAGAGTAAAACAACGCAACCCACTATAACTTACCTTGCTCTGAACACAGTAAAACTATATAATCCACTATTGCTTACCTTGCCCTGAACACAGTAAAACTACATAATCCACTATAAATTACCTTGCCCTGAACACAGTAAAACTACACAACCCTCTATAACTTACCTTGCTCTGAACACAGTAAAACTACATAACCCTCTATAACTTACCTTGCTCTGAACACAGTAAAACTACACAACCCTCTATAACTTACCTTGCCCTGAACACAGTAAAACTACATAATCCACTATAACTTACCATGTCTGAACACAGTAAAACTACACAACCCTCTATAACTTACCTTGCTCTGAACAGAGTAAAACAACGCAACCCACTATAACTTACCTTACTCTGAACACAGTAAAACTACATAATCCACTATAACTTACTTTGCCATGAACACAGTAAAACTACACAACCCTCTATAACTTACCTTGCCCTGAACACAGTAAAACTACACAATCCACTATAACTTACCTTGCTCTGAACACAGTAAAACTACACAATCCACTATAACTTACCTTGCCCTGAACACAGTAAAACTACACAATCCACTATAACTTACCTTGCCCTGAACACAGTAAAACTACATAATCCACTATAACTTACCTTGCTATGAACACAGTAAAACTACACAACCCTCTATAACTTACCTTGCTCTGAACACAGTAAAACTACACAATCCACTATAACTTACCTTGCCCTGAACACAGTAAAACTACACAGTCCACTATAACTTACCTTGCCCTGAACACAGTAAAACTACATAATCCACTATAACTTACCATGCCTGAACACAGTAAAACTACACAATCCACTATAACTTACCTTGCCCTGAACACAGTAAAACTACACAATCCACTATAACTTACCTTGCCCTGAACACAGTAAAACTACATAATCCACTATAACTTACCTTGCCCTGAACACAGTAAAACTACACAATCCACTATAACTTACCTTGCCCTGAACACAGTAAAACTACATAATCCACTATAACTTACCTTGCCCTGAACACAGTAAAACTACATAATCCACTATAACTTACCATGCCTGAACACAGTAAAACTACACAATCCACTATAACTTAGCTTGCCCTGAACACAGTAAAACTACACAATCCACTATAACTTACCTTGCCCTGAACACAGTAAAACTACATAATCCACTATAACTTACCTTGCCCTGAACACAGTAAAACTACATAATCCACTATAACTTACCATGCCTGAACACAGTAAAACTACACAATCTTCTATAACTTACCTTGCCCTGAACACAGTAAAATTACACAATCCACTATAACTTACCTTGCTCTGAACACAGTAAAACTACACAAACCACTATAAAATACCTTGCCCTGAACACAGTAAAACTATATAATCCACTATAGCTTACCTTGCCCTGAACACAGTAAAACTATACAACCCACTATAACTTACCTTGCCCTGAACACAGTAAAACTACATAATCCACTATGGCTTACCTTGCCCTGAACACTGTAAAACTACACAATCCACTATAACTTACCTTGCTCTGAACACAGTAAAACTACACAATCCACTATAAATTACCCTGCCCTGAACACAGTAAAACTACACAATCCACTATAAATTACTTTGCCCTGAACACACAAAAACTACACAATTTTCTATAACTTATCTTGCCCTGAACACAGTAAACTACAGAATCCACTATAACTTACCTTGCCCTGAACACAGTAAAACTACACAATCCACTATAACTTACCTTGCCCTGAACACAGTAAAACTACACAATCCACTATAACTTACCTTGCTCTGAACAGAGTAAAACAACGCAACCCACTATAACTTACCTTGCCCTGAACACAGTAAAACTACATAATCCACTATGGCTTACCTTGCCCTGAACACTGTAAAACTACACAATCCACTATAACTTACCTTGCTCTGAACACAGTAAAACTACACAATCCACTATAAATTACCCTGCCCTGAACACAGTAAAACTACACAATCCACTATAAATTACTTTGCCCTGAACACACAAAAACTACACAATTTTCTATAACTTATCTTGCCCTGAACACAGTAAACTACAGAATCCACTATAACTTACCTTGCCCTGAACACAGTAAAACTACACGATCCACTATAACTTACCTTGCCCTGAACACAGTAAAACTACACAATCCACTATAAATTACCTTGCCCTGAACACAGTAAAATTATACAATCCACTATAACTTACCTTGCTCTGAACACAGTAAAACTACACAACCCACTATAACTTACCTTGCCCTGAACACAGTAAAACTACACAATCCACTATAACTTACCTTGCCCTGAACAGATTAAAACTACACAATATACTATAATTTACCTTGCCCTGAACACAGTAAAAGTACATAATCCACTATAACTTACCTTCCCTGAACACAGTAAAACTACACAATCCACTATAACTTACCTTGCCCTGAACACATAAAACTACACAATCCACTATAACTTACCTTGCTCTGAACACAGTAAAACTACACAACCCACTATAACTTACCTTGCCCTGAACACAGTAAAACTACATAATCCACTATAATTTACCTTGCTCTGAACACAGTAAAACTATATAATCCACTATAGCTTACCTTGCCCTGAACACAGTAAAACTATACAACCCACTATAACTTACCTTGCCCTGAACACAGTAAAACTACATAATCCACTATAACTTACCTTGCCCTGAACACAGTAAAACTACACAATCCACTATAACTTACCTTGCTCTGAACAGAGTAAAACAACGCAACCCACTATAACTTACCTTGCTCTGAACACAGTAAAACTATATAATCCACTATTGCTTACCTTGCCCTGAACACAGTAAAACTACATAATCCACTATAAATTACCTTGCCCTGAACACAGTAAAACTACACAACCCTCTATAACTTACCTTGCTCTGAACACAGTAAAACTACATAACCCTCTATAACTTACCTTGCTCTGAACACAGTAAAACTACACAACCCTCTATAACTTACCTTGCCCTGAACACAGTAAAACTACATAATCCACTATAACTTACCATGTCTGAACACAGTAAAACTACACAACCCTCTATAACTTACCTTGCTCTGAACAGAGTAAAACAACGCAACCCACTATAACTTACCTTACTCTGAACACAGTAAAACTACATAATCCACTATAACTTACTTTGCCATGAACACAGTAAAACTACACAACCCTCTATAACTTACCTTGCCCTGAACACAGTAAAACTACACAATCCACTATAACTTACCTTGCTCTGAACACAGTAAAACTACACAATCCACTATAACTTACCTTGCCCTGAACACAGTAAAACTACACAATCCACTATAACTTACCTTGCCCTGAACACAGTAAAACTACATAATCCACTATAACTTACCTTGCTCTGAACACAGTAAAACTACACAACCCTCTATAACTTACCTTGCCCTGAACACAGTAAAACTACATAATCCACTATAACTTACCATGTCTGAACACAGTAAAACTACACAACCCTCTATAACTTACCTTGCTCTGAACAGAGTAAAACAACGCAACCCACTATAACTTACCTTACTCTGAACACAGTAAAACTACATAATCCACTATAACTTACTTTGCCATGAACACAGTAAAACTACACAACCCTCTATAACTTACCTTGCCCTGAACACAGTAAAACTACACAATCCACTATAACTTACCTTGCTCTGAACACAGTAAAACTACACAATCCACTATAACTTACCTTGCCCTGAACACAGTAAAACTACACAATCCACTATAACTTACCTTGCCCTGAACACAGTAAAACTACATAATCCACTATAACTTACCTTGCTCTGAACACAGTAAAACTACACAACCCTCTATAACTTACCTTGCTCTGAACACAGTAAAACTACACAATCCACTATAACTTACCTTGCCCTGAACACAGTAAAACTACACAGTCCACTATAACTTACCTTGCCCTGAACACAGTAAAACTACATAATCCACTATAACTTACCATGCCTGAACACAGTAAAACTACACAATCCACTATAACTTACCTTGCCCTGAACACAGTAAAACTACACAATCCACTATAACTTACCTTGCCCTGAACACAGTAAAACTACATAATCCACTATAACTTACCTTGCCCTGAACACAGTAAAACTACACAATCCACTATAACTTACCTTGCCCTGAACACAGTAAAACTACATAATCCACTATAACTTACCTTGCCCTGAACACAGTAAAACTACATAATCCACTATAACTTACCATGCCTGAACACAGTAAAACTACACAATCCACTATAACTTAGCTTGCCCTGAACACAGTAAAACTACACAATCCACTATAACTTACCTTGCCCTGAACACAGTAAAACTACATAATCCACTATAACTTACCTTGCCCTGAACACAGTAAAACTACATAATCCACTATAACTTACCATGCCTGAACACAGTAAAACTACACAATCTTCTATAACTTACCTTGCCCTGAACACAGTAAAATTACACAATCCACTATAACTTACCTTGCTCTGAACACAGTAAAACTACACAAACCACTATAAAATACCTTGCCCTGAACACAGTAAAACTATATAATCCACTATAGCTTACCTTGCCCTGAACACAGTAAAACTATACAACCCACTATAACTTACCTTGCCCTGAACACAGTAAAACTACATAATCCACTATGGCTTACCTTGCCCTGAACACTGTAAAACTACACAATCCACTATAACTTACCTTGCTCTGAACACAGTAAAACTACACAATCCACTATAAATTACCCTGCCCTGAACACAGTAAAACTACACAATCCACTATAAATTACTTTGCCCTGAACACACAAAAACTACACAATTTTCTATAACTTATCTTGCCCTGAACACAGTAAACTACAGAATCCACTATAACTTACCTTGCCCTGAACACAGTAAAACTACACAATCCACTATAACTTACCTTGCCCTGAACACAGTAAAACTACACAATCCACTATAACTTACCTTGCTCTGAACAGAGTAAAACAACGCAACCCACTATAACTTACCTTGCCCTGAACACAGTAAAACTACATAATCCACTATGGCTTACCTTGCCCTGAACACTGTAAAACTACACAATCCACTATAACTTACCTTGCTCTGAACACAGTAAAACTACACAATCCACTATAAATTACCCTGCCCTGAACACAGTAAAACTACACAATCCACTATAAATTACTTTGCCCTGAACACACAAAAACTACACAATTTTCTATAACTTATCTTGCCCTGAACACAGTAAACTACAGAATCCACTATAACTTACCTTGCCCTGAACACAGTAAAACTACACGATCCACTATAACTTACCTTGCCCTGAACACAGTAAAACTACACAATCCACTATAAATTACCTTGCCCTGAACACAGTAAAATTATACAATCCACTATAACTTACCTTGCTCTGAACACAGTAAAACTACACAACCCACTATAACTTACCTTGCCCTGAACACAGTAAAACTACACAATCCACTATAACTTACCTTGCCCTGAACAGATTAAAACTACACAATATACTATAATTTACCTTGCCCTGAACACAGTAAAAGTACATAATCCACTATAACTTACCTTCCCTGAACACAGTAAAACTACACAATCCACTATAACTTACCTTGCCCTGAACACATAAAACTACACAATCCACTATAACTTACCTTGCTCTGAACACAGTAAAACTACACAACCCACTATAACTTACCTTGCCCTGAACACAGTAAAACTACATAATCCACTATAATTTACCTTGCTCTGAACACAGTAAAACTATATAATCCACTATAGCTTACCTTGCCCTGAACACAGTAAAACTATACAACCCACTATAACTTACCTTGCCCTGAACACAGTAAAACTACATAATCCACTATAACTTACCTTGCCCTGAACACAGTAAAACTACACAATCCACTATAACTTACCTTGCTCTGAACAGAGTAAAACAACGCAACCCACTATAACTTACCTTGCTCTGAACACAGTAAAACTATATAATCCACTATTGCTTACCTTGCCCTGAACACAGTAAAACTACATAATCCACTATAAATTACCTTGCCCTGAACACAGTAAAAGTACACAACCCTCTATAACTTACCTTGCTCTGAACACAGTAAAACTACATAACCCTCTATAACTTACCTTGCTCTGAACACAGTAAAACTACACAACCCTCTATAACTTACCTTGCCCTGAACACAGTAAAACTACATAATCCACTATAACTTACCATGTCTGAACACAGTAAAACTACACAACCCTCTATAACTTACCTTGCTCTGAACAGAGTAAAACAACGCAACCCACTATAACTTACCTTACTCTGAACACAGTAAAACTACATAATCCACTATAACTTACTTTGCCATGAACACAGTAAAACTACACAACCCTCTATAACTTACCTTGCCCTGAACACAGTAAAACTACACAATCCACTATAACTTACCTTGCTCTGAACACAGTAAAACTACACAATCCACTATAACTTACCTTGCCCTGAACACAGTAAAACTACACAATCCACTATAACTTACCTTGCCCTGAACACAGTAAAACTACATAATCCACTATAACTTACCTTGCTCTGAACACAGTAAAACTACACAACCCTCTATAACTTACCTTGCTCTGAACACAGTAAAACTACACAATCCACTATAACTTACCTTGCCCTGAACACAGTAAAACTACACAGTCCACTATAACTTACCTTGCCCTGAACACAGTAAAACTACATAATCCACTATAACTTACCATGCCTGAACACAGTAAAACTACACAATCCACTATAACTTACCTTGCCCTGAACACAGTAAAACTACACAATCCACTATAACTTACCTTGCCCTGAACACAGTAAAACTACATAATCCACTATAACTTACCTTGCCCTGAACACAGTAAAACTACACAATCCACTATAACTTACCTTGCCCTGAACACAGTAAAACTACATAATCCACTATAACTTACCTTGCCCTGAACACAGTAAAACTACATAATCCACTATAACTTACCATGCCTGAACACAGTAAAACTACACAATCCACTATAACTTAGCTTGCCCTGAACACAGTAAAACTACACAATCCACTATAACTTACCTTGCCCTGAACACAGTAAAACTACATAATCCACTATAACTTACCTTGCCCTGAACACAGTAAAACTACATAATCCACTATAACTTACCATGCCTGAACACAGTAAAACTACACAATCTTCTATAACTTACCTTGCCCTGAACACAGTAAAATTACACAATCCACTATAACTTACCTTGCTCTGAACACAGTAAAACTACACAAACCACTATAAAATACCTTGCCCTGAACACAGTAAAACTATATAATCCACTATAGCTTACCTTGCCCTGAACACAGTAAAACTATACAACCCACTATAACTTACCTTGCCCTGAACACAGTAAAACTACATAATCCACTATGGCTTACCTTGCCCTGAACACTGTAAAACTACACAATCCACTATAACTTACCTTGCTCTGAACACAGTAAAACTACACAACCCACTATAACTTACCTTGCCCTGAACACAGTAAAACTACACAATCCACTATAACTTACCTTGCCCTGAACACAGTAAAACTACACAAACCACTATGAATTACCTTGCCCTGAACACAGTAAAACTACACAATCCACTATAGTTTACCTTGCCCTGAATACAGTAAAACTACACAACCCACTATAACTTACCTTGCCCTGAACACAGTAAAACTACATAATCCACTATAACTTACCTTGCCCTGAACACAGTAAAACTACACAATCCACTATAACTTACCTTGCACTGAACACTGTAAAACTACACAATCCACTATAACTTACCTTGCTCTGAACAGAGTAAAACTACACAACCCACTATAACTTACCTTGCTCTGAACACAGTAAAAGTACATAATCCACTATAACTTACCTTTGCTCTGAACACAGTAAAACTACACAATCCACTATAAATTACCCTGCCCTGAACACAGTAAAACTACACAATCCACTATAAATTACGTTGCCCTGAACACACTAAAACTACACAATTTTCTATAACTTATCTTGCCCTGAACACAGTAAACTACAGAATCCACTATAACTTACCTTGCCCTGAACACAGTAAAACTACACAATCCACTGTAACTTACCTTGCTCTGAACACAGTAAAACTACACAATCCACTGTAACTTACCTTGCTCTGAACACAGTAAAACTACACAATCCACTATAACTTACCTTGCCCTGAACACAGTAAAACTACACAATCGACTATAAATTACCTTGCCCTGAACACAGTAAAATTATACAATCCACTATAACTTACCTTGCTCTGAACACAGTAAAACTACACAACCCACTATAACTTACCTTGCCCTGAACACAGTAAAACTACACAATCCACTATAACTTACCTTGCCCTGAACAGATTAAAACTACACAATCTACTATAATTTACCTTGCCCTGAACACAGTAAAAGTACATAATCCACTATAACTTACCTTCCCTGAACACAGTAAAACTACACAATCCACTATAACTTACCTTGCCCTGAACACAGTAAAACTACATAATCCACTATAACTTACCTTGCCCTGAACACAGTAAAACTACACAATCCACTATAACTTACCTTGCCCTGAACACAGTAAAACTACACAATCCACTATAACTTACCTTGCCCTGAACACAGTAAAACTACACAATCCACTATAACTTAACTTGCCCTGAACACAGTAAAACTACATAATCCACTATAACTTACCTTGCCCTGAACACAGTAAAAGTACATAATCCACTATAGCTTACCTTGCCCTGAACACAGTAAAACTACACAATCCACTATAACTTACCTTGCTCTGAACACAGTAAAACTACACAATCCACTATAACCTACCTTGCCCTGAACACAGTAAAACTACATAAGCCACTATAACTTACCTTGCCCTGAACACAGTAAAAGTACATAATCCACTATAGCTTACCTTGCCCTGAACACAGTAAAACTACACAATCCACTATAACTTACCTTGCTCTGAACACAGTAAAACTACACAACCCACTATAACTTACCTTGCCCTGAACACAGTAAAACTACATAATCTACTATAATTTACCTTGCTCTGAACACAGTAAAACTATATAATCCACTATAGCTTACCTTGCCCTGAACACAGTAAAACTATACAACCCACTATAACTTACCTTGCCCTGAACACAGTAAAACTACATAATCCACTATAACTTACCTTGCCCTGAACACAGTAAAACTACACAATCCACTATAACTTACCTTGCTCTGAACACAGTAAAACTACACAATCCACTATAACTTACCTTGCTCTGAACAGAGTAAAACAACGCAACCCACTATAACTTACCTTGCTCTGAACACAGTAAAACTATATAATCCACTATTGCTTACCTTGCCCTGAACAAAGTAAAACTACATAATCCACTATAACTTACCTTGCCCTGAACACAGTAAAACTACACAACCCTCTATAACTTACCTTGCTCTGAACACAGTAAAACTACACAACCCTCTATAACTTACCTTGCCCTGAACACAGTAAAACTACATAATCCACTATAACTTACCATGCCTGAACACAGTAAAACTACACAACCTTCTATAACTTACCTTGCTCTGAACAGAGTAAAACAACGCAACCCACTATAATTTACCTTACTCTGAACACAGTAAAACTACATAATCCACTATAACTTACTTTGCCATGAACACAGTAAAACTACACAACCCTCTATAACTTACCTTGCCCTGAACACAGTAAAACTACACAATCCACTATAACTTACCTTGCTCTGAACACAGTAAAACTACACAATCCACTATAACTTACCTTGCCCTGAACACAGTAAAACTACACAATCCACTATAACTTACCTTGCCCTGAACACAGTAAAACTACATAATCCACTATAACTTACCTTGCTCTGAACACAGTAAAACTACACAACCCTCTATAACTTACCTTGCTCTGAACACAGTAAAACTACACAATCCACTATAACTTACCTTGCCCTGAACACAGTAAAACTACACAGTCCACTATAACTTACCTTGCCTGAACACAGTAAAACTACATAATCCACTATAACTTACCATGCCTGAACACAGTAAAACTACACAATCCACTATAACTTACCTTGCCCTGAACACAGTAAAACTACACAATCCACTATAACTTACCTTGCCCTGAACACAGTAAAACTACATAATCCACTATAACTTACCTTGCCCTGAACACAGTAAAACTACACAATCCACTATAACTTACCTTGCCCTGAACACAGTAAAACTACATAATCCACTATAACTTACCTTGCCCTTAACACAGTAAAACTACATAATCCACTATAACTTACCATGCCTGAACACAGTAAAACTACACAATCCACTATAACTTACCTTGCCCTGAACACAGTAAAACTACACAATCCACTATAACTTACCTTGCCCTGAACACAGTAAAACTACATAATCCACTATAACTTACCTTGCCCTGAACACAGTAAAACTACACAATCCACTATAACTTACCTTGCCCTGAACACAGTAAAACTACATAATCCACTATAACTTACCTTGCCCTGTACACAGTAAAACTACATAATCCACTATAAATTACCATGCCTGGACACAGTAAAACTACACAATCTTCTATAACTTACCTTGCCCTGAACACAGTAAAATTACACAATCCACTATAACTTACCTTGCCCTGAACACAGTAAAACTACACAATCCACTATAACTTACCTTGCCCTGAACACAGTAAAACTACATAATCCACTATAACTTACCTTGCCCTTAACACAGTAAAACTACATAATCCACTATAACTTACCATGCCTGAACACAGTAAAACTACACAATCCACTATAACTTACCTTGCCCTGAACACAGTAAAACTACACAATCCACTATAACTTACCTTGCCCTGAACACAGTAAAACTACATAATCCACTATAACTTACCTTGCCCTGAACACAGTAAAACTACACAATCCACTATAACTTACCTTGCCCTGAACACAGTAAAACTACATAATCCACTATAACTTACCTTGCCCTGTACACAGTAAAACTACATAATCCACTATAAATTACCATGCCTGGACACAGTAAAACTACACAATCTTCTATAACTTACCTTGCCCTGAACACAGTAAAATTACACAATCCACTATAACTTACCTTGCTCTGAACACAGTAAAACTACACAAACCACTATAAAATACCTTGCCCTGAACACAGTAAAACTATACAACCCACTATAACTTACCTTGCCCTGAACACAGTAAAACTACATAATCCACTATAACTTACCTTGCTCTGAACACAGTAAAAGTACATAATCCACTATAGCTTACCTTGCCCTGAACACAGTAAAACTACACAATCCACTATAACTTACCTTGCTCTGAACACAGTAAAACTACACAATCCACGATAACCTACCTTGCCCTGAACACAGTAAAACTACATAATCCACTATAACTTACCTTCCCTGAACACAGTAAAAGTACATAATCCACTATAGCTTACCTTGCCCTGAACACAGTAAAACTACACAATCCACTATAACTTACCTTGCTCTGAACACAGTAAAACTACACAACCCACTATAACTTACCTTGCCCTGAACACAGTAAAACTACATAATCCACTATAATTTACCTTGCTCTGAACACAGTAAAACTATATAATCCACTATAGCTTACCTTGCCCTGAACACATTAAAACTATACAACCCACTATAACTTACCTTGCCCTGAACACAGTAAAAGTACATAATCCACTATAACTTACCTTGCCCTGAACACAGTAAAACTACACAATCCACTATAACTTACCTTGCTCTGAACACAGTAAACTACACAATCCACTATAACTTACCTTGCTCTGAACAGAGTAAAACAACGCAACCCACTATAACTTACCTTGCTCTGAACACAGTAAAACTATATAATCCACTATTGCTTACCTTGCTCTGAACACAGTAAAACTACATAATCCACTATAACTTACCTTGCTCTGAACACAGTAAAACTACACAATCCACTATAACTTACCTTGCTCTGAACAGAGTAAAACAACGCAACCCACTATAACTTACCTTGCTCTGAACACAGTAAAACTATATAATCCACTATTGCTTACCTTGCCCTGAACACAGTAAAACTACATAATCCACTATAACTTACCTTGCCCTGAACACAGTAAAACTACACAACCCTCTATAACTTACCTTGCTCTGAACACAGTAAAACTACATAACCCTCTATAACTTACCTTGCTCTGAACACAGTAAAAGTACCCAACCCTCTATAACTTACCTTGCCCTGAACACAGTAAAACTACATAATCCACTATAACTTACCATGCCTGAACACAGTAAAACTACACAACCCTCTATAACTTACCTTGCTCTGAACAGAGTAAAACAACGCAACCCACTATAACTTACCTTACTCTGAACACAGTAAAACTACATAATCCACTATAACTTACTTTGCCATGAACACAGTCAAACTACACAACCCTCTATAACTTACCTTGCCCTGAACACAGTAAAACTACACAATCCACTATAACTTACCTTGCTCTGAACACAGTAAAACTACACAATCCACTATAACTTACCTTGCCCTGAACACAGTAAAACTACACAATCCACTATAACTTACCTTGCCCTGAACACAGTAAAACTACATAATCCACTATAACTTACCTTGCTCTGAACACAGTAAAACTACACAACCTTCTATAACTTACCTTGCTCTGAACACAGTAAAACTACACAATCTACTATAACTTACCTTGCCCTGAACACAGTAAAACTACACAGTCCACTATAACTTACCTTGCCCTGAAGACAGTAAAACTACATAATCCACTATAACTTACCATGCCTGAACACAGTAAAACTACACAATCCACTATAACTTACCTTGCCCTGAAGACAGTAAAACTACACAATCCACTATAACTTACCTTGCCCTGAACACAGTAAAACTACATAATCCACTATAACTTACCTTGCCCTGAACACAGTAAAACTACACAATCCACTATAACTTACCTTGCCCTGAACACAGTAAAACTACATAATCCACTATAACTTACCTTGCCCTGAACACAGTAAAACTACATAATCCACTATAACTTACCATGCCTGAACACAGTAAAACTACACAATCCACTATAACTTACCTTGCCCTGAACACAGTAAAACTACACAATCCACTATAACTTACCTTGCCCTGAACACAGTAAAACTACATAATCCACTATAACTTACCTTGCCCTGAACACAGTAAAACTACACAATCCACCATAACTTACCTTGCCCTGAACACAGTAAAACTACATAATCCACTATAACTTACCTTTCCCTGAACACAGTAAACTACAGAATCCACTATAACTTACCTTGCCCTGAACACAGTAAAACTACACAATCCACTGTAACTTACCTTGCTCTGAACACAGTAAAACTACACAATCCACTATAAATTACCTTGCCCTGAACACAGTAAAATTATACAATCCACTATAACTTACCTTGCTCTGAACACAGTAAAACTACACAACCCACTATAACTTACCTTGCCCTGAACACAGTAAAACTACACAATCCACTATAACTTACCTTGCCCTGAACAGATTAAAACTACACAATCTACTATAATTTACCTTGCCCTGAACACAGTAAAAGTACATAATCCACTATAAATTACCTTCCCTGAACACAGTAAAACTACACAATCCACTATAACTTACCTTGCCCTGAACACAGTAAAACTACACAATCCACTATAACTTAACTTGCCCTGAACACAGTAAAACTACATAATCCACTATAACTTACCTTGCCCTGAACACAGTAAAAGTACATAATCCACTATAGCTTACCTTGCCCTGAACACAGTAAAACTACACAATCCACTATAACTTACCTTGCTCTGAACACAGTAAAACTACACAATCCACTATAACCTACCTTGCCCTGAACACAGTAAAACTACATAAGCCACTATAACTTACCTTGCCCTGAACACAGTAAAAGTACATAATCCACTATAGCTTACCTTGCCCTGAACACAGTAAAACTACACAATCCACTATAACTTACCTTGCTCTGAACACAGTAAAACTACACAACCCACTATAACTTACCTTGCCCTGAACACAGTAAAACTACATAATCCACTATAATTTACCTTGCTCTGAACACAGTAAAACTATATAATCCACTATAGCTTACCTTGCCCTGAACACAGTAAAACTATACAACCCACTAAAACTTACCTTGCCCTGAACACAGTAAAACTACATAATCCACTATAACTTACCTTGCCCTGAACACAGTAAAACTACACAACCCTCTATAACTTACCTTGCCCTGAACACAGTAAAACTACATAATCCACTATAACTTACCATGCCTGAACACAGTAAAACTACACAACCCTCTATAACTTACCTTGCTCTGAACAGAGTAAAACAACGCAACCCACTATAACTTACCTTACTCTGAACACAGTAAAACTACATAATCCACTATAACTTACTTTGCCATGAACACAGTAAAACTACACAACCCTCTATAACTTACCTTGCCCTGAACACAGTAAAACTACACAATCCACTATAACTTACCTTGCTCTGAACACAGTAAAACTACACAATCCACTATAACTTACCTTGCCCTGAACACAGTAAAACTACACAATCCACTATAACTTACCTTGCCCTGAACACAGTAAAACTACATAATCCACTATAACTTACCTTGCTCTGAACACATTAAAACTACACAACCCTCTATAACTTACCTTGCTCTGAACACAGTAAAACTACACAATCCACTATAACTTACCTTGCCCTGAACACAGTAAAACTACACAGTCCACTATAACTTACCTTGCCCTGAACACAGTAAAACTACATAATCCACTATAACTTACCATGCCTGAACACAGTAAAACTACACAATCCACTATAACTTACCTTGCCCTGAACACAGTAAAACTACACAATCCACTATAACTTACCTTGCCCTGAACACAGTAGAACTACATAATCCACTATAACTTACCTTGCCCTGAACACAGTAAAACTATACAACCCACTATAACTTACCTTGCCCTGAACACAGTAAAACTACATAATCCACTATAACTTACCTTGCCCTGAACACAGTAAAACTACACAATCCACTATAACTTACCTTGCTCTGAACACAGTAAACTACACAATCCACTATAACTTACCTTGCTCTGAACAGAGTAAAACAACGCAACCCACTATAACTTACCTTGCTCTGAACACAGTAAAACTATATAATCCACTATTGCTTACCTTGCCCTGAACACAGTAACACTACATAATCCACTATAACTTACCTTGCTCTGAACACAGTAAAACTACACAATCCACTATAACTTACCTTGCTCTGAACAGAGTAAAACAACGCAACCCACTATAACTTACCTTTCTCTGAACACAGTAAAACTATATAATCCACTATTGCTTACCTTGCCCTGAACACAGTAAAACTACATAATCCACTATAACTTACCTTGCCCTGAACACAGTAAAACTACACAACCCTCTATAACTTACCTTGCTCTGAACACAGTAAAACTACATAACCCTCTATAACTTACCTTGCTCTGAACACAGTAAAACTACACAACCCTCTATAACTTACCTTGCCCTGAACACAGTAAAACTACATAATCCACTATAACTTACCATGCCTGAACACAGTAAAACTACACAACCCTCTATAACTTACCTTGCTCTGAACAGAGTAAAACAACGCAACCCACTATAACTTACCTTACTCTGAACACAGTAAAACTACATAATCCACTATAACTTACTTTGCCATGAACACAGTAAAATTACACAACCCTCTATAACTTACCTTGCCCTGAACACAGTAAAACTACACAATCCACTATAACTTACCTTGCTCTGAACACAGTAAAACTACACAATCCACTATAACTTACCTTGCCCTGAACACAGTAAAACTACACAACCCTCTATAACTTACCTTGCACTGAACACAGTAAAACTACATAACCCTCTATAACTTACCTTGCTCTGAACACAGTAAAACTACACAACCCTCTATAACTTACCTTGCCCTGAACACAGTAAAACTACATAATCCACTATAACTTACCATGCCTGAACACAGTAAAACTACACAACCCTCTATAACTTACCTTGCTCTGAACAGAGTAAAACAACGCAACCCACTATAACTTACCTTACTCTGAACACAGTAAAACTACATAATCCACTATAACTTACTTTGCCATGAACACAGTAAAACTACACAACCCTCTATAACTTACCTTGCCCTGAACACAGTAAAACTACACAATCCACTATAACTTACCTTGCTCTGAACACAGTAAAACTACACAATCCACTATAACTTACCTTGCCCTGAACACAGTAAAACTACACAATCCACTATAACTTACCTTGCCCTGAACACAGTAAAACTACATAATCCACTATAACTTACCTTGCTCTGAACACAGTAAAACTACACAACCCTCTATAACTTACCTTGCTCTGAACACAGTAAAACTACACAATCCACTATAACTTACCTTGCCCTGAACACAGTAAAACTACACAGTCCACTATAACTTACCTTGCCCTGAACACAGTAAAACTACATAATCCACTATAACTTACCATGCCTGAACACAGTAAAACTACACAATCCACTATAACTTACCTTGCCCTGAACACAGTAAAACTACACAATCCACTATAACTTAACTTGCCCTGAACACAGTAAAACTACATAATCCACTATAACTTACCTTGCCCTGAACACAGTAAAACTATACAACCCACTATAACTTACCTTGCCCTGAACACAGTAAAACTACATAATCCACTATAACTTACCTTGCCCTGAACACAGTAAAACTACACAATCCACTATAACTTACCTTGCTCTGAACACAGTAAACTACACAATCCACTATAACTTACCTTGCTCTGAACAGAGTAAAACAACGCAACCCACTATAACTTACCTTGCTCTGAACACAGTAAAACTATATAATCCACTATTGCTTACCTTGCCCTGAACACAGTAACACTACATAATCCACTATAACTTACCTTGCTCTGAACACAGTAAAACTACACAATCCACTATAACTTACCTTGCTCTGAACAGAGTAAAACAACGCAACCCACTATAACTTACCTTGCTCTGAACACAGTAAAACTATATAATCCACTATTGCTTACCTTGCCCTGAACACAGTAAAACTACATAATCCACTATAACTTACCTTGCCCTGAACACAGTAAAACTACACAACCCTCTATAACTTACCTTGCTCTGAACACAGTAAAACTACATAACCCTCTATAACTTACCTTGCTCTGAACACAGTAAAACTACACAACCCTCTATAACTTACCTTGCCCTGAACACAGTAAAACTACATAATCCACTATAACTTACCATGCCTGAACACAGTAAAACTACACAACCCTCTATAACTTACCTTGCTCTGAACAGAGTAAAACAACGCAACCCACTATAACTTACCTTACTCTGAACACAGTAAAACTACATAATCCACTATAACTTACTTTGCCATGAACACAGTAAAATTACACAACCCTCTATAACTTACCTTGCCCTGAACACAGTAAAACTACACAATCCACTATAACTTACCTTGCTCTGAACACAGTAAAACTACACAATCCACTATAACTTACCTTGCCCTGAACACAGTAAAACTACACAATCCACTATAACTTACCTTGACCTGAACACAGTAAAACTACATAATCCACTATAACTTAGGTTGATCTGAACACAGTAAAACTACACAACCCTCTATAACTTACCTTGCTCTGAACACAGTAAAACTACACAATCCACTATAACTTACCTTGCCCTGAACACAGTAAAACTACACAGTCCACTATAACTTACCTTGCCCTGAACACAGTAAAACTACACAATCCACTATAACTTACCTTGCCCTGAACACAGTAAAACTACATAATCCACTATAACTTACCTTGCCCTGAACACAGTAAAACTACACAATCCACTATAACTTACCTTGCCCTGAACACAGTAAAACTACATAATCCACTATAACATACCTTGCCCTGAACACAGTAAAACTACATAATCCACTATAACTTACCATGCCTGAACACAGTAAAACTACACAATCCACTATAACTTACCTTGCCCTGAACACAGTAAAACTACACAATCCACTATAACTTACCTTGCCCTGAACACAGTAAAACTACATAATCCACTATAACTTACCTTGCCCTGAACACAATAAAACTACACAATCCACTATAACTTACCTTGCCCTGAACACAGTAAAACTACATAATCCACTATAACTTACCTTGCCCTGAACACAGTAAAACTACATAATCCACTATAACTTACCATGCCTGAACACAGTAAAACTATACAATCTTCTATAACTTACCTTGCCCTGAACACAGTAAAATTACACAATCCACTATAACTTACCTTGCTCTGAACACAGTAAAACTACACAAACCACTATAAAATACCTTGCCCTGAACACCGTAAAACTATATAATCCACTATAGCTTACCTTGCCCTGAACACAGTAAAACTATACAACCCACTATAACTTACCTTGCCCTGAACACAGTAAAACTACATAATCCACTATAACTTACCTTGCCCTGAACACAGTAAAAGTACATAATCCACTATAGCTTACCTTGCCCTGAACACAGTAAAACTACACAATCCACTATAACTTACCTTGCTCTGAACACAGTAAAACTACACAATCCACTATAACCTACCTTGCCGTGAACACAGTAAAACTACATAAGCCACTATAACTTACCTTGCCCTGAACACAGTAAAAGTACATAATCCACTATAGCTTACCTTGCCCTGAACACAGTAAAACTACACAATCCACTATAACTTACCTTGCTCTGAACACAGTAAAACTACACAACCCACTATAACTTACCTTGCCCTGAACACAGTAAAACTACATAATCCACTATAATTTACCTTGCTCTGAACACAGTAAAACTATATAATCCACTATAGCTTACCTTGCCCTGAACACAGTAAAACTATACAACCCACTATAACTTACCTTGCCCTGAACACAGTAAAACTACATAATCCACTATAACTTACCTTGCCCTGAACACAGTAAAACTACACAATCCACTATAACTTACCTTGCTCTGAACACAGTAAACTACACAATCCACTATAACTTACCTTGCTCTGAACACAGTAAAACTATATAATCCACTATTGCTTACCTTGCCCTGAACACAGTAAAACTACATAATCCACTATAACTTACCTTGCTCCGAACACAGTAAAACTACACAATCCACTATAACTTACCTTGCTCTGAACAGAGTAAAACAACGCAACCCACTATAACTTACCTTGCTCTGAACACAGTAAAACTATATAATCCACTATTGCTTACCTTGCCCTGAACACAGTAAAACTACACAATCCACTATAACTTACCTTGCCCTGAACACAGTAAAACTACACAATCCTCTATAACTTACCTTGCTCTGAACACAGTAAAACTACATAACCCTCTATAACTTACCTTGCTCTGAACACAGTAAAACTACACAACCCTCTATAACTTACCTTGCCCTGAACACAGTAAAACTACATAATCCACTATAACTTACCATGCCTGAACACAGTAAAAGTACACAACCCTCTATAACTTACCTTGCTCTGAACAGAGTAACACAACGCAACCCACTATAACTTACCTTACTCTGAACACAGTAAAACTACATAATCCACTATAACTTACTTTGCCATGAACACAGTAAAACTACACAACCCTCTATAACTTACCTTGCCCTGAACACAGTAAAACTACACAATGCACTATAACTTACCTTTCCCTGAACACAGTAAAACTACACAATCCACTATAACTTACCTTGCCTGAACACAGTAAGACGACACAATCTACTATAAATTACGTTGCTCTGAACACACTAAAACTACACAATTTTCTACAACTTACCTTGCCCTAAACGCAGTAAAACTACACAATCCACTATAACTTACCTTGCTCTGAACACAGTAACACTACACAATCCACTATAACTTACCTTGCCCTGAACACAGTAAAACTACACAATCCATTATAACTTACCTTGCCCTGAACACAGTAAAACTACACAATCCACTCTAACTTACCTTGCTCTGAACACAGTAAAACTACACAATCCACTATAACTTACCTTGCCCTGAACACAGTAAAACTACATAATCCACTATAACTTACCATGCCTGAACACAGTAAAACTACACAATCCACTATAACTTACCTTGCCCTGAACACAGTAAAATTACACAATCCACTATAACTTACCTTGCTCTGAACACAGTAAAACTACACAACCCACTATAACTTACCTTGCCCTGAACACAGTAAAACTACACAATCCACTATAACTTACCTTGCCCTGAACACAGTAAAACTACATAATCCACTATAACTTACCTTGCCCTGAACACAGTAAAATTACACAATCCACTATAATTTACCTTGCCCTGAACACAGTAAAACTACACAATCCACTATAACTTACCTTGCTCTGAACAGAGTAAAACTACACAACCCACTATAACTTACCTTGCTCTGAACACAGTAAAAGTACATAATCCACTATAACTTACCTTGCTCTGAACACAGTAAAACTACACAATCCACTATAAATTACCCTGCCCTGAACACAGTAAAACTACACAATCCACTATAAATTACGTTGCCCTGAACACACTAAAACTACACAATTTTCTATAACTTATCTTGCCCTGAACACAGTAAACTGCAGAATCCACTATAACTTACCTTGCCCTGAACACAGTAAAACTACACAATCCACTGTAACTTACCTTGCTCTGAACACAGTAAAACTACACAATCCACTGTAACTTACCTTGCTCTGAACACAGTAAAACTACACAATCCACTATAACTTACCTTGCCCTGAACACAGTAAAACTACACAATCCACTATAAACTACCTTGCCCTGAACACAGTAAAATTATACAATCCACTATAACTTACCTTGCTCTGAACACAGTAAAACTACACAACCCACTATAACTTACCTTGCCCTGAACACAGTAAATCTACACAATCCACTATAACTTACCTTGCCCTGAACAGATTAAAACTACACAATCTACTATAATTTACCTTGCCCTGAACACAGTAAAAGTACATAATCCACTATAACTTACCTTCCCTGGACACAGTAAAACTACACAATCCACTATAACTGACCTTGCCCTGAACACAGTAAAACTACACAATCCACTATAACTTAACTTGCCCTGAACACAGTAAAACTACATAATCCACTATAACTTACCTTGCCCTGAACACAGTAAAAGTACATAATCCACTATAGCTTACCTTGCCCTGAACACAGTAAAACTACACAATCCACTATAACTTACCTTGCTCTGAACACAGTAAAACTACACAATCCACTATAACCTACCTTGCCCTAAACACAGTAAAACTACATAAGCCACTATAACTTACCTTGCCCTGAACACAGTAAAAGTACATAATCCACTATAGCTTACCTTGCCCTGAACACAGTAAAACTACACAATCCACTATAACTTACCTTGCTCTGAACACAGTAAAACTACACAACCCACTATAACTTACCTTGCCCTGAACACAGTAAAACTACTTAATCCACTATAATTTACCTTGCTCTGAACACAGTAAAACTATATAATCCACTATAGCTTACCTTGCCCTGAACACAGTAAAACTATACAACCCACTATAACTTACCTTGCCCTGAACACAGTAAAACTACACAATCCACTCTAACTTACCTTGCTCTGAACACAGTAAAACTACACAATCCACTATAACTTACCTTGGCCTGAACACAGTAAAACTACATAATCCACTATAACTTACCATGCCTGAACACAGTAAAACTACACAATCCACTATAACTTACCTTGCCCTGAACACAGTAAAATTACACAATCCACTATAACTTACCTTGCTCTGAACACAGTAAAACTACACAACCCACTATAACTTACCTTGCCCTGAACACAGTAAAACTACACAATCCACTATAACTTACCTTGCCCTGAACACAGTAAAACTACATAATCCACTATAACTTACCTTGCCCTGAACACAGTAAAATTACACAATCCACTATAACTTACCTTGCCCTGAACACAGTAAAACTACACAATCCACTATAACTTACCTTGCTCTGAACAGAGTAAAACTACACAACCCACTATAACTTACCTTGCTCTGAACACAGTAAAAGTACATAATCCACTATAACTTACCTTGCTCTGAACACAGTAAAACTACACAATCCACTATAAATTACCCTGCCCTGAACACAGTAAAACTACACAATCCACTATAAATTACGTTGCCCTGAACACACTAAAACTACACAATTTTCTATAACTTATCTTGCCCTGAACACAGTAAACTACAGAATCCACTATAACTTACCTTGCCCTGAACACAGTAAAACTACACAATCCACTGTAACTTACCTTGCTCTGAACACAGTAAAACTACACAATCCACTGTAACTTACCTTGCACTGAACACAGTAAAACTACACAATCCACTATAACTTACCTTGCCCGGAACACAGTAAAACTACACAATCCACTATAAACTACCTTGCCCTGAACACAGTAAAATTATACAATCCACTATAACTTACCTTGCTCTGAACACAGTAAAACTACACAACCCACAATAACTTACCTTGCCCTGAACACAGTAAAACTACACAATCCACTATAACTTACCTTGCCCTGAACAGATTAAAACTACACAATCTACTATAATTTACCTTGCCCTGAACACAGTAAAAGTACATAATCCACTATAACTTACCTTCCCTGAACACAGTAAACCTACACAATCCACTATAACTTACCTTGCCCTGAACACAGTAAAACTACACAATCCACTATAACTTAACTTGCCCTGAACACAGTAAAACTACATAATCCACTATAACTTACCTTGCCCTGAACACAGTAAAAGTACATAATCCACTATAGCTTACCTTGCCCTGAACACAGTAAAACTACACAATCCACTATAACTTACCTTGCTCTGAACACAGTAAAACTACACAATCCACTATAACCTACCTTGCCCTAAACACAGTAAAACTACATAAGCCACTATAACTTACCTTGCCCTGAACACAGTAAAAGTACATAATCCACTATAGCTTACCTTGCCCTGAACACAGTAAAACTACACAATCCACTATAACTTACCTTGCTCTGAACACAGTAAAACTACACAACCCACTATAACTTACCTTGCCCTGAACACAGTAAAACTACTTAATCCACTATAATTTACCTTGCTCTGAACACAGTAAAACTATATAATCCACTATAGCTTACCTTGCCCTGAACACGGTAAAACTATACAACCCACTATAACTTACCTTGCCCTGAACACAGTAAAACTACATAATCCACTATAACTTACCTTGCCCTGAACACAGTAAAACTACACAATCCACTATAACTTACCTTGCTCTGAACACAGTAAACTACACAATCCATTATAACTTACCTTGCTCTGAACAGAGTAAAACAACGCAACCCACTATAAGTTACCTTGCTCTGAACACAGTAAAACTATATAATCCACTATTGCTTACCTTGCCCTGAACACAGTAAAACTACATAATCCACTATAACTTACCTTGCTCTGAACACAGTAAAACTACACAATCCACTATAACTTACCTTGCTCTGAACAGAGTAAAACAACGCAACCCACTATAACTTACCTTGCTCTGAACACAGTAAAACTATATAATCCACTATTGCTTACCTTGCCCTGAACACAGTAAAACTACATAATCCACTATAACTTACCTTGCCCTGAACACAGTAAAACTACACAACCCTCTATAACTTACCTTGCTCTGAACACAGTAAAACTACATAACCCGCTATAACTTACCTTGCTCTGAACACAGTAAATCTACACAACCCTCTATAACTTACCTTGCCCTGAACACAGTAAAACTACATAATCCACTATAACTTACCATGCCTGAACACAGTAAAACTACACAACCCTCTATAACTTACCTTGCTCTGAACAGAGTAAAACAACGCAACCCACTATAACTTACCTTACTCTGAACACAGTAAAACTACATAATCCACTATAACTTACTTTGCCATGAACACAGTAAAACTACACAACCCTCTATAACTTACCTTGCCCTGAACACAGTAAAACTACACAATCCACTATAACTTACCTTGCTCTGAACACAGTAAAACCACACAATCCACTATAACTTACCTTGCCCTGAACACAGTAAAACTACATAATCCACTATAACTTACCTTGCTCTGAACCCAGTAAAACTACACAACCCTCTATAACTTACCTTGCTCTGAACAGAGAAAAACAACGCAACCCACTATAACTTACCTTGCCCTGAACACAGTAAAACTACATAATCCACTATAACTTACCTTGCTCTGAACACAGTAAAACTACACAACCCTCTATAACTTACCTTGCCCTGAACACAGTAAAACTACACAATCCACTATAACTTACCTTGCTCTGAACACAGTAAAACTACACAATCCACTATAACTTACCTTGCCCTGAACACAGTAAAACTACACAATCCACTATAACTTACCTTGCCCTGAACACAGTAAAACTACATAATCCACTATAACTTACCTTGCTCTGAACACAGTAAAACTACACAACCTTCTATAACTTACCTTGCTCTGAACACAGTAAAACTACACAATCCACTGTAACTTACCTTGCCCTGAACACAGTAAAACTACACAGTCCACTATAACTTACCTTGCCCTGAACACAGTAAAACTACATAATCCACTATAACTTACCATGCCTGAACACAGTAAAACTACACAATCCACTATAACTTACCTTGCCCTGAACACAGTAAAACTACACAATCCTCTATAACTTACCTTGCCCTGAACACAGTAAAACTACATAATCCACTATAATTTACCTTCCCTGAACACAGTAAAACTACACAATCCACTATAACTTACCTTGCCCTGAACACAGTAAAACTACATAATCCACTATAACTTACCTTGCCCTGAACACAGTAAAACTACATAATCCACTATAACTTACCATGCCTGAACACAGTAAAACTACACAATCTTCTATAACTTACCTTGCCCTGAACACAGTAAAATTACACAATCCACTATAACTTACCTTGCTCTGAACACAGTAAAACTACACAAACCACTATAAAATACCTTGCCCTGAACACAGTAAAACTATATAATCCACTATAGCTTAACTTGCCCTGAACACAGTAAAACTATACAACCCACTATAACTTACCTTGCCCTGAACACAGTAAAACTACATAATCCACTATAACTTACCTTGCCCTGAACACAGTAAAAGTACATAATCCACTATAGCTTACCTTGCCCTGAACACAGTAAAGCTACACAATCCACTATAACTTACCTTGCTCTGAACACAGTAAAACTACACAATCCACTATAACCTACCTTGCCCTGAACACAGTAAAACTACATAAGCCACTATAACTTACCTTGCCCTGAACACAGTAAAAGTACATAATCCACTATAGCTTACCTTGCCCTGAACACAGTAAAACTACACAATCCACTATAACTTACCTTGCTCTGAACACAGTAAACCTACACAACCCACTATAAATTACCTTGCCCTGAACACAGTAAAACTACATAATCCACTATAATTTACCTTGCTCTGAACACAGTAAAACTATATAATCCACTATAGCTTACCTTGCCCTGAACACAGTAAAACTATACAACCCACTATAACTTACCTTGCCCTGAACACAGTAAAACTACATAATCCACTATAACTTACCTTGCCCTGAACACAGTAAAACTACACAATCCATTATAACTTACCTTGCTCTGAACACAGTAAAACAACGCAACCCACTATAACTTACCTTGCTCTGAACACAGTAAAACTATATAATCCACTATTGCTTACCTTGCCCTGAACACAGTAAAACTACATAATCCACTATAACTTACCTTGCTCTGAACACAGTAAAACTACACAATCCACTATAACTTACCTTGCTCTGAACAGAGTAAAACAACGCAACCCACTATAACTTACCTTGCTCTGAACACAGTAAAACTATATAATCCACTATTGCTTACCTTGCCCTGAACACAGTAAAACTACATAATCCACTATAACTTACCTTGCCCTGAACACAGTAAAACTACACAACCCTCTATAACTTACCTTGCTCTGAACACAGTAAAACTACATAACCCTCTATAACTTACCTTGCTCTGAACACAGTAAAACTACACAACCCTCTATAACTTACCTTGCCCTGAACACAGTAAAACTACATAATCCACTATAACTTACCATGCCTGAACACAGTAAAACTACACAACCCTCTATAACTTACCTTGCTCTGAACAGAGAAAAACAACGCAACCCACTATAACTTACCTTACTCTTAACACAGTAAAACTACATAATCCACTATAACTTACTTTGCCATGAACACAGTAAAACTACACAACCCTCTATAACTTACCTTGCCCTGAACACAGTAAAACTACACAATCCACTATAACTTACCTTGCTCTGAACACAGTAAAACTACACAATCCACTATAACTTACCTTGCCCTGAACACAGTAAAACTACACAATCCACTATAACTTACCTTGCCCTGAACACAGTAAAACTACATAATCCACTATAACTTACCTTGCTCTGAACACAGTAAAACTACACAACCTTCTATAACTTACCTTGCTCTGAACACAGTAAAACTACACAATCCACTGTAACTTACCTTGCCCTGAACACAGTAAAACTACACAGTCCACTATAACTTACCTTGCCCTGAACACAGTAAAACTACATAATCCACTATAACTTACCATGCCTGAACACAGTAAAACTACACAATCCACTATAACTTACCTTGCCCTGAACACAGTAAAACTACACAATCCTCTATAACTTACCTTGCCCTGAACACAGTAAAACTACATAATCCACTATAATTTACCTTCCCTGAACACAGTAAAACTACACAATCCACTATAACTTACCTTGCCCTGAACACAGTAAAACTACATAATCCACTATAACTTACCTTGCCCTGAACACAGTAAAACTACATAATCCACTATAGCTTACCTTGCCCTGAACACAGTAAAGCTACACAATCCACTATAACTTACCTTGCTCTGAACACAGTAAAACTACACAATCCACTATAACCTACCTTGCCCTGAACACAGTAAAACTACATAAGCCACTATAACTTACCTTGCCCTGAACACAGTAAAAGTACATAATCCACTATAGCTTACCTTGCCCTGAACACAGTAAAACTACACAATCCACTATAACTTACCTTGCTCTGAACACAGTAAACCTACACAACCCACTATAACTTACCTTGCCCTGAACACAGTAAAACTACATAATCCACTATAATTTACCTTGCTCTGAACACAGTAAAACTATATAATCCACTATAGCTTACCTTGCCCTGAACACAGTAAAACTATACAACCCACTATAACTTACCTTGCCCTGAACACAGTAAAACTACATAATCCACTATAACTTACCTTGCCCTGAACACAGTAAAACTACACAATCCATTATAACTTACCTTGCTCTGAACACAGTAAAACAACGCAACCCACTATAACTTACCTTGCTCTGAACACAGTAAAACTATATAATCCACTATTGCTTACCTTGCCCTGAACACAGTAAAACTACATAATCCACTATAACTTACCTTGCTCTGAACACAGTAAAACTACACAATCCACTATAACTTACCTTGCTCTGAACAGAGTAAAACAACGCAACCCACTATAACTTACCTTGCTCTGAACACAGTAAAACTATATAATCCACTATTGCTTACCTTGCCCTGAACACAGTAAAACTACATAATCCACTATAACTTACCTTGCCCTGAACACAGTAAAACTACACAACCCTCTATAACTTACCTTGCTCTGAACACAGTAAAACTACATAACCCTCTATAACTTACCTTGCTCTGAACACAGTAAAACTACACAACCCTCTATAACTTACCTTGCCCTGAACACAGTAAAACTACATAATCCACTATAACTTACCATGCCTGAACACAGTAAAACTACACAACCCTCTATAACTTACCTTGCTCTGAACAGAGAAAAACAACGCAACCCACTATAACTTACCTTACTCTTAACACAGTAAAACTACATAATCCACTATAACTTACTTTGCCATGAACACAGTAAAACTACACAACCCTCTATAACTTACCTTGCCCTGAACACAGTAAAACTACACAATCCACTATAACTTACCTTGCTCTGAACACAGTAAAACTACACAATCCACTATAACTTACCTTGCCCTGAACACAGTAAAACTACACAATCCACTATAACTTACCTTGCCCTGAACACAGTAAAACTACATAATCCACTATAACTTACCTTGCTCTGAACACAGTAAAACTACACAACCTTCTATAACTTACCTTGCTCTGAACACAGTAAAACTACACAATCCACTGTAACTTACCTTGCCCTGAACACAGTAAAACTACACAGTCCACTATAACTTACCTTGCCCTGAACACAGTAAAACTACATAATCCACTATAACTTACCATGCCTGAACACAGTAAAACTACACAATCCACTATAACTTACCTTGCCCTGAACACAGTAAAACTACACAATCCTCTATAACTTACCTTGCCCTGAACACAGTAAAACTACATAATCCACTATAATTTACCTTCCCTGAACACAGTAAAACTACACAATCCACTATAACTTACCTTGCCCTGAACACAGTAAAACTACATAATCCACTATAACTTACCTTGCCCTGAACACAGTAAAACTACATAATCCACTATAACTTACCATGCCTGAACACAGTAAAACTACACAATCCAATATAACTTACCTTGCCCTGAACACAGTAAAACTACACAATCCACTATAACTTACCTTGCCCTGAACACAGTAAAACTACATAATCCACTATAACTTACCTTGCTCTGAACACAGTAAAACTACACAATCCACTATAACTTACCTTGCTCTGAACAGAGTAAAACAACGCAACCCACTATAACTTACCTTGCTCTGAACACAGTAAAACTATATAATCCACTATTGCTTACCTTGCCCTGAACACAGTAAAACTACATAATCCACTATAACTTACCTTGCCCTGAACACAGTAAAACTACACAACCCTCTATAACTTACCTTGCTCTGAACACAGTAAAACTACATAACCCGCTATAACTTACCTTGCTCTGAACACAGTAAATCTACACAACCCTCTATAACTTACCTTGCCCTGAACACAGTAAAACTACATAATCCACTATAACTTACCATGCCTGAACACAGTAAAACTACACAACCCTCTCTAACTTACCTTGCTCTGAACAGAGTAAAACAACGCAACCCACTATAACTTACCTTACTCTGAACACAGTAAAACTACATAATCCACTATAACTTACTTTGCCATGAACACAGTAAAACTACACAACCCTCTATAACTTACCTTGCCCTGAACACAGTAAAACTACACAATCCACTATAACTTACCTTGCTCTGAACACAGTAAAACTACACAATCCACTATAACTTACCTTGCCCTGAACACAGTAAAACTACACAATCCACTATAACTTACCTTGCCCTGAACACAGTAAAACTACATAATCCACTATAACTTACCTTGCTCTGAACCCAGTAAAACTACACAACCCTCTATAACTTACCTTGCTCTGAACACAGTAAAACTACACAATCCACTATAACTTACCTTGCCCTGAACACAGTAAAACTACACAGTCCACTATAACTTACCTTGCCCTGAACACAGTAAAACTACATAATCCACTATAACTTACCATGCCTGAACACAGTAAAACTACACAATCCACTATAACTTACCTTGCCCTAAACACAGTAAAACTACATAATCCACTATAACTTACCTTGCCCTGAACACAGTAAAACTACACAATCCACTATAACTTACCTTGCCCTGTACACAGTAAAACTACATAATCCACTATAACTTACCTTGCCCTGAACACAGTAAAACTACATAATCCACTATAACTTACCATGCCTGAACACAGTAAAACTACACAATCCACTATAACTTACCTTGCACTGAAAACAGTAAAACTACACAATCCACTATAACTTACCTTGCCCTGAACACAGTAAAACTACATAATCCACTATAACTTACCTTGCCCTGAACACAGTAAAACTACACAATCCACTATAACTTACCTTGCCCTGAACACAGTAAAACTACATAATCCACTATAACTTACCTTGCCCTGAACACAGTAAAACTACATAATCCACTATAACTTACCATGCCTGAACACAGTAAAACTACACAATCTTCTATAACTTACCTTGCCCTGAACACAGTAAAATTACACAATCCACTATAACTTACCTTGCTCTGAACACAGTAAAACTACACAAACCACTATAAAATACCTTTCCCTGAACACAGTAAAACTATATAATCCACTATAGCTTAACTTGCCCTGAACACAGTAAAACTATACAACCCACTATAACTTACCTTGCCCTGAACACAGTAAAACTACATAATCCACTATAACTTACCTTGCCCTGAACACAGTAAAAGTACATAATCCACTATAGCTTACCTTGCCCTGAACACAGTAAAACTACACAATCCACTATAACTTACCTTGCTCTGAACACAGTAAAACTACACAATCCACTATAACCTACCTTGCCCTGAACACAGTAAAACTACATAAGCCACTATAACTTACCTTGCCCTGAACACAGTAAAAGTACATAATCCACTATAGCTTACCTTGCTCTGAACACAGTAAAACTACACAATCCACTATAACTTACCTTGCTCTGAACAGAGTAAAACAACGCAACCCACTATAACTTACCTTGCTCTGAACACAGTAAAACTATATAATCCACTATTGCTTACCTTGCCCTGAACACAGTAAAACTACATAATCCACTATAACTTACCTTGCCCTGAACACACTAAAACTACACAACCCTCTATAACTTACCTTGCTCTGAACACAGTAAAACTACATAACCCGCTATAACTTACCTTGCTCTGAACACAGTAAATCTACACAACCCTCTATAACTTACCTTGCCCTGAACACAGTAAAACTACATAATCCACTATAACTTACCATGCCTGAACACAGTAAAACTACACAACCCTCTATAACTTACCTTGCTCTGAACAGAGTAAAACAACGCAACCCACTATAACTTACCTTACTCTGAACACAGTAAAACTACAGAATCCACTATAACTTACTTTGCCATGAACACAGTAAAACTACACAACCCTCTATAACTTACCTTGCCCTGAACACAGTAAAACTACACAATCCACTATAACTTACCTTGCTCTGAACACAGTAAAACTACACAATCCACTATAACTTACCTTGCCCTGAACACAGTAAAACTACACAATCCACTATAACTTACCTTGCCCTGAACACAGTAAAACTACATAATCCACTATAACTTACCTTGCTCTGAACCCAGTAAAACTACACAACCCACTATAACTTACCTTGCTCTGAACACAGTAAAACTACACAACCCTCTATAACTTACCTTGCTCTGAACACAGTAAAACTATATAATCCACTATAACTTACCATGCCTGAACACAGTAAAACTACACAATCCACTATAACTTACCTTGCCCTGAACACAGTAAAACTACACAATCCTCTATAACTTACCTTGCCCTGAACACAGTAAAACTACATAATCCACTATAATTTACCTTCCCTGAACACAGTAAAACTACACAATCCACTATAACTTACCTTGCCCTGAACACAGTAAAACTACATAATCCACTATAACTTACCTTGCCCTGAACACAGTAAAACTACATAATCCACTATAACTTAACATGCCTGAACACAGTAAAACTACACAATCCAATATAACTTACCTTGCCCTGAACACAGTAAAACTACACAATCCACTATAACTTACCTTGCCCTGAACACAGTAAAACTACATAATCCACTATAACTTACCTTGCTCTGAACACAGTAAAACTACACAATCCACTATAACTTACCTTGCTCTGAACAGAGTAAAACAACGCAACCCACTATAACTTACCTTGCTCTGAACACAGTAAAACTATATAATCCACTATTGCTTACCTTGCCCTGAACACAGTAAAACTACATAATCCACTATAACTTACCTTGCCCTGAACACAGTAAAACTACACAACCCTCTATAACTTACCTTGCTCTGAACACAGTAAAACTACATAACCCGCTATAACTTACCTTGCTCTGAACACAGTAAATCTACACAACCCTCTATAACTTACCTTGCCCTGAACACAGTAAAACTACATAATCCACTATAACTTACCATGCCTGAACACAGTAAAACTACACAACCCTCTCTAACTTACCTTGCTCTGAACAGAGTAAAACAACGCAACCCACTATAACTTACCTTACTCTGAACACAGTAAAACTACATAATCCACTATAACTTACTTTGCCATGAACACAGTAAAACTACACAACCCTCTATAACTTACCTTGCCTTGAACACAGTAAAACTACACAATCCACTATAACTTACCTTGCTCTGAACACAGTAAAACTACACAATCCACTATAACTTACCTTGCCCTGAACACAGTAAAACTACACAATCCACTATAACTTACCTTGCCCTGAACACAGTAAAACTACATAATCCACTATAACTTACCTTGCTCTGAACCCAGTAAAACTACACAACCCTCTATAACTTACCTTGCTCTGAACACAGTAAAACTACACAATCCACTATAACTTACCTTGCCCTGAACACAGTAAAACTACACAGTCCACTATAACTTACCTTGCCCTGAACACAGTAAAACTACATAATCCACTATAACTTACCATGCCTGAACACAGTAAAACTACACAATCCACTATAACTTACCTTGCCCTAAACACAGTAAAACTACATAATCCACTATAACTTACCTTGCCCTGAACACAGTAAAACTACACAATCCACTATAACTTACCTTGCCCTGTACACAGTAAAACTACATAATCCACTATAACTTACCTTGCCCTGAACACAGTAAAACTACATAATCCACTATAACTTACCATGCCTGAACACAGTAAAACTACACAATCCACTATAACTTACCTTGCACTGAACACAGTAAAACTACACAATCCACTATAACTTACCTTGCCCTGAACACAGTAAAACTACATAATCCACTATAACTTACCTTGCCCTGAACACAGTAAAACTACACAATCCACTATAACTTACCTTGCCCTGAACACAGTAAAACTACATAATCCACTATAACTTACCTTGCCCTGAACACAGTAAAACTACATAATCCACTATAACTTACCATGCCTGAACACAGTAAAACTACACAATCTTCTATAACTTACCTTGCCCTGAACACAGTAAAATTACACAATCCACTATAACTTACCTTGCTCTGAACACAGTAAAACTACACAAACCACTATAAAATACCTTGCCCTGAACACAGTAAAACTATATAATCCACTATAGCTTAACTTGCCCTGAACACAGTAAAACTATACAACCCACTATAACTTACCTTGCCCTGAACACAGTAAAACTACATAATCCACTATAACTTACCTTGCCCTGAACACAGTAAAAGTACATAATCCACTATAGCTTACCTTGCCCTGAACACAGTAAAACTACACAATCCACTATAACTTACCTTGCTCTGAACACAGTAAAACTACACAATCCACTATAACCTACCTTGCCCTGAACACAGTAAAACTACATAAGCCACTATAACTTACCTTGCCCTGAACACAGTAAAAGTACATAATCCACTATAGCTTACCTTGCTCTGAACACAGTAAAACTACACAATCCACTATAACTTACCTTGCTCTGAACAGAGTAAAACAACGCAACCCACTATAACTTACCTTGCTCTGAACACAGTAAAACTATATAATCCACTATTGCTTACCTTGCCCTGAACACAGTAAAACTACATAATCCACTATAACTTACCTTGCCCTGAACACAGTAAAACTACACAACCCCCTATAACTTACCTTGCTCTGAACACAGTAAAACTACATAACCCGCTATAACTTACCTTGCTCTGAACACAGTAAATCTACACAACCCTCTATAACTTACCTTGCCCTGAACACAGTAAAACTACATAATCCACTATAACTTACCATGCCTGAACACAGTAAAACTACACAACCCTCTATAACTTACCTTGCTCTGAACAGAGTAAAACAACGCAACCCACTATAACTTACCTTACTCTGAACACAGTAAAACTACATAATCCACTATAACTTACTTTGCCATGAACACAGTAAAACTACACAACCCTCTATAACTTACCTTGCCCTGAACACAGTAAAACTACACAATCCACTATAACTTACCTTGCTCTGAACACAGTAAAACTACACAATCCACTATAACTTACCTTGCCCTGAACACAGTAAAACTACACAATCCACTATAACTTACCTTGCCCTGAACACAGTAAAACTACATAATCCACTATAACTTACCTTGCTCTGAACCCAGTAAAACTACACAAACCTCTATAACTTACCTTGCTCTGAACACAGTAAAACTACACAATCCACTATAACTTACCTTGCCCTGAACACAGTAAAACTACACAGTCCACTATAACTTACCTTGCCCTGAACACAGTAAAACTACATAATCCACTATAACTTACCATGCCTGAACACAGTAAAACTACACAATCCACTATAACTTACCTTGCCCTAAACACAGTAAAACTACATAATCCACTATAACTTACCTTGCCCTGAACACAGTAAAACTACACAATCCACTATAACTTACATTGCCCTGTACACAGTAAAACTACATAATCCACTATAACTTACCTTGCCCTGAACACAGTAAAACTACATAATCCACTATAACTTACCATGCCTGAACACAGTAAAACTACACAATCCACTATAACTTACCTTGCCCTGAACACAGTAAAACTACACAATCCACTATAACTTACCTTGCCCTGAACACAGTAAAACTACATAATCCACTATAACTTACCTTGCCCTGAACACAGTAAAACTACACAATCCACTATAACTTACCTTGCCCTGAACACAGTAAAACTACATAATCCACTATAACTTACCTTGCCCTGAACACAGTAAAACTACATAATCCACTATAACTTACCATGCCTGAACACAGTAAAACTACACAATCTTCTATAACTTACCTTGCCCTGAACACAGTAAAATTACACAATCCACTATAACTTACCTTGCTCTGAACACAGTAAAACTACACAAACCACTATAAAATACCTTGCCCTGAACACAGTAAAACTATATAATCCACTATAGCTTAACTTGCCCTGAACACAGTAAAACTATACAACCCACTATAACTTACCTTGCCCTGAACACAGTAAAACTACATAATCCACTATAACTTACCTTGCCCTGAACACAGTAAAAGTACATAATCCACTATAGCTTACCTTGCCCTGAACACAGTAAAACTACACAATCCACTATAACTTACCTTGCTCTGAACACAGTAAAACTACACAATCCACTATAACCTACCTTGCCCTGAACACAGTAAAACTACATAAGCCACTATAACTTACCTTGCCCTGAACACAGTAAAAGTACATAATCCACTATAGCTTACCTTGCCCTGAACACAGTAAAACTACACAATCCACTATAACTTACCTTGCTCTGAACACAGTAAAACTACACAACCCACTATAACTTACCTTGCCCTGAACACAGTAAAACTACATAATCCACTATAATTTACCTTGCTCTGAACACAGTAAAACTATATAATCCACTATAGCTTACCTTGCCCTGAACACAGTAAAACTATACAACCCACTATAACTTACCTTGCCCTGAACACAGTAAAACTACATAATCCACTATAACTTACCTTGCCCTGAACACAGTAAAACTACACAATCCATTATAACTTACCTTGCTCTGAACACAGTAAAACAACGCAACCCACTATAACTTACCTTGCTCTGAACACAGTAAAACTATATAATCCACTATTGCTTACCTTGCCCTGAACACAGTAAAACTACATAATCCACTATAACTTACCTTGCTCTGAACACAGTAAAACTACACAATCCACTATAACTTACCTTGCTCTGAACAGAGTAAAACAACGCAACCCACTATAACTTACCTTGCTCTGAACACAGTAAAACTATATAATCCACTATTGCTTACCTTGCCCTGAACACAGTAAAACTACATAATCCACTATAACTTACCTTCCCCTGAACACAGTAAAACTACACAACCCTCTATAACTTACCTTGCTCTGAACACAGTAAAACTACATAACCCTCTATAACTTACCTTGCTCTGAACACAGTAAAACTACACAACCCTCTATAACTTACCTTGCCCTGAACACAGTAAAACTACATAATCCACTATAACTTACCATGCCTGAACACAGTAAAACTACACAACCCTCTATAACTTACCTTGCTCTGAACAGAGAAAAACAACGCAACCCACTATAACTTACCTTACTCTGAACACAGTAAAACTACATAATCCACTATAACTTACTTTGCCATGAACACAGTAAAACTACACAACCCTCTATAACTTACCTTGCCCTGAACACAGTAAAACTACACAATCCACTATAACTTACCTTGCTCTGAACACAGTAAAACTACACAATCCACTATAACTTACCTTGCCCTGAACACAGTAAAACTACACAATCCACTATAACTTACCTTGCCCTGAACACAGTAAAACTACATAATCCACTATAACTTACCTTGCTCTGAACACAGTAAAACTACACAACCTTCTATAACTTACCTTGCTCTGAACACAGTAAAACTACACAATCCACTGTAACTTACCTTGCCCTGAACACAGTAAAACTACACAGTCCACTATAACTTACCTTGCCCTGAACACAGTAAAACTACATAATCCACTATAACTTACCATGCCTGAACACAGTAAAACTACACAATCCACTATAACTTACCTTGCCCTGAACACAGTAAAACTACACAATCCTCTATAACTTACCTTGCCCTGAACACAGTAAAACTACATAATCCACTATAATTTACCTTGCCCTGAACACAGTAAAACTACACAATCCACTATAACTTACCTTGCCCTGAACACAGTAAAACTACATAATCCACTATAACTTACCTTGCCCTGAACACAGTAAAACTACATAATCCACTATAACTTACCATGCCTGAACACAGTAAAACTACACAATCCAATATAACTTACCTTGCCCTGAACACAGTAAAACTACACAATCCACTATAACTTACCTTGCCCTGAACACAGTAAAACTACATAATCCACTATAACTTACCTTGCCCTGAACACAATAAAACTACACAATCCACTATAACTTACCTTGCCCTGAACACAGTAAAACTACATAATCCACTATAACTTACCTTGCCCTGAACACAGTAAAACTACATAATCCACTATAACTTACCATGCCTGAACACAGTAAAACTACACAATCTTCTATAACTTACCTTGCCCTGAACACAGTAAAATTACACAATCCACTATAACTTACCTTGCTCTGAACACAGTAAAACTACACAAACCACTATAAATTACCTTGCCCTGAACACAGTAAAACTACACAATCCACTATAACTTACCTTGCTCTAAACACAGTAAAACTACACGATCCACTATAACCTACCTTGCCCTGAACACAGTAAAACTAAATAATCCACTATAACTTACCTTGCCCTGAACACAGTAAAAGTACATAATCCACTATAGCTTACCTTGCCCTGAACACAGTAAAACCACACAATCCACTATAACTTACCTTGCTCTGAACACAGTAAAACTACACAATCCACTATAACCTACCTTGCCCTGAACACAGTAAAACTACATAATCCACTATAACTTACCTTGCCCTGAACACAGTAAAAGTACATAATCCACTATAGCTTACCTTGCCCTGAACACAGTAAAACTACACAATCCACTATAACTTACCTTGCCCTGAACACAGTAAAACTACACAACCCACTATAACTTACCTTGCCCTGAACACAGCAAAACTACATAATCCACTATAACTTACCTTGCTCTGAACAGAGTAAAACAACGCAACCCACTATAACTTACCTTGCTCTGAACACAGTAAAACTATATAATCCACTATTGCTTACCTTGCCCTGAACACAGTAAAACTACATAATCCACTATAACTTACCTTGCCCTGAACACAGTAAAACTACACAACCCTCTATAACTTACCTTGCTCTGAACACAGTAAAACTACATAACCCTCTATAACTTACCTTGCTCTGAACACAGTAAAACTACACAACCCTCTATAACTTACCTTGCCCTGAACACAGTAAAACTACATAATCCACTATAACTTACCATGCCTGAACACAGTAAAACTACACAACCCTCTATAACTTACCTTGCTCTGAACAGAGAAAAACAACGCAACCCACTATAACTTACCTTACTCTGAACACAGTAAAACTACATAATCCACTATAACTTACTTTGCCATGAACACAGTAAAACTACACAACCCTCTATAACTTACCTTGCCCTGAACACAGTAAAACTACACAATCTTCTATAACTTACCTTGCCCTGAACACAGTAAAATTACACAATCCACTATAACTTACCTTGCTCTGAACACAGTAAAACTACACAAACCACTATAAAATACCTTGCCCTGAACACAGTAAAACTATATAATCCACTATAGCTTAACTTGCCCTGAACACAGTAAAACTATACAACCCACTATAACTTACCTTGCCCTGAACACAGTAAAACTACATAATCCACTATAACTTACCTTGCCCTGAACACAGTAAAAGTACATAATCCACTATAGCTTACCTTGCCCTGAACACAGTAAAACTACACAATCCACTATAACTTACCTTGCTCTGAACACAGTAAAACTACACAATCCACTATAACCTACCTTGCCCTGAACACAGTAAAACTACATAAGCCACTATAACTTACCTTGCCCTGAACACAGTAAAAGTACATAATCCACTATAGCTTACCTTGCCCTGAACACAGTAAAACTACACAATCCACTATAACTTACCTTGCTCTGAACACAGTAAAACTACACAACCCACTATAACTTACCTTGCCCTGAACACAGTAAAACTACATAATCCACTATAATTTACCTTGCTCTGAACACAGTAAAACTATATAATCCACTATAGCTTACCTTGCCCTGAACACAGTAAAACTATACAACCCACTATAACTTACCTTGCCCTGAACACAGTAAAACTACATAATCCACTATAACTTACCTTGCCCTGAACACAGTAAAACTACACAATCCATTATAACTTACCTTGCTCTGAACACAGTAAAACAACGCAACCCACTATAACTTACCTTGCTCTGAACACAGTAAAACTATATAATCCACTATTGCTTACCTTGCCCTGAACACAGTAAAACTACATAATCCACTATAACTTACCTTGCTCTGAACACAGTAAAACTACACAATCCACTATAACTTACCTTGCTCTGAACAGAGTAAAACAACGCAACCCACTATAACTTACCTTGCTCTGAACACAGTAAAACTATATAATCCACTATTGCTTACCTTGCCCTGAACACAGTAAAACTACATAATCCACTATAACTTACCTTCCCCTGAACACAGTAAAACTACACAACCCTCTATAACTTACCTTGCTCTGAACACAGTAAAACTACATAACCCTCTATAACTTACCTTGCTCTGAACACAGTAAAACTACACAACCCTCTATAACTTACCTTGCCCTGAACACAGTAAAACTACATAATCCACTATAACTTACCATGCCTGAACACAGTAAAACTACACAACCCTCTATAACTTACCTTGCTCTGAACAGAGAAAAACAACGCAACCCACTATAACTTACCTTACTCTGAACACAGTAAAACTACATAATCCACTATAACTTACTTTGCCATGAACACAGTAAAACTACACAACCCTCTATAACTTACCTTGCCCTGAACACAGTAAAACTACACAATCCACTATAACTTACCTTGCTCTGAACACAGTAAAACTACACAATCCACTATAACTTACCTTGCCCTGAACACAGTAAAACTACACAATCCACTATAACTTACCTTGCCCTGAACACAGTAAAACTACATAATCCACTATAACTTACCTTGCTCTGAACACAGTAAAACTACACAACCTTCTATAACTTACCTTGCTCTGAACACAGTAAAACTACACAATCCACTGTAACTTACCTTGCCCTGAACACAGTAAAACTACACAGTCCACTATAACTTACCTTGCCCTGAACACAGTAAAACTACATAATCCACTATAACTTACCATGCCTGAACACAGTAAAACTACACAATCCACTATAACTTACCTTGCCCTGAACACAGTAAAACTACACAATCCTCTATAACTTACCTTGCCCTGAACACAGTAAAACTACATAATCCACTATAATTTACCTTGCCCTGAACACAGTAAAACTACACAATCCACTATAACTTACCTTGCCCTGAACACAGTAAAACTACATAATCCACTATAACTTACCTTGCCCTGAACACAGTAAAACTACATAATCCACTATAACTTACCATGCCTGAACACAGTAAAACTACACAATCCAATATAACTTACCTTGCCCTGAACACAGTAAAACTACACAATCCACTATAACTTACCTTGCCCTGAACACAGTAAAACTACATAATCCACTATAACTTACCTTGCCCTGAACACAATAAAACTACACAATCCACTATAACTTACCTTGCCCTGAACACAGTAAAACTACATAATCCACTATAACTTACCTTGCCCTGAACACAGTAAAACTACATAATCCACTATAACTTACCATGCCTGAACACAGTAAAACTACACAATCTTCTATAACTTACCTTGCCCTGAACACAGTAAAATTACACAATCCACTATAACTTACCTTGCTCTGAACACAGTAAAACTACACAAACCACTATAAATTACCTTGCCCTGAACACAGTAAAACTACACAATCCACTATAACTTACCTTGCTCTAAACACAGTAAAACTACACGATCCACTATAACCTACCTTGCCCTGAACACAGTAAAACTAAATAATCCACTATAACTTACCTTGCCCTGAACACAGTAAAAGTACATAATCCACTATAGCTTACCTTGCCCTGAACACAGTAAAACCACACAATCCACTATAACTTACCTTGCTCTGAACACAGTAAAACTACACAATCCACTATAACCTACCTTGCCCTGAACACAGTAAAACTACATAATCCACTATAACTTACCTTGCCCTGAACACAGTAAAAGTACATAATCCACTATAGCTTACCTTGCCCTGAACACAGTAAAACTACACAATCCACTATAACTTACCTTGCCCTGAACACAGTAAAACTACACAACCCACTATAACTTACCTTGCCCTGAACACAGCAAAACTACATAATCCACTATAACTTACCTTGCTCTGAACAGAGTAAAACAACGCAACCCACTATAACTTACCTTGCTCTGAACACAGTAAAACTATATAATCCACTATTGCTTACCTTGCCCTGAACACAGTAAAACTACATAATCCACTATAACTTACCTTGCCCTGAACACAGTAAAACTACACAACCCTCTATAACTTACCTTGCTCTGAACACAGTAAAACTACATAACCCTCTATAACTTACCTTGCTCTGAACACAGTAAAACTACACAACCCTCTATAACTTACCTTGCCCTGAACACAGTAAAACTACATAATCCACTATAACTTACCATGCCTGAACACAGTAAAACTACACAACCCTCTATAACTTACCTTGCTCTGAACAGAGAAAAACAACGCAACCCACTATAACTTACCTTACTCTGAACACAGTAAAACTACATAATCCACTATAACTTACTTTGCCATGAACACAGTAAAACTACACAACCCTCTATAACTTACCTTGCCCTGAACACAGTAAAACTACACAATCCACTATAACTTACCTTGCTCTGAACACAGTAAAACTACACAATCCACTATAACTTACCTTGCCCTGAACACAGTAAAACTACACAATCCACTATAACTTACCTTGCCCTGAACACAGTAAAACTACATAATCCACTATAACTTACCTTGCTCTGAACACAGTAAAACTACACAACCTTCTATAACTTACCTTGCTCTGAACACAGTAAAACTACACAATCCACTGTAACTTACCTTGCCCTGAACACAGTAAAACTACACAGTCCACTATAACTTACCTTGCCCTGAACACAGTAAAACTACATAATCCACTATAACTTACCATGCCTGAACACAGTAAAACTACACAATCCACTATAACTTACCTTGCCCTGAACACAGTAAAACTACACAATCCTCTATAACTTACCTTGCCCTGAACACAGTAAAACTACATAATCCACTATAATTTACCTTGCCCTGAACACAGTAAAACTACACAATCCACTATAACTTACCTTGCCCTGAACACAGTAAAACTACATAATCCACTATAACTTACCTTGCCCTGAACACAGTAAAACTACATAATCCACTATAACTTACCATGCCTGAACACAGTAAAACTACACAATCCAATATAACTTACCTTGCCCTGAACACAGTAAAACTACACAATCCACTATAACTTACCTTGCCCTGAACACAGTAAAACTACATAATCCACTATAACTTACCTTGCCCTGAACACAATAAAACTACACAATCCACTATAACTTACCTTGCCCTGAACACAGTAAAACTACATAATCCACTATAACTTACCTTGCCCTGAACACAGTAAAACTACATAATCCACTATAACTTACCATGCCTGAACACAGTAAAACTACACAATCTTCTATAACTTACCTTGCCCTGAACACAGTAAAATTACACAATCCACTATAACTTACCTTGCTCTGAACACAGTAAAACTACACAAACCACTATAAATTACCTTGCCCTGAACACAGTAAAACTACACAATCCACTATAACTTACCTTGCTCTAAACACAGTAAAACTACATAATCCACTATAACTTACCTTGCCCTGAACACAATAAAACTACACAATCCACTATAACCTACCTTGCCCTGAACACAGTAAAACTAAATAATCCACTATAACTTACCTTGCCCTGAACACAGTAAAAGTACATAATCCACTATAGCTTACCTTGCCCTGAACACAGTAAAACAACACAATCCACTATAACTTACCTTGCTCTGAACACAGTAAAACTACACAATCCACTATAACCTACCTTGCCCTGAACACAGTAAAACTACATAATCCACTATAACTTACCTTGCCCTGAACACAGTAAAAGTACATAATCCACTATAGCTTACCTTGCCCTGAACACAGTAAAACTACACAATCCACTATAACTTACCTTGCCCTGAACACAGTAAAACTACACAACCCACTATAACTTACCTTGCCCTGAACACAGTAAAACTACATAATCCACTATAATTTACCTTGCTCTGAACACAGTAAAACTATATAATCCACTATAGCTTACCTTGCCCTGAACACAGTAAAACTATACAACCCACTATAACTTACCTTGCCCTGAACACAGTAAAAGTACATAATCCACTATAACTTACCTTGCCCTGAACACAGTAAAACTACACAATCCACTATAACTTACCTTGCTCTGAAAACAGTAAACTACACAATCCACTATAACTTACCTTGCTCTGAACAGAGTAAAACAACGCAACCCACTATAACTTACCTAGCTCTGAACACAGTAAAACTATATAATCCACTATTGCTTACCTTGCCCTGAACACAGTAAAACTACATAATCCACTATAACTTACCTTGCCCTGAACACAGTAAAACTACACAATTCACTATAACTTACCTTGCTCTGAACACAGTAAAACTACATAATCCACTATAACTTACCTTGCTCTGAACACAGTAAAACTACACAATCCACTATAGTTTACCTTGCCCTGAATACAGTAAAACTACACAACCCACTATAACTTACCTTGCCCTGAACACAGTAAAACTACATAATCCACTATAACTTACCTTGCCCTGAACAGAGTAAAACTACACAATCCACTATAAGTTACCTTGCCCTGAACACAGTAAAACTAGACAATCCACTATAACTTACCTTGCCCTGAACACAGTAAAACTACACAATCCACTATAACTTACCTTGCACTGAACACTGTAAAACTACACAATCCACTATAACTTACCTTGCTCTGAACAGAGTAAAACTACACAACCCACTATACCTTACCTTGCTCTGAACACAGTAAAAGTACATAATCCACTATAACTTACCTTGCCCTGAACACAGTAAAACTACACAATCCACTATAATCTACCTTGCCCTGAACACAGTAAAACTACACAATCCACTATTACTTACCTTGCTCTGAACACAGTAAACTACACAATCCACTATAACTTACCTTGCTCTGAACAGAGTAAAACAACGCAACCCACTATAACTTACCTTGCTCTGAACACAGTAAAACTATATAATCCACTATTGCTTACCTTGCCCTGAACACAGTAAAACTACATAATCCACTATAACTTACCTGGCTCTGAACAGAGTAAAACAACGCAACCCACTATAACATACCTTGCCTTGAACACAGTAAAACTACACAATCCACTATAACTTACCTTGCCCTGAACACAGTAAAACTACATAATCCACTATAACTTACCTTGGCCTGAACACAGTAAAACTACATAATCCACTATAACTTACCTTCCCTGAACACAATAAAACTACACAATCCACTATAACTTACCTTGCTCTAAACAGAGTAAAACTACACAACCCACTATAACTTACCTTGCTCTGAACACAGTAAAACTACACAACCCACTATAACTTACCTTGCTCTGAACACAGTAAAACTACACAATCCACTATAACTTACCTTGCCCTGAACACAGTAAAACTACATAATCCACTATAACTTACCTTGGCCTGAACACAGTAAAACTACATAATCCACTATAACTTACCTTCCCTGAACACAATAAAACTACACAATCCACTATAACTTACCTTGCTCTAAACAGAGTAAAACTACACAACCCACTATAACTTACCTTGCTCTGAACACAGTAAAACTACACAACCCACTATAACTTACCTTGCTCTGAACACAGTAAAACTACACAATCCACTATAACTTACCTTGCCCTGAACACAGTAAAACTACACAACCCACCATAACTTACCTTGCCCTGAACACAGTAAAAGTACATAATCCACTATAACTTACCTTCCCTGAACACAGTAAAACTACACAATCCACTATAACTTACCTTGCCCTGAACACAGTAAAAGTACATAAACCACTATAACTTAACTTGCTCTGAACAGAGTAAAACTACACAACCCACTATAACTTACCTTGCTCTGAACACAGTAAAACTACACAATCCACTATAACTTACCTTGCCCTGAACACAGTAAAACTACACAACCCACTATAACTTACCTTGCCCTGAACACAGTAAAAGTACATAATCCACTATAACTTACCTTCCCTGAACACAGTAAAACTACACAATCCACTATAACTTACCTTGCCCTGAACACAGTAAAAGTACATAAACCACTATAACTTAACTTGCTCTGAATAGAGTAAAACTACACAACCCACTATAACTTACCTTGCCCTGAACACAGTAAAACTACATAATCCACTATAACTTAACTTGCCCTGAACACAGTAAAACTACACAACCCTCTATAACTTACCTTGCTCTGAACACAGTAAAACTACACAATCCACTATAACTTACCTTGCCCTGAACACAGTAAAACTACACAATCCACTATAACTTACATTGCCCTGAACACAGTAAAACTACACAATCCACTATAACTTACCATGCCCTGAACACAGTAAAACTACACAATCCACTATAACTTACCTTGCCTTAACACAGTAAAACGACACAATCTACTATAAATTACGTTGCCCAGAACACACTAAAACTACACAATTTTCTATAACTTACCTTGCCCTGAACACAGTAAAACTACACAATCCACTATAACTTACCTTGCCTTGAACACAGTAAAACTACATAATCCACTATAACTTACCTTGCTCTGAACACAGTAAAACTACACAATCCACTATAACTTACCTTCCTTTGAACACAGTAAATCTATATAATCCACTATGGCTTACCTTGCCCTGAACACAGTAAAACTACACAATCCACTATAACTTACCTTACTCTGAACACAGTAAAACTACACAACCCACTATAACTTACCTTGCCTTGAACACAGTAAAACTACACAATCCACTATAACTTACCTTGCTCTGAACAGAGTAAAACTACACAATCTACTATAATTTACCTTGCCCTGAACACAGAAAAAGTACATAATCGACTATCACTTACCTTGCCCTGAACACAGTAAAACTACACAATCCACTATAACATACCTTGCCCTGAACACAGTAAAACTACACAATCCACTATAAATTACCTTGCTCTGAAAACAGTAAAACTACATAATCCACTATAACTTACCTTGCCCTGAACACACTAAAACTACACAATCTTCTATAACTTACCTTGCTCTGAACACAGTAAAACTACACAATCCACTATAACTTACTTTTATGAACACAGTAAAACTACACAATCCACTATAACTTACCTTGCCCTGAACACAGTAAAACTACACAATCCACTATAACTTACTTTGCCATGAACACAGTAAAACTACACAATCCACTATAACTTAAATTGCCCTGAACTCAGTAAAACTACATAATCCACTGTAACTTACCTTGCCCTGAACACAGTAAAACTACACAACTCACTATAACTTACCTTGCCCTGAACACAGTAAAACTACACGATCCACTATAGCTTACCTTGCCCTGAACACAGTAAAACTACATAATCCACTATAACTTACCATGCCCTGAACACAGTAAAACTACACAATCCACTATAACTCACCTTCCCCTGAACACAGTAAAACTACATAATCCACTATAACTTACCTTGCTCTGAACACAGTAAAACTATATAATCCACTATTGCTTACCTTGCCCTGAACACAGTAAAACTACACAATACACTATAACTTACCTTGCTCTGAACACAGTAAAACTACACGATCCACTATAACTTACCTTCCTTTGAAAACAGTAAATCTATATAATCCACTATGGCTTACCTTGCCCTGAACACAGTAAAACTAGACAATCCACTATAACTTACATTGCCCTGAACACAGTAAAACTACACAATCCACTATAACTTACCTTGCTCTGAACAGAGTAAAACTACACAATCTACTATAATTTACCTTGCCCTGAACACAGTAAAACTACACAATCCACTATAACTTACCTTGCCCTGAACACAGTAAAAGTACATAAACCACTATAACTTAACTTGCTCTGAATAGAGTAAAACTACACAACCCACTATAACTTACCTTGCCCTGAACACAGTAAAACTACATAATCCACTATAACTTACCTTGCCCTGAACACAGTAAAACTACACAACCCTCTATAACTTACCTTGCTCTGAACACAGTAAAACTACACAATCCACTTTAACTTACCTTGCTCTGAACACAGTAAAACTACATAATCCACTATAACTTACCTTCCTTTGAACACAGTAAATCTATATAATCCACTATGGCTTACCTTGCCCTGAACACTGTAAAACTACACAATCCACTATAACTTACCTTGCTCTGAACACAGTAAAACTACACAACCCACTATAACTTACCTTGCCCTGAACACAGTAAAACTACATAATCCACTATAATTTACCTTGCTCTGAACACAGTAAAACTATATAATCCACTATAGCTTACCTTGCCCTGAACACAGTAAAACTATACAACCCACTATAACTTACCTTGCCCTGAACACAGTAAAACTACATAATCCACTATAACTTACCTTGCCCTGAACACAGTAAAACTACACAATCCACTATAACTTACCTTCCTTTGAACACAGTAAATCTATATAATCCACTATGGCTTACCTTGCCCTGAACACTGTAAAACTACACAATCCACTATAACTTACCTTGCTCTGAACACAGTAAAACTACACAACCCACTATAACTTACCTTGCCCTGAACAGATTAAAACTACACAATCTACTATAATTTACCTTGCCCTGAACACAGTAAAAGTACATAATCCACTATAACTTACCTTCCCTAAACACAGTAAAACTACACAATCCACTATCACTTATCTTGCCCTGAACACAGTAAAAGTACATAAACCACTATAACTTAACTTGCTCTGAATAGAGTAAAACTACACAACCCTCTATAACTTACCTTGCCCTGAACACAGTAAAACTACATAATCCACTATAACTTACCTGGCTCTGAACAGAGTAAAACAACGCAACCCACTATAACTTACCTTGCCTTGAACACAGTAAAACTACACAATCCACTATAACTTACCTTGCCCTGAACACAGTAAAACTACATAATCCACTATAACTTACCTTGGCCTGAACACAGTAAAACTACATAATCCACTATAACTTACCTTCCCTGAACACAATAAAACTACACAATCCACTATAACTTACCTTGCTCTGAACAGAGTAAAACTACACAACCCACTATAACTTACCTTGCTCTGAACACAGTAAAACTACACAATCCACTATAACTTACCTTGCCCTGAACACAGTAAAACTACACAACCCACTATAACTTACCTTGCCCTGAACACAGTAAAAGTACATAATCCACTATAACTTACCTTCCCTGAACACAGTAAAACTACACAATCCACTATAACTTACCTTGCCCTGAACACAGTAAAAGTACATAAACCACTATAACTTAACTTGCTCTGAATAGAGTAAAACTACACAACCCACTATAACTTACCTTGCCCTGAACACAGTAAAACTACATAATCCACTATAACTTAACTTGCCCTGAACACAGTAAAACTACACAACCCTCTATAACTTACCTTGCTCTGAACACAGTAAAACTACACAATCCACTATAACTTACCTTGCCCTGAACACAGTAAAACTACACAATCCACTATAACTTACATTGCCCTGAACACAGTAAAACTACACAATCCACTATAACTTACCATGCCCTGAACACAGTAAAACTACACAATCCACTATAACTTACCTTGCCTGAACACAGTAAAACGACACAATCTACTATAAATTACGTTGCCCTGAACACACTAAAACTACACAATTTTCTATAACTTACCTTGCCCTGAACACAGTAAAACTACATAATCCACTATAACTTACCTTGCTCTGAACACAGTAAAACTACACAATCCACTATAACTTACCTTCCTTTGAACACAGTAAATCTATATAATCCACTATGGCTTACCTTGCCCTGAACACAGTAAAACTACACAATCCACTATAACTTACCTTACTCTGAACACAGTAAAACTACACAACCCACTATAACTTACCTTGCCTTGAACACAGTAAAACTACACAATCCACTATAACTTACCTTGCTCTGAACAGAGTAAAACTACACAATCTACTATAATTTACCTTGCCCTGAACACAGAAAAAGTACATAATCGACTATCACTTACCTTGCCCTGAACACAGTAAAACTACACAATCCACTATAACATACCTTGCCCAGAACACAGTAAAACTACACAATCCACTATAAATTACCTTGCTCTGAAAACAGTAAAACTACATAATCCACTATAACTTACCTTGCCCTGAAAACACTAAAACTACACAATCTTCTATAACTTACCTTGCTCTGAACACAGTAAAACTACACAATCCACTATAACTTACTTTTCTGAAAACAGTAAAACTACACAATCCACTATAACTTACCTTGCCCTGAACACAGTAAAACTACACAATCCACTATAACTTACTTTGCCATGAACACAGTAAAACTACACAATCCACTATAACTTAAATTGCCCTGAACTCAGTAAAACTACATAATCCACTGTAACTTACCTTGCCCTGAACACAGTAAAACTACACAACTCACTATAACTTACCTTGCCCTGAACACAGTAAAACTACACGATCCACTATAGCTTACCTTGCCCTGAACACAGTAAAACTACATAATCCACTATAACTTACCATGCCCTGAACACAGTAAAACTACACAATCCACTATAACTCACCTTCCCCTGAACACAGTAAAACTACATAATCCACTATAACTTACCTTGCTCTGAACACAGTAAAACTATATAATCCACTATTGCTTACCTTGCCCTGAACACAGTAAAACTACACAATACACTATAACTTACCTTGCTCTGAACACAGTAAAACTACACGATCCACTATAACTTACCTTCCTTTGAAAACAGTAAATCTATATTATCCACTATGGCTTACCTTGCCCTGAACACAGTAAAACTACACAATCCACTATAACTTACATTGCCCTGAACACAGTAAAACTACACAATCCACTATAACTTACCTTGCTCTGAACAGAGTAAAACTACACAATCTACTATAATTTACCTTGCCCTGAACACAGTAAAACTACACAATCCACTATAACTTACCTTGCCCTGAACACAGTAAAAGTACATAAACCACTATAACTTAACTTGCTCTGAATAGAGTAAAACTACACAACCCACTATAACTTACCTTGCCCTGAACACAGTAAAACGACACAATCTACTATAAATTACGTTGCCCTGAACACACTAAAACTACACAATTTTCTATAACTTATCTTGCCCTGAACACAGTAAAACTACACAATCCACTGTAACTTACCTTGCTCTGAACACAGTAACACTACACAATCCACTATAACTTACCTTGCCCTGAACACAGTAAAACTACACAATCCACTATAACTTACCTTCCTTTGAACACAGTAAATCTATATAATCCACTATGGCTTACCTTGCCCTGAACACTGTAAAACTACACAATCCACTATAACTTACCTTGCTCTGAACACAGTAAAACTACACAACCCACTATAACTTACCTTGCCCTGAACAGATTAAAACTACACAATCTACTATAATTTACCTTGCCCTGAACACAGTAAAAGTACATAATCCACTATAACTTACCTTCCCTGAACACAGTAAAACTACACAATCCACTATCACTTACCTTGCCCTGAACACAGTAAAAGTACATAAACCACTATAACTTAACTTGCTCTGAATAGAGTAAAACTACACAACCCACTATAACTTACCTTGTCCTGAACACAGTAAAACTACATAATCCACTATAACTTAACTTGCCCTGAACACAGTAAAACTACACAACCCTCTATAACTTACCTTGCTCTGTACACAGCAAAACTATACAATCCACTTTAACTTACCTTGCTCTGAACACAGTAAAACTACATAATCCACTATAACTTACCTTTCCCTGAACACAGTAAAACTACACAATCCACTATAACTTACCTTGCCTGAACACAGTAAAACGACACAATCTACTATAAATTACGTTGCTCTGAACACACTAAAACTACACAATTTTCTATAACTTACCTTGCCCTGAACACAGTAAAACTACACAATCCACTATAACTTACCTTGCTCTGAACACAGTAACACTACACAATCCACTATAACTTAGCTTGCCCTGAACACAGTAAAACTACACAATCCATTATAACTTACCTTGCCCTGAACACAGTAAAACTACACAATCCACTCTAACTTACCTTGCTCTGAACACAGTAAAACTACACAATCCACTATAACTTACCTTGCCCTGAACACAGTAAAACTACATAATCCACTATAACTTACCATGCCTGAACACAGTAAAACTACACAATCCACTATAACTTACCTTGCCCTGAACACAGTAAAATTACACAATCCACTATAACTTACCTTGCTCTGAACACAGTAAAACAACACAACCCACTATAACTTACCTTGCCCTGAACACAGTAAAACTACACAATCCACTATAACTTACCTTGCCCTGAACACAGTAAAACTACATAATCCACTATAACTTACCTTGCCCTGAACACAGTAAAATTACACAATCCACTATAACTTACCTTGCCCTGAACACAGTAAAACTACACGATCCACTATAACTTACCTTGCTCTGAACAGAGTAAAACAACGCAACCCACTATAACTTACCTTGCTCTGAACACAATAAAACTATATAATCCACTATTGCTTACCTTGCCCTGAACACAGTAAAACTACATAATCCACTATAACTTACCTTGCTCTGAACAGAGTAAAACAACGCAACCCACTATAACTTACCTTGCTCTGAACACAGTAAAACTATATAATCCACTATTGCTTACCTTGCCCTGAACACAGTAAAATTACACAACCCACTATAACTTACCTTGCTCTGAACACAGTATACCTACATAATCCACTATAACTTACCTTGCCCTGAACACAGTAAAACTACGCAATCCACTATAACTTACCTTGCACTGAACACTGTAAAACTACACAATCCACTATAACTTACCTTGCTCTGAACAGAGTAAAACTACACAACCCGCTATAATTTACCTTGCCCTGAACACAGTAAGACTACATAATCCCCTATAACTTACCTTGCTCTGAACAGAGTAAAACTACACAACCCACTATAACTTACCTTGACCTGAACACAGTAACACTATTTTATCCACTATAACTTACCTTGCTCTGAACACAGTAAAACTATATAATCCACTATTGCTTACCTTGCCCTGAACAGAGTAAAACTACACAATCCACTATAACTTACCTTGACCTGAACACAGTAACACTACATTATCCACTATAACTTACCTTGCTCTGAACACAGTAAAACTATATAATCCACTATTGCTTACCTTGCCCTGAACAGAGTAAAACTACACAACCCACTATAACTTACCTTGACCTGAACACAGTAACACTACATTATCCACTATAACTTACCTTGCTCTGAACACAGTAAAACTATATAATCCACTATTGCTTACCTTGCTCTGAACAGAGTAAAACTACACAACCCGCTATAACTTACCTTCCCTGAACACAATAAAACTACACAATCCACTATAACTTACCTTGCTCTGAACAGAGTAAAACTACACAACCCACTATAACTTACCTTGCCCTGAACACAGTAAAAGTACATAATCCACTATAGCTTACCTTGCCCTGAAAACAGTAGAACTACACAATCCACTATAAATTACCTTGCTCTGAACACAGTAAAACTATGCGATCCACTATAACTTACCTTGCTCTGAACAAAGGAAACTACACAATCCACTATAACTTACCTTGCTCTGAACAAAGGAAACTACACAATCCACTATAACTTAACTGGCCCTGAACATGGTAAAACTACACAATCCACTATAAATTAACTGGCCCTGAACACAGTAAAACTACACAATCCACTATAAGTTACCTTGCTCTGAACACAGTAAAACTACACAATCCTCTATAAATTAACTGGCCCTTAACACAGTAAAACTACACAATCCAATATAACTTACCTTGCCCTGAACACAGTAAAACTACACAATCCACTATAACTTACCTTGCACTGAACACAGTAAAACTACACAATCCACTATAACTTACCTTGCCCTGGACACAGTAAAACTACACAATCCACTATAAGTTACTTTGGCCTGAATACAGTAAAACTACACAATCCACTATAACTTACCTTGCCCTGAACACAGTAAAACTATACAATCCGCTATTACTTACCTTGCCCTGAACACAGTAATACTACGCAATCCACTATAACTTACTTTGCCCTGAACACAGTAAAACTACACAATCCACTATAACTTACCTTACCCTGATCACAGTAAAACTACATAATCCACTATAACTTACTCCACTTGCCCTGAACACAGTAAAACTACATAATCCACTATAACTTACTCCACTTGCCCTAAACATAGTAAAACTACACAATCCACTATAACTTATCTTGCACTGAACACAGTAAAACTTCACAATCCACTATAAATTACCTTGCCCTGAACACAGTAAAACTACACAATCCACTATAAATTACCTTGCTCTTAACACAGTAAAACTACACAACCCACTATAACTTACCATGCCTGAACACAGTAAAACTACACAATCCACTATAACTTACATTGCCCAGAACAAAGTAAAACTACGTAATCCACTATACCTTACCTTGCCCTGAACACAGTAAAACTACACAATCCACTATTGCTTACCTTGCCCTGAAAACAGTAGAACTACACAATCCACTATAAATTACATTGCTCTGAACACAGTAAAACTACACAATCCACTATAACTTGCTCTGCCATGAACACAGTAAAACTACACAATCCACTATAACTTACCTTGCACTGAACACAGTAAAACTACACAATCCACTATTACTTAACTGGCCCTGAACACAGTAAAACTACACAATCCACTATAACTGAACTGGCCCTGAACGCACTAAAACTACACAATCCACTATAACTTAACTGGCCCTGAACACAGTAAAACTACACAATCCACTATAACTCAACTGGCCCTGAACACAGTAAAACTACACAATCCACTATAAGTTACCTTGCTCTGAACACAGTAAAACTACACAATCCACTATAACTTAACTGGCCCTGAACACAGTAAAACTACACAATCCACTATAACTTACCTTGCCCTGAACACAGTAAAACTACACAATCCACTATAACTTACCTTGCACTGAACAAAGTAAAACTACACAATCCACTATAACTTACCTTACCCTGAACACAGTAAAACTACACAATCCACTATAACTTACCTTGCTCTGAACAGAGTAAAACTACACAACCCACTATAACTTACCTTGCTCTGAACACAGTAAAAGTACATAATCCACTATAACTTACCTTGCACTGAACACAGTAAAACTACACAATCCACTATAACTTACCTTGCTCTGAACACAGTAAAACTATATAATCCACTATAGCTTACCTTGCTCTGAACACAGTAAAACTACACAATCCACTATAACTTACCTTGCCCTGAACACAGTAAAACTACACAATCCACTATAACTTACCTTGCTCTGAACACAGTAAAACTACACAATCCACTATAACCTACCTTGCTCTGAACACAGTAAAACTACACAATCCACTATAACTTACCTTGCCCTGAACACAGTAAAACTACACAACCCACTATAACTTACCTTGCCCTGAACACAGTAAAACTACACAATCCACTATAACTTACCTTGCTCTGAACACAGTAAAACTATATAATCCACTATAGCTTACCTTGCTCTGAAAACAGTAAAACTACACAATCCACTATAACTTACCTTGCCCTGAACACAGTAAAACTACACAATCCACTATAACTTACCTTGCTCTGAACACAGTAAAACTACACAATCCACTATAACCTACCTTGCCCTGAACACAGTAAAACTACACAATCCACTATTACTTACCTTGCTCTGAACACAGTAAACTACACAATCCACTATAACTTACCTTGCTCTGAACAGAGTAAAACAACGCAACCCAATATAACTTACCTTGCTCTGAACACAGTAAAACTACATAATCCACTATAACTTACGTTCCCTGAACACAATAAAACTACACAATCCACTATAACTTACCTTGCTCTGAACAGAGTAAAACTACACAACCCGCTATAACTTACCTTCCCTGAACACAATAAAACCACACAATCCACTATAAATTACCTTGCTCTGAACAGCGTAAAACTACACAACCCACTATAACTTACCTTGCTCTGAACACAGTAAAATTACACAATCCACTATAACTTACCTTGCCCTGAACACAGTAAAACTACACAACCCACTATAACTTACCTTGCCCTGAACACAGTAAAAGTACATAATCCACTATAACTTACCTTGCTCTGAACAGAGTAAAACTACACAACCCACTATAACTTACCTTGCCCTGAACACAGTAAAACTACACAATCCACTATAACTTACCTTGCCCTGAACACAGTAAAACTACACAATCCACTATAACTCACATTGCCCTGAACACAGTAAAACTACACAATCCACTATAACTTACCTTGCCCTGAACACAGTAAAACTACACAATCCACTATAACTTACCTTGCTCTAAACACAGTAAAACTACACAATCCACTATAACTTACCTTGCCCTGAACACAGTAAAACTACACAATCCACTATAACTTACCTTGCCTGAACACAGTAAAACGACACAATCTACTATAAATTACGTTGCCCTGAACACACTAAAACTACACAATTTTCTATAACTTACCTTGCCCTGAACACAGTAAAAGTACATAATCGACTATCACTTACCTTGCTCTAAACACAGTAAAACTACACAATCCACTATAACTTACCTTGCCCTGAACACAGTAAAACTACACAATCCACTATAACTTACCTTGCCTTGAACACAGTAAAACTACATAATCCACTATAACTTACCTTGCTCTGAACACAGTAAAACTACACAATCCACTATAACTTACCTTCCTTTGAACACAGTAAATCTATTTAATCCACTATGGCTTACCTTGCCCTGAACACAGTAAAACTACACAATCCACTATAACTTACCTTACTCTGAACACAGTAAAACTACACAACCCACTATAACTTACCTTGCCCTGAACACAGTAAAACTACACAATCCACTATAACTTACCTTGCTCTGAACAGAGTAAAACTACACAATCTACTATAATTTACCTTGCCCTGAACACAGTAAAAGTACATAATCGACTATCACTTACCTTGCCCTGAACACAGTAAAACTTCACAATCCACTATAACATACCTTGCCCTGAACACAGTAAAACTACACAATCCACTATAAATTACCTTGCTCTGAAAACAGTAAAACTACATAATCCACTATAACTTACCTTGCCCTGAACACACTAAAACTACACAATCTTCTATAACTTACCTTGCTCTGAACACAGTAAAACTACACAATCCACTATAACTTACTTTTCTGAACACAGTAAAACTACACAATCCACTATAACGTACCTTGCCATGAACACAGTAAAACTACACAATCCACTATAACTTAACTTGCCCTGAACTCAGTAAAACTACATAATCCACTGTAACTTACCTTGCCCTGAACACAGTAAAACTACACAACCCACTATAACTTACCTTGCCCTGAACACAGTAAAACTACACGATCCACTATAGCTTACCTTGCCCTGAACACAGTAAAACTACATAATCCACTATAACTTACCATGCCCTGAACACAGTAAACTACACAATCCACTATAACTCACCTTCCCCTGAACACAGTAAAACTACATAATCCACTATAACTTACCTTGCTCTGAACACAGTAAAACTATATAATCCACTATTGCTTACCTTGCCCTGAACACAGTAAAACTACACAATCCACTATAACTCACCTTGCTCTGAACACAGTAAAACTACACAATCCACTATAACTTACCTTCCTTTGAAAACAGTAAATCTATATAATCCACTATGGCTTACCTTGCCCTGAACACAGTAAAACTACACAATCCACTATAACTTATCTTCTCTGAACACAGTAAAACTACACAACGCACTATAACTTACCTTGCCCTGAACACAGTAAAACTACACAATCCACTATAACTTACCTTGCTCTGAACAGAGTAAAACTACACAATCTACTATAATTTACCTTGCCTTGAACACAGTAAAACTACACAATCCACTATAACTTACCTTGCCCTGAACACAGTAAAAGTACATAAACCACTATAACTTAACTTGCTCTGAATAGAGTAAAACTACACAACCCACTATAACTTACCTTGCCCTGAACACAGTAAAACTACATAATCCACTATAACTTACCTTGCCCTGAACACAGTAAAACTACACAACCCTCTATAACTTACCTTGCTCTGAACACAGTAAAACTACACAATCCACTTTAACTTACCTTGCTCTGAACACAGTAAAACTACATAGTCCACTATAACTTACCTTGCACTGAACACAGTAAAACTAACACAATCCACTATAACTTACCTTGCCTGAACACAGTAAAACGACACAATCTACTATAAATTACGTTGCCCTGAACACACTAAAACTACACAATTTTCTATAACTTATCTTGCCCTGAACACAGTAAAACTACACAATCCACTGTAACTTACCTTGCTCTGAACACAGTAACACTACACAATCCACTATAACTTACCTTGCCCTGAACACAGTAAAACTACACAATCCACTATAACTTACCTTGCCCTGAACACAGTAAAACTACATAATCCACTATAACTTACCTGGCCCTGAACACAGTAAAACTACATAATCCACTATAACTTACGTTCCCTGAACACAATAAAACTACACAATCCACTATAACTTACCTTGCTCTGAACAGAGTAAAACTACACAACCCACTATAACTTACCTTGCTCTGAACACAGTAAATCTACACAATCCACTATAACTTACCTTGCCCTGAACACAGTAAAACTACATAATCCACTATAACTTACCTGGCCCTGAACACAGTAAAACTACACAACCCACTATAACTTACCTTGCCCTGAACACAGTAAAAGTACATAATCCACTATAACTTACCTTGCTCTGAACAGAGTAAAACTACACAATCCACTATAACTTACCTCGCCCTGAACACAGTAAAACTACACAACCCACTATAACTTACCTTGCTCTGAACAGAGTAAAACTACACAACCCGCTATAACTTACCTTCCCTGAACACAATAAAACTACACAATCCACTATAAATTACCTTGCTCTGAACAGAGTAAAACTACACAACCCACTATAACTTACCTTGCCCTGAACACAGTAAAACTACACAATCCACTATAACTTACCTTGCCCTGAACACAGTAAAACTACACAATCCACTATAACTCACATTGCCCTGAACACAGTAAAACTACACAATCCACTATAACTTACCTTGCCCTGAACACAGTAAAACTACACAATCCACTATAACTTACCTTGCTCTAAACACAGTAAAACTACACAATCCACTATAACTTACCTTGCCCTGAACACAGTAAAACTACACAATCCACTATAACTTACCTTGCCTGAACACAGTAAAACGACACAATCTACTATAAATTACGTTGCCCTGAACACACTAAAACTACACAATTTTCTATAACTTACCTTGCCCTGAACACAGTAAAACTACACAATCCACTATAACTTACCTTGCCTTGAACACAGTAAAACTACATAATCCACTATAACTTACCTTGCTCTGAACACAGTAAAACTACACAATCCACTATAACTTACCTTCCTTTGAACACAGTAAATCTATTTAATCCACTATGGCTTACCTTGCCCTGAACACAGTAAAACTACACAATCCACTATAACTTGCCTTACTCTGAACACAGTAAAACTACACAACCCACTATAACTTACCTTGCCCTGAACACAGTAAAACTACACAATCCACTATAACTTACCTTGCTCTGAACAGAGTAAAACTACACAATCTACTATAATTTACCTTGCCCTGAACACAGTAAAAGTACATAATCGACTATCACTTACCTTGCCCTGAACACAGTAAAACTTCACAATCCACTATAACATACCTTGCCCTGAACACAGTAAAACTACACAATCCACTATAAATTACCTTGCTCTGAAAACAGTAAAACTACATAATCCACTATAACTTACCTTGCCCTGAACACACTAAAACTACACAATCTTCTATAACTTACCTTGCTCTGAACACAGTAAAACTACACAATCCACTATAACTTACTTTTCTGAACACAGTAAAACTACACAATCCACTATAACTTACCTTGCCATGAACACAGTAAAACTACACAATCCACTACAACTTAACTTGCCCTGAACTCAGTAAAACTACATAATCCACTGTAACTTACCTTGCCCTGAACACAGTAAAACTACACAACCCACTATAACTTACCTTGCCCTGAACACAGTAAAACTACACGATCCACTATAGCTTACCTTGCCCTGAACACAGTAAAACTACATAATCCACTATAACTTACCATGCCCTGAACACAGTAAAACTACACAATCCACTATAACTCACCTTCCCCCGAACACAGTAAAACTACATAATCCACTATAACTTACCTTGCTCTGAACACAGTAAAACTATATAATCCACTATTGCTTACCTTGCCCTGAACACAGTAAAACTACACAATCCACTATATTTTACCTTGCTCTGAACACAGTAAAACTACACAATCCACTATAACTTACCTTCCTTTGAAAACAGTAAATCTATATAATCCACTATGGCTTACCTTGCCCTGAACACAGTAAAACTACACAATCCACTATAACTTATCTTCTCTGAACACAGTAAAACTACACAACGCACTATAACTTACCTTGCCCTGAACACAGTAAAACTACACAATCCACTATAACTTACCTTGCTCTGAACAGAGTAAAACTACACAATCTACTATAATTTACCTTGCCTTGAACACAGTAAAACTACACAATCCACTATAACTTAACTTGCTCTGAATAGAGTAAAACTACACAACCCACTATAACTTACCTTGCCCTGAACACAGTAAAACTACATAATCCACTATAACTTACCTTGCCCTGAACACAGTAAAACTACACAACCCTCTATAACTTACCTTGCTCTGAACACAGTAAAACTACACAATCCACTTTAACTTACCTTGCTCTGAACACAGTAAAACTACATAATCCACTATAACTTACCTTGCACTGAACACAGTAAAACTAACACAATCCACTATAACTTACCTTGCCTGAACACAGTAAAACGACACAATCTACTATAAATTACATTGCCCTAAACACACTAAAACTACACAATTTTCTATAACTTATCTTGCCCTGAACACAGTAAAACTACACAATCCACTGTAACTTACCTTGCTCTGAACACAGTAACACTATACAATCCACTATAACTTACCTTGCCCTGAACACAGTAAAACTACATAATCCACTATAACTTACCTTGCTCTGAACACAGTAAAACTACACAATCCACTATAACTTACCTTCCTTTGAACACAGTAAATCTATATAATCCACTATGGCTAACCTTGCCCTGAATACTGTAAAACTACACAATCCACTATAACTTACCTTGCTCTGAACACAGTAAAACTACACAACCCACTATAACTTACCTTGCCCTGAACATAGTAAAACTACACAATCCACTATAACTTACCTTGCTCTGAACAGATTAAAACTACACAATCTACTATAATTTACCTTGCCCTGAACACAGTAAAAGTACATAATCCACTATAACTTACCTTGCCCTGAACACAGTAAAACTACATAATCCACTATAACTTAACTTGCCCTGAACACAGTAAAACTACACAACCCTCTATAACTTACCTTGCTCTGTACACAGTAAAACTACACAATTCACTTTAACTTACCTTGCTCTGAACACAGTAAAACTACATAATCCACTATAACTTACCTTTCCCTGAACACAGTAAAACTACACAATCCACTATAACTTACCTTGCCTGAACACAGTAAAACGACACAATCTACTATAAATTACGTTGCTCTGAACACACTAAAACTACACAATTTTCTATAACTTACCTTGCCCTGAACACAGTAAAACTACACAATCCACTATAACTTACCTTGCTCTGAACACAGTAACACTACACAATCCACTATAACTTACCTTGCCCTGAACACAGTAAAACTACACAATCCATTATAACTTACCTTGCCCTGAACACAGTAAAACTACACAATCCACTCTAACTTACCTTGCTCTGAACACAGTAAAACTACACAATCTACTATAACATACCTTGCCCTGAACACAGTAAAACTACATAATCCACTATAACTTACCATGCCTGAACACAGTAAAACTACACAATCCACTATAACTTACCTTGCCCTGAACACAGTAAAATTACACAATCCACTATAACTTACCTTGCTCTGAACACAGTAAAACTACACAACCCACTATAACTTACCTTGCCCTGAACACAGTAAAACTACACAATCCACTATAACTTACCTTGCCCTGAACACAGTAAAACTACATAATCCACTATAACTTACCTTGCCCTGAACACAGTAAAATTACACAATCCACTATAACTTACCTTGCCCTGAACACAGTAAAACTACACAATCCACTATAACTTACCTTGCTCTGAACAGAGTAAAACAACGCAACCCACTATAATTTACCTTGCTCTGAACACAATAAAACTATATAATCCACTATTGCTTACCTTGCCCTGAACACAGTAAAACTACACAATCCACTATAACTTACCTTGCTCTGAACAGAGTAAAACTACACAACCCGCTATAATTTACCTTGCCCTGAACACAGTAAGACTACATAATCCCCTATAACTTACCTTGCTCTGAACAGAGTAAAACTACACAACCCACTATAACTTACCTTGACCTGAACACAGTAACACTACATTATCCACTATAACTTACCTTGCTCTGAACACAGTAAAACTATATAATCCACTATTGCTTACCTTGCCCTGAACAGAGTAAAACTACACAATCCACTATAACTTACCTTGCTCTGAACAGAGTAAAACTACACAACCCGCTATAACTTACCTTCCCTGAACACAATAAAACTACACAATCCACTATAACTTACCTTGCTCTGAACAGAGTAAAACTACACAACCCACTATAACTTACCTTGCCCTGAACACAGTAAAAGTACATAATCCACTATAGCTTACCTTGCCCTGAAAACAGTAGAACTACACAATCCACTATAAATTACCTTGCTCTGAACACAGTAAAACTACGCGATCCACTATAACTTACCTTGCTCTGAACAAAGGAAACTACACAATCCACTATAACTTACCTTGCTCTGAACAAAGGAAACTACACAATACACTATAACTTAACTGGCCCTGAACACGGTAAAACTACACAATCCACTATAACTTAACTGGCCCTGAACACAGTAAAACTACACAATCCACTATAAGTTACCTTGCTCTGAACACAGTAAAACTACACAATCCTCTATAAATTAACTGGCCCTTAACACAGAAAAACTACACAATCCAATATAACTTACCTTGCCCTGAACACAGTAAAACTACACAATCCACTATAACTTACCTTGCACTGAACACAGTAAAACTACACAATCCACTATAACTTACCTTGCCCTGGACACAGTAAAACTACACAATCCACTATAAGTTACTTTGGCCTGAATACAGTAAAACTACACAATCCACTATAACTTACCTTGCTCTGACCACAGTAAAACTACACAATCCACTATACCTTACCTTGCCCTGAACACAGTAAAACTACACAATCTACTATAACTTACCTTGCCCTGAACACAGGAAAACTACACAATCCACTATAACTTACCTTGCCCTGAACACAGTAAAACTATACAATCCGCTATTACTTACCTTGCCCTGAACACAGTAATACTACGCAATCCACTATAACTTACTTTGCCCTGAACACAGTAAAACTAGACAATCCACTATAACTTACCTTGCCCTGATCACAGTAAAACTACATAATCCACTGTAACTTACCTTGCCCTGAACACAGTAAAACTACACAACCCACTATAACTTACCTTGCCCTGAACACAGTAAAACTACACGATCCACTATAGCTTACCTTGCCCTGAACACAGTAAAACTACATAATCCACTATAACTTACCATGCCCTGAACACAGTAAAACTACACAATCCACTATAACTCACCTTCCCCCGAACACAGTAAAACTACATAATCCACTATAACTTACCTTGCTCTGAACACAGTAAAACTATATAATCCACTATTGCTTACCTTGCCCTGAACACAGTAAAACTACACAATCCACTATAACTTACCTTGCTCTGAACACAGTAAAACTACACAATCCACTATAACTTACCTTCCTTTGAAAACAGTAAATCTAAATAATCCACTATGGCTTACCTTGCCCTGAACACAGTAAAACTACACAATCCACTATAACTTATCTTCTCTGAACACAGTAAAACTACACAACGCACTATAACTTACCTTGCCCTGAACACAGTAAAACTACACAATCCACTATAACTTACCTTGCTCTGAACAGAGTAAAACTACACAATCTACTATAATTTACCTTGCCTTGAACACAGTAAAACTACACAATCCACTATAACTTAACTTGCTCTGAATAGAGTAAAACTACACAACCCACTATAACTTACCTTGCCCTGAACACAGTAAAACTACATAATCCACTATAACTTACCTTGCCCTGAACACAGTAAAACTACACAACCCTCTATAACTTACCTTGCTCTGAACACAGTAAAACTACACAATCCACTTTAACTTACCTTGCTCTGAACACAGTAAAACTACATAATCCACTATAACTTACCTTGCACTGAACACAGTAAAACTAACACAATCCACTATAACTTACCTTGCCTGAACACAGTAAAACGACACAATCTACTATAAATTACATTGCCCTAAACACACTAAAACTACACAATTTTCTATAACTTATCTTGCCCTGAACACAGTAAAACTACACAATCCACTGTAACTTACCTTGCTCTGAACACAGTAACACTATACAATCCACTATAACTTACCTTGCCCTGAACACAGTAAAACTACATAATCCACTATAACTTACCTTGCTCTGAACACAGTAAAACTACACAATCCACTATAACTTACCTTCCTTTGAACACAGTAAATCTATATAATCCACTATGGCTAACCTTGCCCTGAATACTGTAAAACTACACAATCCACTATAACTTACCTTGCTCTGAACACAGTAAAACTACACAACCCACTATAACTTACCTTGCCCTGAACATAGTAAAACTACACAATCCACTATAACTTACCTTGCTCTGAACAGATTAAAACTACACAATCTACTATAATTTACCTTGCCCTGAACACAGTAAAAGTACATAATCCACTATAACTTACCTTGCCCTGAACACAGTAAACTACATAATCCACTATAACTTAACTTGCCCTGAACACAGTAAAACTACACAACCCTCTATAACTTACCTTGCTCTGTACACAGTAAAACTACACAATTCACTTTAACTTACCTTGCTCTGAACACAGTAAAACTACATAATCCACTATAACTTACCTTTCCCTGAACACAGTAAAACTACACAATCCACTATAACTTACCTTGCCTGAACACAGTAAAACGACACAATCTACTATAAATTACGTTGCTCTGAACACACTAAAACTACACAATTTTCTATAACTTACCTTGCCCTGAACACAGTAAAACTACACAATCCACTATAACTTACCTTGCTCTGAACACAGTAACACTACACAATCCACTATAACTTACCTTGCCCTGAACACAGTAAAACTACACAATCCATTATAACTTACCTTGCCCTGAACACAGTAAAACTACACAATCCACTCTAACTTACCTTGCTCTGAACACAGTAAAACTACACAATCTACTATAACATACCTTGCCCTGAACACAGTAAAACTACATAATCCACTATAACTTACCATGCCTGAACACAGTAAAACTACACAATCCACTATAACTTACCTTGCCCTGAACACAGTAAAATTACACAATCCACTATAACTTACCTTGCTCTGAACACAGTAAAACTACACAACCCACTATAACTTACCTTGCCCTGAACACAGTAAAACTACACAATCCACTATAACTTACCTTGCCCTGAACACAGTAAAACTACATAATCCACTATAACTTACCTTGCCCTGAACACAGTAAAATTACACAATCCACTATAACTTACCTTGCCCTGAACACAGTAAAACTACACAATCCACTATAACTTACCTTGCTCTGAACAGAGTAAAACAACGCAACCCACTATAATTTACCTTGCTCTGAACACAATAAAACTATATAATCCACTATTGCTTACCTTGCCCTGAACACAGTAAAACTACACAATCCACTATAACTTACCTTGCTCTGAACAGAGTAAAACTACACAACCCGCTATAATTTACCTTGCCCTGAACACAGTAAGACTACATAATCCCCTATAACTTACCTTGCTCTGAACAGAGTAAAACTACACAACCCACTATAACTTACCTTGACCTGAACACAGTAACACTACATTATCCACTATAACTTACCTTGCTCTGAACACAGTAAAACTATATAATCCACTATTGCTTACCTTGCCCTGAACAGAGTAAAACTACACAATCCACTATAACTTACCTTGCTCTGAACAGAGTAAAACTACACAACCCGCTATAACTTACCTTCCCTGAACACAATAAAACTACACAATCCACTATAACTTACCTTGCTCTGAACAGAGTAAAACTACACAACCCACTATAACTTACCTTGCCCTGAACACAGTAAAAGTACATAATCCACTATAGCTTACCTTGCCCTGAAAACAGTAGAACTACACAATCCACTATAAATTACCTTGCTCTGAACACAGTAAAACTACGCGATCCACTATAACTTACCTTGCTCTGAACAAAGGAAACTACACAATCCACTATAACTTACCTTGCTCTGAACAAAGGAAACTACACAATACACTATAACTTAACTGGCCCTGAACACGGTAAAACTACACAATCCACTATAACTTAACTGGCCCTGAACACAGTAAAACTACACAATCCACTATAAGTTACCTTGCTCTGAACACAGTAAAACTACACAATCCTCTATAAATTAACTGGCCCTTAACACAGAAAAACTACACAATCCAATATAACTTACCTTGCCCTGAACACAGTAAAACTACACAATCCACTATAACTTACCTTGCACTGAACACAGTAAAACTACACAATCCACTATAACTTACCTTGCCCTGGACACAGTAAAACTACACAATCCACTATAAGTTACTTTGGCCTGAATACAGTAAAACTACACAATCCACTATAACTTACCTTGCTCTGACCACAGTAAAACTACACAATCCACTATACCTTACCTTGCCCTGAACACAGTAAAACTACACAATCTACTATAACTTACCTTGCCCTGAACACAGGAAAACTACACAATCCACTATAACTTACCTTGCCCTGAACACAGTAAAACTATACAATCCGCTATTACTTACCTTGCCCTGAACACAGTAATACTACGCAATCCACTATAACTTACTTTGCCCTGAACACAGTAAAACTAGACAATCCACTATAACTTACCTTGCCCTGATCACAGTAAAACTACATAATCCACTATAACTTACTCCACTTGCCCTGAACACAGTAAAACTACATAATCCACTATAACTTACTCCACTTGCCCTAAACACAGTAAAACTACACAATCCACCATAACTTATCTTGCACTGAACACAGTAAAACTTCACAATCCACTATAACTAACCTTGCCCTGAACACAGTAAAACTACACAATCCACTTTAAATTACCTTGCTCTGAACACAGTAAAACTACACAATACACTATAAATTACCTTGCTCTGAACACAGTAAAACTACACAACCCACTATAACTTAACTGGCCCTGAACACAGTAAACTACAGAATCCACTATAACTTACCTTGCCCTGAACACAGTAAAACTACACAACCCACTATAACTTAACTGGCCCTGAACACAGTAAACTACACAATCCACTATAACTTACCTTGCCCAGAACAAAGTAAAACTACGTAATCCACTATACCTTACCTTGCCCTGAACACAGTAAAACTACACAATCCACTATAGCTTACCTTGCCCTGAAAACAGTAGAACTACACAATCCACTATAAATTACATTGCTCTGAACACAGTAAAACTACACAATCCACTATAACTTGCTCTGCCATGAACACAGTAAAACTACACAATCCACTATAACTGAACTGGCCCTGAACACAGTAAAACTACACAATCCACTATAACTCAACTGGCCCTGAACACAGTAAAACTACACAATCCACTATAAGTTACCTTGCTCTGAACACAGTAAAACTACACAATCCACTATAACTTAACTGGCCCTGAACACAGTAAAACTACACAATCCACTATAACTTACCTTGCCCTGAACACAGTAAAACTACACAATCCACTATAACTTACCTTGCACTGAACAAAGTAAAACTACACAATCCACTATAACTTACCTTGCCCTGAACACAGTAAATCTACACAATCCACTATAACTTACTTTGCCCTGAATACAGTAAAACTACACAATCCACTATAACTTACCTTGCTCTGAACACAGTAAAACTACACAATCCACTATACCTTACCTTGCACTGAACACAGTAAAACTACACAATCTACTATAACTAACCTCTCCCTGAACACAGTAAAACTACACAATCCACTATAACTTACCTTGCCCTGAACACAGTAAAACTACACAATCCACTTTTACTTACTTTGCCCTGAACACAGTAAAACTACACAATCCACTATAACTTACCTTGCCGTGAACACAGTAAAACTACACAATCCACTATAACTTACCTTGCCCTGAACACAGTAATACTACACAATCCACTATAGCTTACCTTGCACTGAACACAGTAAAACTACATAAACCACTATAACTTACCTTGCCTTGATCACAGTAAAACTACATAATCCACTATAACTTACTCCACTTGCCCTAAACACAGTAAAACTACACGATCCACTATAACTTATCTTGCACTGAACACAGTAAAACTTCACAATCCACTATAACTTACCTTGCCCTGAACACAATAAAACTACACAATCCACTGTAAATTACCTTGACCTGAACACATTAAAACTACACAAACCACTATAAATTACCTTGCTCTAAGCACAGTAAAACTCCGTAATCCACTATAGCTTACCTTGACCTGAAAACAGTAGAACTACACAATCCACTATAAATTACCTTGCTCTGAACACAGTAAACTACACAATCCACTATAACTTACTTTGCCATGAACACAGTAAAACTTCCCAATCAACTATGACTTACCTTGCACTGAACACAGTAAAACTACACAATCCACTATAAATTACCTTACTCTGAACACAGTAAAACTACACAATCCACTATAACTTACCTTGCCCTGAACAGAGTAAAACTACACAATCCACTATAACATACTTTGCCCTGAACACATTAAAACTACACAAACCACTATAAATTACCTTGCTCTAAACACAATAAAACTCCATAATCCACTATAACTTAACTGGCCCTGAACACAGTAAAACTACACAATCCACTATAACTTACTTTGCCCAGAACACATTAAAACTACACAAACCACTATAAATTACCTCGCTCTAAACACAGTAAAACTTTATAATCCACTATAACTTAACTGGCCCTGAACACAGTAAAACTACACAATCCACTATAACTTAACTGGCCCTCAACACATTAAAACTACACAAACCACTATAAATTACCTTGCTCTAAACACAGTAAAACTTTATAATCCACTATAACTTAACTGGCCCTGAACACAGTAAAACTACACAATCCACTATAACTTAACTGGCCCTGAACACAGTAAAACTACACAATCCACTATAACATACTTTGCCCTGAACACATTAAAACTACACAAACCACTATAAATTACCTTGCTCTAAACACAGTAAAACTTTATAATCCACTATAACTTAACTGGCCCTCAACACAGTAAAACTACACAATCCACTATAAGTTACCTTGCTCTGAACACAGTAAAACTACACAATCCACTATAACTTAACTGGCCCTGAACACAGTAAAACTACACAATCCACTATAACATACTTTGCCCTAAACACATTAAAACTACACAAACCACTATAAATTACCTTGCTCTAAACACAGTAAAACTACATAATCCACTATAACTTACCTTGCCCTGAACACAGTAAAACTACACAATCCACTATAACTTAACTGGCCCTGAACACACTAAACTACAGAATCCACTATAACTTAACTGGCCCTGAACACAGTAAAACTACACAATCCACTATAACTTAACTGACCCTGAACACAGTAATACTGTACAATCCACTATAACTTACTTTGCCCTGAACACAGTAAAACTACATAATCCACTATAACCTACCTTGCCCTGATCACAGTAAAACTACATAATCCACTATAACTTACATTGCCCTGAACAGAGTAAAACTACACAAACCACTATAAATTACCTTGCACTGAACACAGTAAAACTTCACAATCCACTATAACTTACTTTGCCCTGAACACAGAAAAACTACACAATCCACTATAACTCAACTGGCCCTGAACACAGTAAAACTACATAATCCACTATAACTTACCTTGCCCAGAACAAAGTAAAACTACGTAATCCACTATACCTTACCTTGCCCTGAACACAGTAAAACTACACAATCCACTATAACTTACCTTGCTCTGAACACAGTAAAACTACACAATCCACTATAGCTTATGTTGCTCTGAACACAGTAAAACTACACAATCCACTATAACTTACCTTGCCCTGAAAACAGTAGAACTACACAATCCACTATAAATTACCTTGTTCTGAACACAGTAAAACTACACAATCCACTATAAATTACTTTGCCATGAACACAGTAAAACTACACAATCCACTATAACTTACCTTACACTGAACACAGTAAAACTACACAATCCACTCTAAATTACCTTGCCCTGAACACAGTAAAACTACACAATCCACTATAAATTACCTTGCTCTAAACACAGTAAAACTTTATAATCCACTATAACTTAACTGGCCCTGAACACAGTAAATCTACACAATCCACTATAATTTAACTGGCCCTGAACACAGTAAAACTACACAATCCACTCTAAGTTACCTTGCTCTGAACACAGTAAAACTACACAATCCACTATAACTTAACTGGCCCTGAACACAGTAAAACTACACAATCCACTATAAATTACCTTGCTCTGAACACAGTAAAACTACACAATCCACTATAACTTACCTTGCCCTGAACAGAGTAAAACTACACTATCCACTATAACTTACATTGCCCTGAACACAGTAAAACTACACAAACCACTATAAATTACCTTGCCCTGAACACAGTAAAACTACACAATCCACTATAATTAACCTTGCCCTGAACACAGTAAAACTACACAATCCACTATAACTTACTTTGCCCTGAACACAGTAAAACTACACGATCCACTATAAATTACCTTGCTCTGAACACAGTAAAACTACACAATCCACTATAACTTAACTGGTCCTGAACACAGTAAAACTACACAATCCACTATAACTTAACTGGTCCTGAACACAGTAAAACTACACAATCCACTATAACTTAACTGGCCCTGAACACACTAAACTACAGAATCCACTATAACTTACTTTGCTCTGAACAAAGGAAACTACACAATCCACTATAACTTAACTGGCCCTGACCACAGTAAAACAACACAATCCACTATAACTGAACTGGCCCTGAACACAGTAAAACTACACAATCCACTATAACTTAACTGGCCCTGAACACAGTAAAACTACACAATCCACTATAACTTAACTGGCCCTGAACACAGTAATACTACACAACCCACTATAACTTACTTTGCCCTGAACACAGTAAAACTACATAATCCACTATAACCTACCTTGCCCTGATCACAGTAAAACTACATAATCCACTATAACTTACTCCACTTGCCCTAAACACAGTAAAACTACACAATCCACTATAACTTATCTTGCACTGAACACAGTAAAACTTCACAATCCACTATAACTTACCTTGCCCTGAACACAGTAAAACTACACAATCCACTATAAATTCCCTTGCCCTGAACACAGTAAAACTACACAATCCACTATAACTTACCTTGCCCAGAACAAAGTAAAACTACGTAATCCACTATACCTTACCTTGCCCTGAACACAGTAAAACTACACAATCCACTATAGCTTACATTGCTCTGAACACAGTAAAACTACACAATCCACTATAGCTTACCTTGCCCTGAAAACAGTAGTACTACACAATCCACTATAAATTACCTTGTTCTGAACACAGTAAAACTACACAATCCCCTATAACGTACCTTGCTCTGAACACAGTAAAACTACACAATCCACTATAAATTACCTTGTTCTGAACACAGTAAAACTACACAATCCACTATAAATTACCTTGTTCTGAACACAGTAAAACTACACAATCCACTATAACTTAATTGGCCCTGAACACAGTAAAACTACACAATCCACTATAACTTAACTGGCCCTGAACACACTAAACTACAGAATCCACTATAACTTAACTGGCCCTGAACACAGTAAAACTACACAATCCACTATAACTTAACTGGCCCTGAACACAGAAATACTACACAATCCACTATAACTTACTTTGCCCTGAACACAGTAAAACTACATAATCCACTATAACCTACCTTGCCCTGATCACAGTAAAACTAAATAATCCACTATAACTTACATTGCCCTGAACACAGTAAAACTACACAAACCACTATAAATTACCTTGCACTGAACACAGTAAAACTTCACAATCCACTATAACTTACTTTGCCCTGAACACAGAAAAACTACACAATCCACTATAACTCAACTGGCCCTGAACACAGTAAACTACAGAATCCACTATAATTTACCTTGCCCAGAACAAAGTAAAACTACGTAATCCACTATACCTTACCTTGCCCTGAACACAGTAAAACTACACAATCCACTATAACTTACTCCACTTGCCCTAAACACAGTAAAACTACACAATCCACTATAACTTATCTTGCACTGAACACAGTAAAACTTCACAATCCACTATAACTTACTTTGCCCTGAACACAGAAAAACTACACAATCCACTATAACTCAACTGGCCCTGAACACAGTAAACTACAGAATCCACTATAACTTACCTTGCCCAGAACAAAGTAAAACTACGTAATCCACTATACCTTACCTTGCCCTGAACACAGTAAAACTACACAATCCACTATAGCTTACCTTGCTCTGAACACAGTAAAACTACACAATCCACTATAGCTTACGTTGCTCTGAACACAGTAAAACTACACAATCCACTATAACTTACCTTGCCCTGAAAACAGTAGAACTACACAATCCACTATAAATTACCTTGTTCTGAACACAGTAAAACTACACAATCCACTATAACTTACTTTGCCATGAACACAGTAAAACTACACAATCCACTCTAAATTACCTTGCCCTGAACACAGTAAAACTACACAATCCACTATAAATTACTTTGCCCTGAACACATTAAAACTACACAAACCACTATAAATTACCTTGCTCTAAACACAGTAAAACTTTATAATCCACTATAACTTAACTGGCCCTGAACACAGTAAATCTACACAATCCACTATAATTTAACTGGCCCTGAACACAGTAAAACTACACAATCCACTATAAGTTACATTGCTCTGAACACAGTAAAACTACACAATCCACTATAACTTAACTGGCCCTGAACACAGTAAAACTACACAATCCACTATAACTTACCTTGCCCTGAACAGAGTAAAACTACACTATCCACTATAACTTACATTGCCCTGAACACAGTAAAACTACACAAACCACTACAAATTACCTTGCCCTGAACACAGTAAAACTACACAATCCACTATAATTAACCTTGCCCTGAACACAGTAAAACTACACAATCCACTATAACTTACTTTGCCCTGAACACAGTAAAACTACACAATCCACTATAAATTACCTTGCTCTGAACACAGTAAAACTACACAATCCACTATAACTTAACTGGTCCTGAACACAGTAAAACTACACAATCCACTATAACTTAACTGGCCCTGAACACACTAAACTACAGAATCCACTATAACTTACTTTGCTCTGAACAATGGAAACTACACAATCCACTATAACTTAACTGGCCCTGACCACAGTAAAACAACACAATCCACTATAACTGAACTGGCCCTGAACACAGTAAAACTACACAATCCACTATAACTTAACTGGCCCTGAACACAGTAATACTACACAACCCACTATAACTTACTTTGCCCTGAACACAGTAAAACTACATAATCCACTATAACCTACCTTGCCCTGATCACAGTAAAACTACATAATCCACTATAACTTACTCCACTTGCCCTAAACACAGTAAAACTAAACAATCCACTATAACTTATCTTGCACTGAACACAGTAAAACTTCACAATCCACTATAACTTACCTTGCCCTGAACACAGTAAAACTACACAATCCACTATAAATTCCCTTGCCCTGAACACAGTAAAACTACACAATCCACTCTAACTTACCTTGCCCAGAACAAAGTAAAACTACGTAATCCACTATACCTTACCTTGCCCTGAACACAGTAAAACTACACAATCCACTATAGCTTACATTGCTCTGAACACAGTAAAACTACACAATCCACTATAGCTTACCTTGCCCTGAAAACAGTAGAACTACACAATCCACTATAAATTACCTTGTTCTGAACACAGTAAAACTACACAATCCACTATAACGTACCTTGCTCTGAACACAGTAAAACTACACAATCCACTATAACTTACTTTGCCATGAACACAGTAAAACTACACAATCCACTATAAATTACCTTGTTCTGAACACAGTAAAACTACATAATCCACTATAACTTACATTGCCCTGAACACAGTAAAACTACACTAACCACTATAAATTACCTTGCACTGAACACAGTAAAACTTCACAATCCACTATAACTTACTTTGCCCTGAACACAGAAAAACTACACAATCCACTATAACTCAACTGGCCCTGAACACAGTAAACTACAGAATCCACTATAACTTACCTTGCCCAGAACAAAGTAAAACTACGTAATCCACTATACCTTACCTTGCCATGAACACAGTAAAACTACACAATCCACTATAACTTACTCCACTTGCCCTAAACACAGTAAAACTACACAATCCACTATAACTTATCTTGCACTGAACACAGTAAAACTTCACAATCCACTATAACTTACTTTGCCCTGAACACAGAAAAACTACACAATCCACTATAACTCAACTGGCCCTGAACACAGTAAACTACAGAATCCACTATAACTTACCTTGCCCAGAACAAAGTAAAACTACGTAATCCACTATACCTTACCTTGCCCTGAACACAGTAAATCTACACAATCCACTATAGCTTACCTTGCTCTGAACACAGTAAAACTACACAATCCACTATAGCTTACGTTGCTCTGAACACAGTAAAACTACATAATCCACTATAACCTACCTTGCCCTGATCACAGTAAAACTACATAATCCACTATAACTTACTCCACTTGCCCTAAACACAGTAAAACTACACAATCCACTATAACTTATCTTGCACTGAACACAGTAAAACTTCACAATCCACTATAACTTACCTTGCCCTGAACACAGTAAAACTACACAATCCACTATAAATTCCCTTGCCCTGAACACAGTAAAACTACACAATCCACTATAACTTACCTTGCCCAGAACAAAGTAAAACTACGTAATCCACTATACCTTACCTTGCCCTGAACACAGGAAAACTACACAATCCACTATAAATTACCTTGTTCTGAACACAGTAAAACTACATAATCCACTATAACTTACATTGCCCTGAACACAGTAAAACTACACTAACCACTATAAATTACCTTGCACTGAACACAGTAAAACTTCACAATCCACTATAACTTACTTTGCCCTGAACACAGAAAAACTACACAATCCACTATAACTCAACTGGCCCTGAACACAGTAAACTACAGAATCCACTATAACTTACCTTGCCCAGAACAAAGTAAAACTACGTAATCCACTATACCTTACCTTGCCCTGAACACAGTAAAACTACACAATCCACTATAGCTTACGTTGCTCTGAACACAGTAAAACTACATAATCCACTATAACCTACCTTGCCCTGATCACAGTAAAACTACATAATCCACTATAACTTACTCCACTTGCCCTAAACACAGTAAAACTACACAATCCACTATAACTTATCTTGCACTGAACACAGTAAAACTTCACAATCCACTATAACTTACCTTGCCCTGAACACAGTAAAACTACACAATCCACTATAACTCAACTGGCCCTGAACACAGTAAACTACAGAATCCACTATAACTTACCTTGCTCAGAACAAAGTAAAACTACGTAATCCACTATACCTTACCTTGCCCTGAACAGAGTAAAACTACACAATCCACTATAGCTTACCTTGCTCTGAACACAGTAAAACTACACAATCCACTATAGCTTACGTTGCTCTGAACACAGTAAAACTACACAATCCACTATAACTTACCTTGCCCTGAAAACAGTAGAACTACACAATCCACTATAAATTACCTTGTTCTGAACACAGTAAAACTACACAATCCACTATAACTTACTTTGCCATGAACACAGTAAAACTACACAATCCACTATAACTTACCTTGCACTGAACACAGTAAAACTACACAATCCACTCTAAATTACCTTGCCCTGAACACAGTAAAACTACACAATCCACTATAAATTACTTTGCCCTGAACACATTAAAACTACACAAACCACTATAAATTACCTTGCTCTAAACACAGTAAAACTTTATAATCCACTATAACTTAACTGGCCCTGAACACAGTAAATCTACACAATCCACTATAATTTAACTGGCCCTGAACACAGTAAAACTACACAATCCACTATAAGTTACCTTGCTCTGAACACAGTAAAACTACACAATCCACTATAACTTAACTGGCCCTGAACACAGTAAAACTACACAATCCACTATAACTTACCTTGCCCTGAACAGAGTAAAACTACACTATCCACTATAACTTACATTGCCCTGAACACAGTAAAACTACACAAACCACTACAAATTACCTTGCCCTGAACACAGTAAAACTACACAATCCACTATAATTAACCTTGCCCTGAACACAGTAAAACTACACAATCCACTATAACTTACTTTGCCCTGAACACAGTAAAACTACACAATCCACTATAAATTACCTTGCTCTGAACACAGTAAAACTATACAATCCACTATAACTTAACTGGTCCTGAACACAGTAAAACTACACGATCCACTATAACTTAACTGGTCCTGAACACAGTAAAACTACACAATCCACTATAACTTAACTGGCCCTGAACACACTAAACTACAGAATCCACTATAACTTACTTTGCTCTGAACAAAGGAAACTACACAATCCACTATAACTTAACTGGCCCTGACCACAGTAAAACAACACAATCCACTATAACTGAACTGGCCCTGAACACAGTAAAACTACACAATCCACTATAACTTAACTGGCCCTGAACACAGTAAAACTACACAATCCACTATAACTTAACTGGCCCTGAACACAGTAATACTACACAACCCACTATAACTTACTTTGCCCTGAACACAGTAAAACTACATAATCCACTATAACCTACCTTGCCCTGATCACAGTAAAACTACATAATCCACTATAACTTACTCCACTTGCCCTAAACACAGTAAAACTAAACAATCCACTATAACTTATCTTGCACTGAACACAGTAAAACTTCACAATACACTATAACTTACCTTGCCCTGAACACAGTAAAACTACACAATCCACTATAAATTCCCTTGCCCTGAACACAGTAAAACTACACAATCCACTATAACTTACCTTGCCCAGAACAAAGTAAAACTACGTAATCCACTATACCTTACCTTGCCCTGAACACAGTAAAACTACACAATCCACTATAGCTTACATTGCTCTGAACACAGTAAAACTACACAATCCACTATAGCTTACCTTGCCCTGAACACAGTAGAACTACACAATCCACTATAAATTACCTTGTTCTGAACACAGTAAAACTACACAATCCACTATAACGTACCTTGCTCTGAACACAGTAAAACTACACAATCCACTATAAATTACCTTGTTCTGAACACAGTAAAACTACACAATCCACTATAAATTACCTTGTTCTGAACACAGTAAAACTACACAATCCACTATAACTTAATTGGCCCTGAACACAGTAAAACTACACAATCCACTATAACTTAACTGGCCCTGAACACACTAAACTACAGAATCCACTATAACTTAACTGGCCCTGAACACAGTAAAACTACACAATCCACTATAACTTAACTGGCCCTGAACACAGTAATACTACACAATCCACTATAACTTACTTTGCCCTGAACACAGTAAAACTACATAATCCACTATAACCTACCTTGCCCTGATCACAGTAAAACTACATAATCCACTATAACTTACATTGCCCTGAACACAGTAAAACTACACAAACCACTATAAATTACCTTGCACTGAACACAGTAAAACTTCACAATCCACTATAACTTACTTTGCCCTGAACACAGAAAAACTACACAATCCACTATAACTCAACTGGCCCTGAACACAGTAAACTACAGAATCCACTATAACTTACCTTGCCCAGAACAAAGTAAAACTACGTAATCCACTATACCTTACCTTGCCCTGAACACAGTAAAACTACACAATCCACTATAACTTACTCCACTTGCCCTAAACACAGTAAAACTACACAATCCACTATAACTTATCTTGCACTGAACACAGTAAAACTTCACAATCCACTATAACTTACTTTGCCCTGAACACAGAAAAACTACACAATCCACTATAACTCAACTGGCCCTGAACACAGTAAACTACAGAATCCACTATAACTTACCTTGCCCAGAACAAAGTAAAACTACGTAATCCACTATACCTTACCTTGCCCTGAACACAGTAAAACTACACAATCCACTATAGCTTACCTTGCTCTGAACACAGTAAAACTACACAATCCACTATAGCTTACGTTGCTCTGAACACAGTAAAACTACACAATCCACTATAACTTACCTTGCCCTGAAAACAGTAGAACTACACAATCCACTATAAATTACCTTGTTCTGAACACAGTAAAACTACACAATCCACTATAACTTACTTTGCCATGAACACAGTAAAACTACACAATCCACTCTAAATTACCTTGCCCTGAACACAGTAAAACTACACAATCCACTATAAATTACTTTGCCCTGAACACATTAAAACTACACAAACCACTATAAATTACCTTGCTCTAAACACAGTAAAACTTTATAATCCACTATAACTTAACTGGCCCTGAACACAGTAAATCTACACAATCCACTATAATTTAACTGGCCCTGAACACAGTAAAACTACACAATCCACTATAACTTAACTGGCCCTGAACACAGTAAAACTACACAATCCACTATAACTTACCTTGCCCTGAACAGAGTAAAACTACACTATCCACTATAACTTACATTGCCCTGAACACAGTAAAACTACACAAACCACTACAAATTACCTTGCCCTGAACACAGTAAAACTACACAATCCACTATAATTAACCTTGCCCTGAACACAGTAAAACTACACAATCCACTATAACTTACTTTGCCCTGAACACAGTAAAACTACACAATCCACTATAAATTACCTTGCTCTGAACACAGTAAAACTACACAATCCACTATAACTTAACTGGTCCTGAACACAGTAAAACTACACAATCCACTATAACTTAACTGGCCCTGAACACACTAAACTACAGAATCCACTATAACTTACTTTGCTCTGAACAAAGGAAACTACACAATCCACTATAACTTAACTGGCCCTGACCACAGTAAAACAACACAATCCACTATAACTGAACTGGCCCTGAACACAGTAAAACTACACAATCCACTATAACTTAACTGGCCCTGAACACAGTAATACTACACAACCCACTATAACTTACTTTGCCCTGAACACAGTAAAACTACATAATCCACTATAACCTACCTTGCCCTGATCACAGTAAAACTACATAATCCACTATAACTTACTCCACTTGCCCTAAACACAGTAAAACTAAACAATCCACTATAACTTATCTTGCACTGAACACAGTAAAACTTCACAATCCACTATAACTTACCTTGCCCTGAACACAGTAAAACTACACAATCCACTATAAATTCCCTTGCCCTGAACACAGTAAAACTACACAATCCACTATAACTTACCTTGCCCAGAACAAAGTAAAACTACGTAATCCACTATACCTTACCTTGCCCTGAACACAGTAAAACTACACAATCCACTATAGCTTACATTGCTCTGAACACAGTAAAACTACACAATCCACTATAGCTTACCTTGCCCTGAAAACAGTAGAACTACACAATCCACTATAAATTACCTTGTTCTGAACACAGTAAAACTACACAATCCACTATAACGTACCTTGCTCTGAACACAGTAAAACTACACAATCCACTATAACTTACCTTGCCATGAACACAGTAAAACTACACAATCCACTATAAATTACCTTGTTCTGAACACAGTAAAACTACATAATCCACTATAACTTACATTGCCCTGAACACAGTAAAACTACACTAACCACTATAAATTACCTTGCACTGAACACAGTAAAACTTCACAATCCACTATAACTTACTTTGCCCTGAACACAGAAAAACTACACAATCCACTATAACTCAACTGGCCCTGAACACAGTAAACTACAGAATCCACTATAACTTACCTTGCCCAGAACAAAGTAAAACTACGTAATCCACTATACCTTACCTAGCCCTGAACACAGTAAAACTACACAATCCACTATAACTTACTCCACTTGCCCTAAACACAGTAAAACTACACAATCCACTATAACTTATCTTGCACTGAACACAGTAAAACTTCACAATCCACTATAACTTACTTTGCCCTGAACACAGAAAAACTACACAATCCACTATAACTCAACTGGCCCTGAACACAGTAAACTACAGAATCCACTATAACTTACCTTGCCCAGAACAAAGTAAAACTACGTAATCCACTATACCTTACCTTGCCCTGAACACAGTAAAACTACACAATCCACTATAGCTTACCTTGCTCTGAACACAGTAAAACTACACAATCCACTATAGCTTACGTTGCTCTGAACACAGTAAAACTACATAATCCACTATAACCTACCTTGCCCTGATCACAGTAAAACTACATAATCCACTATAACTTACTCCACTTGCCCTAAACACAGTAAAACTACACAATCCACTATAACTTATCTTGCACTGAACACAGTAAAACTTCACAATCCACTATAACTTACCTTGCCCTGAACACAGTAAAACTACACAATCCACTATAAATTCCCTTGCCCTGAACACAGTAAAACTACACAATCCACTATAACTTACCTTGCCCAGAACAAAGTAAAACTACGTAATCCACTATACCTTACCTTGCCCTGAACACAGGAAAACTACACAATCCACTATAAATTACCTTGTTCTGAACACAGTAAAACTACATAATCCACTATAACTTACATTGCCCTGAACACAGTAAAACTACACTAACCACTATAAATTACCTTGCACTGAACACAGTAAAACTTCACAATCCACTATAACTTACTTTGCCCTGAACACAGAAAAACTACACAATCCACTATAACTCAACTGGCCCTGAACACAGTAAACTACAGAATCCACTATAACTTACCTTGCCCAGAACAAAGTAAAACTACGTAATCCACTATAACTTACCTTGCCCTGAACACAGTAAAACTACACAATCCACTATAACTTACTCCACTTGCCCTAAACACAGTAAAACTACACAATCCACTATAACTTATCTTGCACTGAACACAGTAAAACTTCACAATCCACTATAACTTACTTTGCCCTGAACACAGAAAAACTACACAATCCACTATAACTCAACTGGCCCTGAACACAGTAAACTACAGAATCCACTATACCTTACCTTGCCCTGAACAGAGTAAAACTACACAATCCACTATAGCTTACCTTGCTCTGAACACAGTAAAACTACACAATCCACTATAGCTTACGTTGCTCTGAACACAGTAAAACTACATAATCCACTATAACCTACCTTGCCCTGATCACAGTAAAACTACATAATCCACTATAACTTACTCCACTTGCCCTAAACACAGTAAAACTACACAATCCACTATAACTTATCTTGCACTGAACACAGTAAAACTTCACAATCCACTATAACTTACCTTGCCCTGAACACAGTAAAACTACACAATCCACTATAACTCAACTGGCCCTGAACACAGTAAACTACAGAATCCACTATAACTTACCTTGCTCAGAACAAAGTAAAACTACGTAATCCACTATACCTTACCTTGCCCTGAACACAGTAAAACTACACAATCCACTATAGCTTACCTTGCTCTGAACACAGTAAAACTACACAATCCACTATAGCTTACGTTGCTCTGAACACAGTAAAACTACACAATCCACTATAACTTACCTTGCCCTGAAAACAGTAGAACTACACAATCCACTATAAATTACCTTGTTCTGAACACAGTAAAACTACACAATCCACTATAACTTACTTTGCCATGAACACAGTAAAACTACACAATCCACTATAACTTACCTTGCACTGAACACAGTAAAACTACACAATCCACTCTAAATTACCTTGCCCTGAACACAGTAAAACTACACAATCCACTATAAATTACTTTGCCCTGAACACATTAAAACTACACAAACCACTATAAATTACCTTGCTCTAAACACAGTAAAACTTTATAATCCACTATAACTTAACTGGCCCTGAACACAGTAAATCTACACAATCCACTATAATTTAAATGGCCCTGAACACAGTAAAACTACACAATCCACTATAAGTTACCTTGCTCTGAACACAGTAAAACTACACAATCCACTATAACTTACCTTGCCCTGAACAGAGTAAAACTACACTATCCACTATAACTTACATTGCCCTGAACACAGTAAAACTACACAAACCACTACAAATTACCTTGCCCTGAACACAGTAAAACTACACAATCCACTATAATTAACCTTGCCCTGAACACAGTAAAACTACACAATCCACTATAACTTACTTTGCCCTGAACACAGTAAAACTACACAATCCACTATAAATTACCTTGCTCTGAACACAGTAAAACTACACAATCCACTATAACTTAACTGGTCCTGAACACAGTAAAACTACACAATCCACTATAACTTAACTGGTCCTGAACACAGTAAAACTACACAATGCACTATAACTTAACTGGCCCTGAACACACTAAACTACAGAATCCACTATAACTTACTTTGCTCTGAACAAAGGAAACTACACAATCCACTATAACTTAACTGGCCCTGACCACAGTAAAACAACACAATCCACTATAACTGAACTGGCCCTGAACACAGTAAAACTACACAATCCACTATAACTTAACTGGCCCTGAACACAGTAAAACTACACAATCCACTATAACTTAACTGGCCCTGAACACAGTAATACTACACAACCCACTATAACTTACTTTGCCCTGAACACAGTAAAACTACATAATCCACTATAACCTACCTTGCCCTGATCACAGTAAAACTACATAATCCACTATAACTTACTCCACTTGCCCTAAACACAGTAAAACTAAACAATCCACTATAACTTATCTTGCACTGAACACAGTAAAACTTCACAATACACTATAACTTACCTTGCCCTGAACACAGTAAAACTACACAATCCACTATAAATTCCCTTGCCCTGAACACAGTAAAACTACACAATCCACTATAACTTACCTTGCCCAGAACAAAGTAAAACTACGTAATCCACTATACCTTACCTTGCCCTGAACACAGTAAAACTACACAATCCACTATAGCTTACATTGCTCTGAACACAGTAAAACTACACAATCCACTATAGCTTACCTTGCCCTGAAAACAGTAGAACTACACAATCCACTATAAATTACCTTGTTCTGAACACAGTAAAACTACACAATCCACTATAACGTACCTTGCTCTGAACACAGTAAAACTACACAATCCACTATAACTTACCTTGCCATGAACACAGTAAAACTACACAATCCACTATAAATTACCTTGTTCTGAACACAGTAAAACTACATAATCCACTATAACTTACATTGCCCTGAACACAGTAAAACTACACTAACCACTATAAATTACCTTGCACTGAACACAGTAAAACTTCACAATCCACTATAACTTACTTTGCCCTGAACACAGAAAAACTACACAATCCACTATAACTCAACTGGCCCTGAACACAGTAAACTACAGAATCCACTATAACTTACCTTGCCCAGAACAAAGTAAAACTACGTAATCCACTATACCTTACCTAGCCCTGAACACAGTAAAACTACACAATCCACTATAACTTACTCCACTTGCCCTAAACACAGTAAAACTACACAATCCACTATAACTTATCTTGCACTGAACACAGTAAAACTTCACAATCCACTATAACTTACTTTGCCCTGAACACAGAAAAACTACACAATCCACTATAACTCAACTGGCCCTGAACACAGTAAACTACAGAATCCACTATAACTTACCTTGCCCAGAACAAAGTAAAACTACGTAATCCACTATACCTTACCTTGCCCTGAACACAGTAAAACTACACAATCCACTATAGCTTACCTTGCTCTGAACACAGTAAAACTACACAATCCACTATAGCTTACGTTGCTCTGAACACAGTAAAACTACATAATCCACTATAACCTACCTTGCCCTGATCACAGTAAAACTACATAATCCACTATAACTTACTCCACTTGCCCTAAACACAGTAAAACTACACAATCCACTATAACTTATCTTGCACTGAACACAGTAAAACTTCACAATCCACTATAACTTACCTTGCCCTGAACACAGTAAAACTACACAATCCACTATAAATTCCCTTGCCCTGAACACAGTAAAACTACACAATCCACTATAACTTACCTTGCCCAGAACAAAGTAAAACTACGTAATCCACTATACCTTACCTTGCCCTGAACACAGGAAAACTACACAATCCACTATAAATTACCTTGTTCTGAACACAGTAAAACTACATAATCCACTATAACTTACATTGCCCTGAACACAGTAAAACTACACTAACCACTATAAATTACCTTGCACTGAACACAGTAAAACTTCACAATCCACTATAACTTACTTTGCCCTGAACACAGAAAAACTACACAATCCACTATAACTCAACTGGCCCTGAACACAGTAAACTACAGAATCCACTATAACTTACCTTGCCCAGAACAAAGTAAAACTACGTAATCCACTATAACTTACCTTGCCCTGAACACAGTAAAACTACACAATCCACTATAACTTACTCCACTTGCCCTAAACACAGTAAAACTACACAATCCACTATAACTTATCTTGCACTGAACACAGTAAAACTTCACAATCCACTATAACTTACTTTGCCCTGAACACAGAAAAACTACACAATCCACTATAACTCAACTGGCCCTGAACACAGTAAACTACAGAATCCACTATACCTTACCTTGCCCTGAACAGAGTAAAACTACACAATCCACTATAGCTTACCTTGCTCTGAACACAGTAAAACTACACAATCCACTATAGCTTACGTTGCTCTGAACACAGTAAAACTACATAATCCACTATAACCTACCTTGCCCTGATCACAGTAAAACTACATAATCCACTATAACTTACTCCACTTGCCCTAAACACAGTAAAACTACACAATCCACTATAACTTATCTTGCACTGAACACAGTAAAACTTCACAATCCACTATAACTTACCTTGCCCTGAACACAGTAAAACTACACAATCCACTATAACTCAACTGGCCCTGAACACAGTAAACTACAGAATCCACTATAACTTACCTTGCTCAGAACAAAGTAAAACTACGTAATCCACTATACCTTACCTTGCCCTGAACACAGTAAAACTACACAATCCACTATAGCTTACCTTGCTCTGAACACAGTAAAACTACACAATCCACTATAGCTTACGTTGCTCTGAACACAGTAAAACTACACAATCCACTATAACTTACCTTGCCCTGAAAACAGTAGAACTACACAATCCACTATAAATTACCTTGTTCTGAACACAGTAAAACTACACAATCCACTATAACTTACTTTGCCATGAACACAGTAAAACTACACAATCCACTATAACTTACCTTGCACTGAACACAGTAAAACTACACAATCCACTCTAAATTACCTTGCCCTGAACACAGTAAAACTACACAATCCACTATAAATTACTTTGCCCTGAACACATTAAAACTACACAAACCACTATAAATTACCTTGCTCTAAACACAGTAAAACTTTATAATCCACTATAACTTAACTGGCCCTGAACACAGTAAATCTACACAATCCACTATAATTTAACTGGCCCTGAACACAGTAAAACTACACAATCCACTATAAGTTACCTTGCTCTGAACACAGTAAAACTACACAATCCACTATAACTTAACTGGCCCTGAACACAGTAAAACTACACAATCCACTATAACTTACCTTGCCCTGAACAGAGTAAAACTACACTATCCACTATAACTTACATTGCCCTGAACACAGTAAAACTACACAAACCACTACAAATTACCTTGCCCTGAACACAGTAAAACTACACAATCCACTATAATTAACCTTGCCCTGAACACAGTAAAACTACACAATCCACTATAACTTACTTTGCCCTGAACACAGTAAAACTACACAATCCACTATAAATTACCTTGCTCTGAACACAGTAAAACTACACAATCCACTATAACTTAACTGGTCCTGAACACAGTAAAACTACACAATCCACTATAACTTAACTGGTCCTGAACACAGTAAAACTACACAATGCACTATAACTTAACTGGCCCTGAACACACTAAACTACAGAATCCACTATAACTTACTTTGCTCTGAACAAAGGAAACTACACAATCCACTATAACTTAACTGGCCCTGACCACAGTAAAACAACACAATCCACTATAACTGAACTGGCCCTGAACACAGTAAAACTACACAATCCACTATAACTTAACTGGCCCTGAACACAGTAAAACTACACAATCCACTATAACTTAACTGGCCCTGAACACAGTAATACTACACAACCCACTATAACTTACTTTGCCCTGAACACAGTAAAACTACATAATCCACTATAACCTACCTTGCCCTGATCACAGTAAAACTACATAATCCACTATAACTTACTCCACTTGCCCTAAACACAGTAAAACTAAACAATCCACTATAACTTATCTTGCACTGAACACAGTAAAACTTCACAATACACTATAACTTACCTTGCCCTGAACACAGTAAAACTACACAATCCACTATAAATTCCCTTGCCCTGAACACAGTAAAACTACACAATCCACTATAACTTACCTTGCCCAGAACAAAGTAAAACTACGTAATCCACTATACCTTACCTTGCCCTGAACACAGTAAAACTACACAATCCACTATAGCTTACATTGCTCTGAACACAGTAAAACTACACAATCCACTATAGCTTACCTTGCCCTGAAAACAGTAGAACTACACAATCCACTATAAATTACCTTGTTCTGAACACAGTAAAACTACACAATCCACTATAACGTACCTTGCTCTGAACACAGTAAAACTACACAATCCACTATAACTTACTTTGCCATGAACACAGTAAAACTACACAATCCACTATAAATTACCTTGTTCTGAACACAGTAAAACTACATAATCCACTATAACTTACATTGCCCTGAACACAGTAAAACTACACTAACCACTACAAATTACCTTGCACTGAACACAGTAAAACTTCACAATCCACTATAACTTACTTTGCCCTGAACACAGAAAAACTACACAATCCACTATAACTCAACTGGCCCTGAACACAGTAAACTACAGAATCCACTATAACTTACCTTGCCCAGAACAAAGTAAAACTACGTAATCCACTATAACTTACCTTGCCCTGAACACAGTAAAACTACACAATCCACTATAACTTACTCCACTTGCCCTAAACACAGTAAAACTACACAATCCACTATAACTTATCTTGCACTGAACACAGTAAAACTTCACAATCCACTATAACTTACTTTGCCCTGAACACAGAAAAACTACACAATCCACTATAACTCAACTGGCCCTGAACACAGTAAACTACAGAATCCACTATAACTTACCTTGCCCAGAACAAAGTAAAACTACGTAATCCACTATACCTTACCTTGCCCTGAACACAGTAAAACTACACAATCCACTATAGCTTACCTTGCTCTGAACACAGTAAAACTACACAATCCACTATAGCTTACGTTGCTCTGAACACAGTAAAACTACATAATCCACTATAACCTACCTTGCCCTGATCACAGTAAAACTACATAATCCACTATAACTTACTCCACTTGCCCTAAACACAGTAAAACTACACAATCCACTATAACTTATCTTGCACTGAACACAGTAAAACTTCACAATCCACTATAACTTACCTTGCCCTGAACACAGTAAAACTACACAATCCACTATAAATTCCCTTGCCCTGAACACAGTAAAACTACACAATCCACTATAACTTACCTTGCCCAGAACAAAGTAAAACTACGTAATCCACTATACCTTACCTTGCCCTGAACACAGTAAAACTACACAATCCACTATAGCTTACATTGCTCTGAACACATTAAAACTACACAATCCACTATAGCTTACCTTGCCCTGAAAACAGTAGAACTACACAATCCACTATAAATTACCTTGTTCTGAACACAGTAAAACTACACAATCCACTATAACGTACCTTGCTCTGAACACAGTAAAACTACACAATCCACTATAAATTACCTTGTTCTGAACACAGTAAAACTACACAATCCACTATAAATTACCTTGTTCTGAACACAGTAAAACTACACAATCCACTATAACTTAATTGGCCCTGAACACAGTAAAACTACACAATCCACTATAACTTAACTGGCCCTGAACACACTAAACTACAGAATCCACTATAACTTAACTGGCCCTGAACACAGTAAAACTACACAATCCACTATAACTTAACTGGCCCTGAACACAGTAATACTACACAATCCACTATAACTTACTTTGCCCTGAACACAGTAAAACTACATAATCCACTATAACCTACCTTGCCCTGATCACAGTAAAACTACATAATCCACTATAACTTACATTGCCCTGAACACAGAAAAACTACACAATCCACTATAACTCAAATGGCCCTGAACACAGTAAACTACAGAATCCACTATAACTTACCTTGCCCAGAACAAAGTAAAACTACGTAATCCACTATACCTTACCTTGCCCTGAACACAGTAAAACTACACAATCCACTATAACTTACTCCACTTGCCCTAAACACAGTAAAACTACACAATCCACTATAACTTATCTTGCACTGAACACAGTAAAACTTCACAATCCACTATAACTTACTTTGCCCTGAAGACAGAAAAACTACACAATCCACTATAACTCAACTGGCCCTGAACACAGTAAACTACAGAATCCACTATAACTTACCTTGCCCAGAACAAAGTAAAACTACGTAATCCACTATACCTTACCTTGCCCTGAACACAGTAAAACTACACAATCCACTATAGCTTACCTTGCTCTGAACACAGTAAAACTACACAATCCACTATAGCTTACGTTGCTCTGAACACAGTAAAACTACACAATCCACTATAACTTACCTTGCCCTGAAAACAGTAGAACTACACAATCCACTATAAATTACCTTGTTCTGAACACAGTAAAACTACACAATCCACTATAACTTACTTTGCCATGAACACAGTAAAACTACACAATCCACTATAACTTACCTTGCACTGAACACAGTAAAACTACACAATCCACTCTAAATTACCTTGCCCTGAACACAGTAAAACTACACAATCCACTATAAATTACTTTGCCCTGAACACATTAAAACTACACAAACCACTATAAATTACCTTGCTCTAAACACAGTAAAACTTTATAATCCACTATAACTTAACTGGCCCTGAACACAGTAAATCTACACAATCCACTATAATTTAACTGGCCCTGAACACAGTAAAACTACACAATCCACTATAAGTTACCTTGCTCTGAACACAGTAAAACTACACAATCCACTATAACTTAACTGGCCCTGAACACAGTAAAACTACACAATCCACTATAACTTACCTTGCCCTGAACAGAGTAAAACTACACTATCCACTATAACTTACATTTCCCTGAACACAGTAAAACTACACAATCCACTATAACTTACTTTGCCCTGAACACAGTAAAACTACACAATCCACTATAAATTACCTTGCTCTGAACACAGTAAAACTACACAATCCACTATAACTTAACTGGTCCTGAACACAGTAAAACTACACAATCCACTATAACTTAACTGGTCCTGAACACAGTAAAACTACACAATCCACTATAACTTAACTGGCCCTGAACACACTAAACTACAGAATCCACTATAACTTACTTTGCTCTGAACAAAGGAAACTACACAATCCACTATAACTTAACTGGCCCTGACCACAGTAAAACAACACAATCCACTATAACTGAACTGGCCCTGAACACAGTAAAACTACACAATCCACTATAAATTCCCTTGCCCTGAACACAGTAAAACTACACAATCCACTATAACTTACCTTGCCCAGAACAAAGTAAAGCTACGTAATCCACTATACCTTACCTTGCCCTGAACACAGCAAAACTACACAATCCACTATAGCTTACATTGCTCTGAACACAGTAAAACTACACAATCCACTATAGCTTACCTTGCCCTGAAAACAGTAGAACTACACAATCCACTATAAATTACCTTGTTCTGAACACAGTAAAACTACACAATCCACTATAACGTACCTTGCTCTGAACACAGTAAAACTACACAATCCACTATAAATTACCTTGTTCTGAACACAGTAAAACTACACAATCCACTATAAATTACCTTGTTCTGAACACAGTAAAACTACACAATCCACTATAACTTAATTGGCCCTGAACACAGTAAAACTACACAATCCACTATAACTTAACTGGCCCTGAACACACTAAACTACAGAATCCACTATAACTTAACTGGCCCTGAACACAGTAAAACTACACAATCCACTATAACTTAACTGGCCCTGAACACAGTAATACTACACAATCCACTATAACTTACTTTGCCCTGAACACAGTAAAACTACATAATCCACTATAACCTACCTTGCCCTGATCACAGTAAAACTACATAATCCACTATAACTTACATTGCCCTGAACACAGTAAAACTACACAAACCACTATAAATTATCTTGCACTGAACACAGTAAAACTTCACAATCCACTATAACTTACTTTGCCCTGAACACAGAAAAACTACACAATCCACTATAACTCAACTGGCCCTGAACACAGTAAACTACAGAATCCACTATAACTTACCTTGCCCAGAACAAAGTAAAACTACGTAATCCACTATACCTTACCTTGCCCTGAACACAGTAAAACTACACAATCCACTATAACTTACTCCACTTGCCCTAAACACAGTAAAACTACACAATCCACTATAACTTATCTTGCACTGAACACAGTAAAACTTCACAATCCACTATAACTTACTTTGCCCTGAACACAGAAAAACTACACAATCCACTATAACTCAACTGGCCCTGAAAACAGTAAAACTACACAATCCACTCTAAATTACCTTGCCCTGAACACAGTAAAACTACACAATCCACTATAAATTACTTTGCCCTGAACACATTAAAACTACACAAACCACTATAAATTACCTTGCTCTAAACACAGTAAAACTTTATAATCCACTATAACTTAACTGGCCCTGAACACAGTAAATCTACACAATCCACTATAATTTAACTGGCCCTGAACACAGTAAAACTACACAATCCACTATAAGTTACCTTGCTCTGAACACAGTAAAACTACACAATCCACTATAACTTAACTGGCCCTGAACACGGTAAAACTACACAATCCACTATAACTTACCTTGCCCTGAACAGAGTAAAACTACACTATCCACTATAACTTACATTGCCCTGAACACAGTAAAACTACACAAACCACTATAAATTACCTTGCCCTGAACACAGTAAAACTACACAATCCACTATAATTAACGTTGCCCTGAACACAGTAAAACTACACAATCCACTATAACTTACTTTGCCCTGAACACAGTAAAACTACACAATCCACTATAAATTATCTTGCTCTGAACACAGTAAAACTACACAATCCACTATAACTTAACTGGTCCTGAACACAGTAAAACTACACAATCCACTATAACTTAACTGGTCCTGAACACAGTAAAACTACACAATCCACTATAACTTAACTGGCCCTGAACACACTAAACTACAGAATCCACTATAACTTACTTTGCTCTGAACAAAGGAAACTACACAATCCACTATAACTTAACTGGCCCTGACCACAGTAAAACAACACAATCCACTATAACTGAACTGGCCCTGAACACAGTAAAACTACACAATCCACTATAACTTAACTGGCCCTGAACACAGTAAAACTACACAATCCACTATAACTTAACTGGCCCTGAACACAGTAATACTACACAACCCACTATAACTTACTTTGCCCTGAACACAGTAAAACTACATAATCCACTATAACCTACCTTGCCCTGATCACAGTAAAACTACATAATCCACTATAACTTACTCCACTTGCCCTAAACACAGTAAAACTACACAATCCACTATAACTTATCTTGCACTGAACACAGTAAAACTTCACAATCCACTATAACTTACCTTGCCCTAAACACAGTAAAACTACACAATCCACTATAAATTCCCTTGCCCTGAACACAGTAAAACTACACAATCCACTATAACTTACCTTGCCCAGAACAAAGTAAAACTACGTAATCCACTATACCTTACCTTGCCCTGAACACAGTAAAACTACACAATCCACTATAGCTTACATTGCTCTGAACACAGTAAAACTACACAATCCACTATAGCTTACCTTGCCCTGAAAACAGTAGAATTACACAATCCACTATAACGTACCTTGCTCTGAACACAGTAAAACTACACAATCCACTATAACTTACTTTGCCCTGAACACATTAAAACTACACAATCCACTATAAATTACCTTGCTCTAAACACAGTAAAACTTTATAATCCACTATAAATTAACTGGCCCTGAACACAGTAAAACTATACAATCCACTATAACTTACCTTGCTCTGAACACAGTAAAACTACACAATCCACTATAATTTTCTTTGCCCTGAACACAGTAAAACTACACAATCCACTATAACTTACTTTTCCCTGAACACAGTAAAACTACACAATCCACTATAAATTACCTTGCTCTGAACACAGTAAAACTACACAATCCACTATAACTTAACTGGCCCTGAACACAGTAAACTACAGAATCCACTATAACTTACCTTGCCCAGAACAAAGTGAAACTACGTAATCCACTATACCTTACCTTGCCCTGAACACAGTAAAACTACACAATCCACTATAGCTTACCTTGCCTTGAAAACAGTAGAACTACACAATCCACTATAAATTACATTGCTCTGAACACAGTAAAACTACACAATCCACTATAACTTACTTTGCCCTGAACACATTAAAACTACACACACCACTATAACTTACCTTGCCCTGAACACAGTAAAACTACACAATCCACTATAACTTACCTTGCACTGAACACAGTAAAACTACACAATCCACTATAAATTACCTTGCTCTGAACAGAGTAAAACTACACAATCCACTATAACTTACTTTGCCCATAATACAGTAAAATTATACAATCCACTCTAACTTACCTTGCTCTGAACACAGTAAAACTACACAATCCACTATACCTTACCTTGCACTGAACACAGTAAAACTACACAATCCAATATAACATACTTTGCCCTGAACACATTAAAACTACACAAACCACTATAAATTACCTTGCTTAAACACAGTAAAACTCCATAATCCACTATAACTTACCTTGACCTGAACACAGTAAAACTACACAATCCACTATAACTTAACTGGCCCTGAACACACTAAACTACAGAATCCACTATAACTTAACTGGTCCTGAACACAGTAAAACTACACAATCCACTATAACTGAACTGGCCCTGAACACAGTAAAACTACACAATCCTCTATAACTTAACTGGCCCTGAACACAGTAATACTACACAATCCACTATAACTTACTTTGCCCTAAATACAGTAAAACTACACAATCCACTATAAATTACCTTCCTCTGAACACAGTAAAACTACACAATCCACTATAACTCAACTGGCCCTGAACACAGTAAACTACAGAATCCACTATGACTTACCTTGCCCAGAACAAAGTAAAACTACGTAATCCACAATACCCTACCTTGTTCTGAACACAGTAAAACTACACAATCCACTATAACTTACCTTGCACTGACACAGTAAAACTACACAATCCACTATAAATTACCTTGCCCTGAACACAGTAAAACTACACAATCCACTATAACTTACTTTGCCCTGAACACATTAAAACTACACAAGCCACTATAAATTACCTTGCTCTAAACACAGTAAAACTTTATAATCCACTATAACTTAACTGGCCCGGAACACAGTAAAACTACACAATCCACTATAACTTAACTTGTCCTGAACACAGTAAAACTACACAATCCACTATAAGTTACCTTGCCCTGAACACAGTAAAACTACACAATCCACTATAACTTAACTGGCCCTGGACACAGTAAAACTACACTATCCACTATAACTTACATTGCCCTGAACACAGTAAAATTACACAAACCACTATAAATTACCTTGCCATGAACACAGTAAAACTACACAATCCTCTATAATTAACCTTGCCCTGAACACAGTAAAACTACACAATCCACTATAACTTACTTTGCCCTGAACACAGTAAAACTACACAATCCACGATAAATTACCTTGCTCTGAACACAGTAAAACTACACAATCCACTATAACTTAACTGGCCCTGAACACAGTAAAACTACACAATCCACTATAACTGAACTGGTCCTGAACACAGTAAAACTACACAATCCACTATAACTTAACTGGCCCTGAACACAGTAAAACTACACAAGCCACTATAACTTAACTGGCCCTGAACACAGTAATACTACACAATCCACTATAACTTATTTTGCCCTGAACACAGTAAATCTACACAATCCACTATAACTTAACTGGCCCTGAACACAGTAAAACTACATAATCCACTATAACCTACCTTGCCCTGATCACAGTAAAACTACACAATCCACTATAACTTATCTTGCACTGAACACAGTAAAACTTCACAATCCACTATAACTTACCTTGCCCTGAACACAGTAAAACTACACAATCCACTATAAATTACCTTGCCCTGAACACAGTAAAATTACACGATCCACTATAACTTACTTTGCCCTGAAAACAGTAAAACTACACAATCCACTATAAATTACCTTGCTCTGAACAGAGTAAAACTACACAATCCACTATAACTTAACTGGCCTTGAACACAGTAAACTACAGAATCCACTATAACTTACCTTGCCCAGAACAAAGTAAAACTACGTAATCCACTATACCTTACCTTGCCCTGAACACAGTAAAACTACACAATCCACCATAGCTTACATTGCTCTGAACACAGTAAAACTACACAATCCACTATAGCTTACCTTACCCTGAAAACAGTAGACCTACACAATCCACTATAAATACCTTGTTCTGAACACAGTAAAACTACAGAATCCACTATAACGTACCTTGATCTGAACACAGTAAAACTACACAATCCACTATAACTTACCTTGCACTGAACACAGTAAAACTACACAATCCACTATAAATTACCTTGCCCTGAACACAGTAAAACTACACAATCCACTATAACTTACTTTGCCCTGAACACATTAAAACTACACAAGCCACTATAAATTACCTTGCTCTAAACACAGTAAAACTTTATAATCCACTATAACTTAACTGGCCCTGAACACATAAAACTACACAATCCACTATAATTTAACTGGCCCTGAACACAGTAAAACTACACAATCCACTATAAGTTACCTTGCTCTGAACACAGCAAAACTACACTATCCACTATAACTTACATTGCCCTGAACACAGTAAAATTACACAAACCACTATAAATTACCTTGCCATGAACACAGTAAAACTACACAATCCACTATAATTAACCTTGCCCTGAACACAGTAAAACTACACAATCCACTATAACTTACTTTGCCCTGAACACAGTAAAACTACACAATCCACTATAAATTACCTTGCTCTGAACACAGTAAAACTACACAATCCACTATAACTTACCTTGCTCTGAACACAGTAAAACTACACATCCACTATAACTTACCTTGCCCTGAACACAGTAAAACTACAGAATCCACTATAATTAACCTTGCCCTGAACACAGTAAAACTACACAATCCACTATAGTTTACCTTGCTCTGAACACAGTAAAACTACACAATCCACTATAGTTTACCTTGCTTTGAACACAGTAAAACTACACAATCCACTATAACTTACCTTGCCCTGAACACAGTAAAACTACACAATCCACTATAACTGAACTGGCCCTGAACACAGTAAAACTACACAATCCACTATAACTTAACTGGCCCTGAACACAGTAAAACTACACAATCCACTATAACTAAACTGGCCCTGAACACAGTAATACTACACAATCCACTATAACTTATTTTGCCCTGAACACAGTAAAACTACATAATCCACTATAACTTACTCCACTTGCCCTAAACACAGTAAAACTACACAATCCACTCTAACTTATGTTGCACTGAACACAGTAAAACTTCACAATCCACTATAACTTACCTTGCTCTTAACACAGTAAAACTACACAATCCACTATAACTTAACTGGCCCTGAACACAGTAAAACTACACAATCCAGTATAACTTAACTGGCCCTGAACACACTAAACTACAGAATCCACTATAACTTACCTTGCACTGAACACAGTAAAACTACACAAACCACTATAACTTAACTGTCCCTGAACACAGTAAACTACACAATCCACTATAACTTACCTTGCCCAGAACAAAGTAAAACTACACTATCCACTATAACTGAACTGGCCCTGAACACAGTAAAACTACACAATCCACTATAACTTAACTGGCTCTGAACACAGTAAAACTACACAATCCACTATAACTTAACTGGCCCTGAACACAGTAAAACTACACAATCCACTATAGCTTACCTTGCCCTGAAAACAGTAAAACTACACAATCCACTATAGCTTACCTTGCCCTGAACACATTAAAACTACACAATCCACTATACCTTACCTTGCACTGAACACAGTAAAACTACACAATCTACACTATAACTTACCTCTCCCTGAACACAGTAAAACTACACAATCCACTATAACTTACCTTGCACTGAACACAGTAAAACTACACAATCCACTATTACTTACTTTGCCCTGAACACAGTAAAACTACACAATCCACTATAAATTACCTTTCTCTGAACACAGTAAAACTTCACAATCCACTATAACTTAACTGTCCCTGAACACAGTAAAACTACACAATCAACTATAACTGAACTGGCCCTGAACACAGTAAAACTACACAATCCACTATAAGTTACCTTGCCCTGAACACAGTAAAACTACACAATCCACTATTACTTACCTTGCCTTGAACACAGTAATACTACACAATCCACTATAACTTACTTTGCCCTGAACACAGTAAAAGTACATAATCCACTATAACTTACCTTGCCCTGAACACAGTAAAACTACACAAACCACTATAGCTTACCTTGCCCTGAAAACAGTAGAACTACACAATCCACTATAAATTACCTTGCTCTGAACACAGTAAAACTATGCAATCCACTATAACTTACATTGCTCTGAACACAGTAAAACTACACAATCAACTATGACTTACCTTGCACTGAACACAGTAAAACTACACAATCCACTATAAATTACCTTACATTGAACACAGTAAAACTACACAATCCACTATAACTTACCTTGCCCTGAACAGAGTAAAACTACACAATCCACTATAACATACTTTGCCCTGAACACATTAAAACTACACAAACCACTATAAATTACCTTGCTCTAAACACAGTAAAACTCCATAATCCACTATAACTTACCTTGCTCTGAACACAGTAAAACTACACAATCCACTATAAATTACCTTGCTCTGAACACAGTAAAACTACACGATCCACTATAACTTACTTTGCCCTGAACACATTAAAACTACACAAACCACTATAAATTACCTTGCTCTAAACACAGTAAAACTTTATAATCCACTATAACTTAACTGGCCCTGAACACAGTAAAACTACACAATCCACTATAACATACTTTGCCCTGAACACGTTAAAACTACACAAACAACTATAACTTAACTGGCCCTGTTCACAGTAAAACTACACAATCCACTATAACTTAACTGGCCCTGAACACACTAAACTACAGAATCCACTATAACTTACCTTGCTTTGAACAAAGGAAACTAAACAATCCACTATAACTTAACTGGCCCTGAACACAGTAAAACTACACAATCCACTATAACTGAACTGGCCCTGAACACAGTAAAACTACACAATCCACTATAGCTTACATTGCTCTGAACACAGTAAAACTACACAATCCACTATAGCTTACCTTGCCCTGAAAACAGTAGACCTACACAATCCACTATAAATTACCTTGTTCTGAACACAGTAAAACTACACAATCCACTATAACGTACCTTGCTCTGAACACAGTAAAACTACACAGTCCACTATAACTTACTTTGCCATGAACACAGTAAAACTACACAATCCACTATAACTTACCTTGCACTGAACACAGTAAAACTACACAATCCACTATAAATTACCTTGCCCTGAACACAGTAAAACTACACAATCCACTATAACTTACCTTGCCCTGAACACATTAAAACTACACAAACCACTATAAATTACCTTGCTCTAAACACAGTAAAACTTTATAATCCACTATAACTTAACTTGCCCTGAACACATAAAACTACACAATCCACTATCATTTAACTGGCCCTGACCACAGTAAAACTACACAATCCACTATAAGTTACCTTGCTCTGAACACAGTAAAACTACACAATCCACTATAACTTAACTGGCCCTGAACACAGTAAAACTACACTATCCACTATAACTTACATTGCCCTGAACACAGTAAAACTACACAAACCACTATAAATTACCTTGCCCTGAACACAGTAAAACTACACAATCCACTATAACTTACTTTGCCCTGAACACAGTAAAACTACACAATCCACTATAAATTACCTTGCTCTGAACACAGTAAAACTACACAATCCACTATAACTTACTTTGCCCTGAACACAGTAACACTACACAATCCACTATAAATTACCTTGCTCTGAACACAGTAAAACTACACAATCCACTATAACTTAACTGGCCCTGAACACAGTAAAACTACACAATCCACTATAACTGAACCGGCCCTGAACACAGTAAAAGTACACAATCCACTATAACTTACTTTGCCCTGAACACAGTAAAACTACACAATGCACTATAACCTACCTTGCCCTGATCACAGTAAAACTACATAATCCACTATAACTTACTCCACTTGCCCTAAACACAGTAAAACTACACTATCCACTATAACTTATCTTGCACTGAACACAGTAAAACTTCACAATCCACTATAACTTACCTTGCCCTGAACACAGTAAAACTACACAATCCACTATAAATTACCTTGCCCTGAACACAGTAAAATTACACAATCCACTATAACTTACCTTGCCCTGAACACAGTAAAACTACATAATCCACTATAACTTACTTTGCCCTGAAAACAGTAAAACTACACAATCCACTATAAATTACCTTGCTCTGAACAGAGTAAAACTACACAATCCACTATAACTTAACTGGCCCTGAACACAGTAAAACTACGTAATCCACTATACCTTACCTTGCCCTGAACACAGTAAAACTACACAATCCACTATAGCTTACATTGCTCTGAACACAGTAAAACTACACAATCCACTTTAGCTTACCTTGCCCTGAAAACAGTAGAACTACACAATCCACTATAAATTACCTTGTTCTGAACACAGTAAAACTACACATTCCACTATAACATACCTTGCTCTGAACACAGTAAAACTACACAATCCACTATAACTTACTTTGCCATGAACACAGTAAAACTACACAATCCACTATAACTTACCTTGCACTGAACACAGTAAAACTACACAATCCACTATGAATTACCTTGCCCTGAACACAGTAAAACTACACAATCCACTATAAATTACCTTGCCCTGAACACATTAAAACTACACAAAACACTATAAATTACCTTGCTCTAAACACAGTAAAACTTTATAATCCACTATAACTTAACTGGCCCTGAACACAGTAAAACTACACAATCCACTAAAACTTAACTGGCCCTGAACACAGTAAAACTACACAATCCACTATAAGTTACCTTGCTCTGAACACAGTAAAACTACACAATCCACTATAACTTGACTGGCCCTGAACACAGTAAAACTACACAATCCACTATAACTTACCTTGCCTTGAACACAGTAAAACTACACAATCCACTATAACTTACATTGCCCTGAACACCATAAAACTACACAAACCACTATCAATTACCTTGCACTGAACACAGTAAAACTACACAATCCACTATAAATTACCTTGCCCTGAACACAGTAAAACTACACAATCCACTATAACTTACATTGCCCTGAACACAGTAAAACTACACAAACCACTATAAATTACCTTGCCCTGAACACAGTAAAACTACACAATCCACTATAACTTACTTTGCCCTGAACACAGTAAAACTACACAATCCACTATAAATTACCTTGCTCTGAACACAGTAAAACTACACAATCCACTATAACTTACTTTGCCCTGAACACAGTAACACTACACAATCCACTATAAATTACCTTGCTCTGAACACAGTAAAACTACACAATCCACTATAACTTAACTGGCCCTGAACACAGTAAAACTACACAATCCACTATAACTGAACCGGCCCTGAACACAGTAAAAGTACACAATCCACTATAACTTAACTGGCCCTGAACACAGTAAAACTGCACAATCCACTATAACTTAACTGGCCCTGAACACAGTAATATTACACAATCCACTATAACTTACTTTGCCCTGAACACAGTAAAACTACACAATGCACTATAACCTACCTTGCCCTGATCACAGTAAAACTACATAATCCACTATAACTTACTCCACTTGCCCTAAACACAGTAAAACTACACTATCCACTATAACTTATCTTGCACTGAACACAGTAAAACTTCACAATCCACTATAACTTACCTTGCCCTGAACACAGTAAAACTACACAATCCACTATAAATTACCTTGCCCTGAACACAGTAAAATTACACAATCCACTATAACTTACCTTGCCCTGAACACAGTAAAACTACATAATCCACTATAACTTACTTTGCCCTGAAAACAGTAAAACTACACAATCCACTATAAATTACCTTGCTCTGAACAGAGTAAAACTACACAATCCACTATAACTTAACTGGCCCTGAACACAGTAAAACTACGTAATCCACTATACCTTACCTTGCCCTGAACACAGTAAAACTACACAATCCACTATAGCTTACATTGCTCTGAACACAGTAAAACTACACAATCCACTTTAGCTTACCTTGCCCTGAAAACAGTAGAACTACACAATCCACTATAAATTACCTTGTTCTGAACACAGTAAAACTACACATTCCACTATAACATACCTTGCTCTGAACACAGTAAAACTACACAATCCACTATAACTTACTTTGCCATGAACACAGTAAAACTACACAATCCACTATAACTTACCTTGCACTGAACACAGTAAAACTACACAATCCACTATGAATTACCTTGCCCTGAACACAGTAAAACTACACAATCCACTATAAATTACCTTGCCCTGAACACATTAAAACTACACAAAACACTATAAATTACCTTGCTCTAAACACAGTAAAACTTTATAATCCACTATAACTTAACTGGCCCTGAACACAGTAAAACTACACAATCCACTAAAACTTAACTGGCCCTGAACACAGTAAAACTACACAATCCACTATAAGTTACCTTGCTCTGAACACAGTAAAACTACACAATCCACTATAACTTGACTGGCCCTGAACACAGTAAAACTACACAATCCACTATAACTTACCTTGCCTTGAACACAGTAAAACTACACAATCCACTATAACTTACATTGCCCTGAACACCATAAAACTACACAAACCACTATCAATTACCTTGCACTGAACACAGTAAAACTACACAATCCACTATAAATTACCTTGCCCTGAACACAGTAAAACTACACAATCCACTATAACTTACTTTGCCCTGAACACATTAAAACTACACAAACCACTATAAATTACCTTGCTCTAAACACAGTAAAACTTTATAATCCACTATAACTTAACTGGCCCTGAACACAGTAAAACTACACAATCCACTATAACTTACCATGCCTTGAACACAGTAAAACTACACAATCCACTATAACTTACATTGCCCTGAACACAATAAAACTACACAAACCACTATAAATTACCTTGCCCTGAACACAGTAAAACTACACAATCCACTATAAATTACCTTGCCCTGAACACAGTAAAACTACACAATCCACTATAACTTTCTTTGCCCTGAACACAGTAAATCTACACAATCCACTATAACTTAACTGGCCCTGATCACAGTAAAACTACACAATCCACTATAAATTACCTTGCTTTGAACAAGGTAAAACTACACAATCCACTATAACTTAACTGGCACTGAACACAGTAAAACTACACAATCCACTATAACTTAACAGGCCCTGAACACACTAAACTACAGAATCCACTATAACTTACCTTGATCTGAACAAAGGAAACTATACAATCCACTATAACTGAACTGGCCCTGAACACAGTAAAACTACACAATCCACTATAACTTAACTGGCCCTGAACACAATAAAATTACAGAATCCACTATAACTTAACTGGCCCTGAACACAGTAATACTACACAATCCACTATAACTTAACTGGCCCTGAACACACTAAACTACAGAATCCACCATAACTTACCTTGCTCTGAACAAAGGAAACTACACAATCTACTATAACTTAACTGGCCCTGAATACAGTAAAACTACACAATCCACTATAACTTAACTGGCCCTGAACACAGTAAAACTACACAATCCACTATAACTTACCTTGCCCTGAACACAGTAAAACTACACAATCCACTATAACTTACCTGCACTGAACACAGTAAAACTGCACAATCCACTATAACTTACCTTGCCCTGAACACAGTAAAACTACACAATCCACTATAACTTACCTTGCCCTGAACACAGTAAAACTACACAATCCACTATAACTTACCTTGCTCAGAACACAGTAAAACTACACAATCCACTATAACTTAACTGGCCCTGAACACAGTAAAACTACACTATCCACTATAACTTACATTGCCCTGAACACAGTAAAACTACACAAACCACTGTAAATTACCTTGCCCTGAACACAGTAAAACTACACAATCCACTATAACTTACTTTGCCCTGAACACAGTAAAACTACACAATCCACTATAAATTACCTTGCTCTGAACAGAGTAAAACTACACAATCCACTATAACTTAACTGGCCCTGAACACAGTAAAACTACGTAATCCACTATACCTTACCTTGCCCTGAACACAGTAAAACTACATAATCCACTATAACTTACTCCACTTGCCCTAAACACAGTAAAACTACACTATCCACTATAACTTATCTTGCACTGAACACAGTAAAACTTCACAATCCACTATAACTTACCTTGCCCTGAACACAGTAAAACTACACAATCCACTATAAATTACCTTGCCCTGAACACAGTAAAATTACACAATCCACTATAACTTACCTTGCCCTGAACACAGTAAAACTACATAATCCACTATAACTTACTTTGCCCTGAAAACAGTAAAACTACACAATCCACTATAAATTACCTTGCTCTGAACAGAGTAAAACTACACAATCCACTATAACTTAACTGGCCCTGAACACAGTAAAACTACGTAATCCACTATACCTTACCTTGCCCTGAACACAGTAAAACTACACAATCCACTATAGCTTACATTGCTCTGAACACAGTAAAACTACACAATCCACTTTAGCTTACCTTGCCCTGAAAACAGTAGAACTACACAATCCACTATAAATTACCTTGTTCTGAACACAGTAAAACTACACATTCCACTATAACATACCTTGCTCTGAACACAGTAAAACTACACAATCCACTATAACTTACTTTGCCATGAACACAGTAAAACTACACAATCCACTATAACTTACCTTGCACTGAACACAGTAAAACTACACAATCCACTATAAATTACCTTGCCCTGAACACAGTAAAACTACACAATCCACTATAAATTACCTTGCCCTGAACACATTAAAACTACACAAAACACTATAAATTACCTTGCTCTAAACACAGTAAAACTTTATAATCCACTATAACTTAACTGGCCCTGAACACAGTAAAACTACACAATCCACTAAAACTTAACTGGCCCTGAACACAGTAAAACTACACAATCCACTATAAGTTACCTTGCTCTGAACACAGTAAAACTACACAATCCACTATAACTTGACTGGCCCTGAACACAGTAAAACTACACAATCCACTATAACTTACCTTGCCTTGAACACAGTAAAACTACACAATCCACTATAACTTACATTGCCCTGAACACAATAAAACTACACAAACCACTATCAATTACCTTGCACTGAACACAGTAAAACTACACAATCCACTATAAATTACCTTGCCCTGAACACAGTAAAACTACACAATCCACTATAACTTACTTTGCCCTGAACACATTAAAACTACACAAACCACTATAAATTACCTTGCTCTAAACACAGTAAAACTTTATAATCCACTATAACTTAACTGGCCCTGAACACAGTAAAACTACACAATCCACTATAACTTACCTTGCCTTGAACACAGTAAAACTACACAATCCACTATAACTTACATTGCCCTGAACACAATAAAACTACACAAACCACTATAAATTACCTTGCCCTGAACACAGTAAAACTACACAATCCACTATAAATTACCTTGCCCTGAACACAGTAAAACTACACAATCCACTATAACTTTCTTTGCCCTGAACACAGTAAATCTACACAATCCACTATAACTTAACTGGCCCTGATCACAGTAAAACTACACAATCCACTATAAATTACGTTGCTTTGAACAAGGTAAAACTACACAATCCACTATAACTTAACTGGCACTGAACACAGTAAAACTACACAATCCACTATAACTTAACAGGCCCTGAACACACTAAACTACAGAATCCACTATAACTTACCTTGATCTGAACAAAGGAAACTATACAATCCACTATAACTGAACTGGCCCTGAACACAGTAAAACTACACAATCCACTATAACTTAACTGGCCCTGAACACAATAAAATTACAGAATCCACTATAACTTAACTGGCCCTGAACACAGTAATACTACACAATCCACTATAACTTAACTGGCCCTGAACACACTAAACTACAGAATCCACAATAACTTACCTTGCTCTGAACAAAGGAAACTACACAATCTACTATAACTTAACTGGCCCTGAATACAGTAAAACTACACAATCCACTATAACTTAACTGGCCCTGAACACAGTAAAACTACACAATCCACTATAACTTACCTTGCCCTGAACACAGTAAAACTACACAATCCACTATAACTTACCTTGCACTGAACACAGTAAAACTGCACAATCCACTATAACTTACCTTGCCCTGAACACAGTAAAACTACACAATCCACTATAACTTACCTTGCCCTGAACACAGTAAAACTACACAATCCACTATAACTTACCTTGCTCAGAACACAGTAAAACTACACAATCCACTATAACTTAACTGGCCCTGAACACAGTAAAACTACACTATCCACTATAACTTACATTGCCCTGAACAGAATAAAACTACACAAACCACTATAAATTACCTTGCCCTGAACACAGTAAAACTACACAATCCACTATAACTTACTTTGCCCTGAACACAGTAAAACTACACAATCCACTATAAATTACCTTGCTCTGAACACAGTAAAACTACACAATCCACTATAACTTAACTGGCCCTGAACACAGTAAAACTACACAATCCACTATAACTTAAGTGGCCCTGAACGCACTAAACTACAGAATACACTATAACTTACCTTGCTCTGAACAAAGGAAACTACACAATCCACTATAACTTAACTGGCCCTGAACACAGTAAAACTACACAATCCACTATAAGTTACCTTGCTCTGAACACAGTAAAACTACACAATCCACTATAACTGAACTAGCCCTGAACACAGTAAAACTACACAATCCACTATAACTTAACTGGCCCTGAACACAGTAAAACTGCACAATCCACTATAACTTAACTGGCCCTGAACACAGTAATACTACACAATCCACTATAACTTAACTGGCCCTGAACACACTAAACTACAGAATCCACCATAACTTACCTTGCTCTGAACAAAGGAAACTACACAATCCACTATAACTTAACTGGCCCTGAACACAGTAAAACTACACAATCCACTACAACTTAACTGGCCCTGAACACAGTAAAACTACACAATCCACTATAACTCAACTGGCCCTGAACACAGTAAAACTACACAATCCACTATAAGTTACCTTGCTCTGAACACAGTAAAACTACACAATCCACTATAACTTAACTGGCCCTGAACACAGTAAAACTACACAATCCACTATAACTTACCTTGCCCTGAACACAGTAAAACTACACAATCCACTATAACTTACCATGCCCTGAACACAGTAAAACTACACAATCCACTATAACTTACCTTGCACTGAACACAGTAACACTACACAATCCACTATAACTTACTTTGCCCTGAACACATTAAAACTACACAAACCACTATAAATTACCTTGCCCTAAACACAGTAAAACTTTATAATCCACTATAACTTAACTGGCACTGAACACATAAAACTACACGATCCACTATAATTTAACTGGCCCTGAACACAGTAAAACTACACAATCCACTATAAGTTACCTTGCTCTGAACACAGTAAAACTACACAATCCACTATAACTTAACTGGCCCTGAACACAGTAAAACTACACTATCCACTATAACTTACATGCCCTGAACACAGTAAAACTACACAAACCACTATAAATTACCTTGCCCTGAACACGGTAAAACTACACAATCCACTATAATTAACCTTGCCCTGAACACAGTAAAACTACACAATCCACTATAACTTACTTTGCCCTGAACACAGTAAAACTACACAATCCACTATAAATTACCTTGCTCTGAACACAGTAAAACTACACAATCCACTATAACTTAACTGGCCCTGAACACAGTAAAACTGCACAATCCACTATAACTTAACTGGCCCTGAACACAGTAATACTACACAATCCACTATAACTTACTTTGCCCTGAACACAGTAAAGCAACATAATCCACTATAACCTACCTTGCCCTGATCACAGTAAAACTACACAATCCACTATAACTTATCTTGCACTGAACACAGTAAAACTTCACAATCCACTATAACTTACCTTGCCCTGAACACAGTAAAACCACACAATCCACTATAAATTACCTTGCACTGAACACAGTAAAATTACACGATCCACTATAACTTACTTTGCCCTGAAAACAGTAAAACTACACAATCCACTATAAATTACCTTGCTCTGAACAGAGTAAAACTACACGATCCACTATAACTTAACTGGCCCTGAACAGTGTAAAACTACGTAATCCACTATACCTTACCTTGCCCTGAACACAGTAAAACTACACAATCCACTATAGCTTACATTACTCTGAACACAGTAAAACTACACAATCCACTATAAATTACCTTGTTCTGTACACAGTAAAACTACACAATCCACTATAGCTTACCTTGCCCTGAAAACAGTAGAACTACACAATCCACTATAAATTACCTTGTTCTGAACACAGTAAAACTACACAATCCACTATAACGTACCTTGCTCTGAACACAGTAAAACTACACGATCCACTATAACTTACTTTGCCATGAACACAGTAAAACTACACAATCCACTATAACTTACCTTGCACTGAACACAGTAAAACTACACAATCCACTATAAATTACCTTGCCCTGAACACAATAAAACTACACAATCCACTATAAATTACCTTGCCCTGAACACATTAAAACTACAAAAACCTCTATAAATTACCTTGCTCTAAACACAGTAAAACTTTATAATCCACTATAACTTAACTGGCCCTGAACACAGTAAAACTACACAATCCACTATAATTTAACTGGCCCTGAACACAGTAAAACTACACAATCCACTATAAGTTACCTTGCTCTGAACACAGTAAAACTACACAATCCACTATAACTTGACTGGCCCTGAACACAGTAAAACTACACAATCCACTATATCTTACCTTGCCTTGAACACAGTAAAACTACACAATCCACTATAACTTACATTGCCCTGAACACAATAAAACTACACAAACCACTATAAATTACCTTGCCCTGAACACAGTAAAACTACACAATCCACTATAAATTACCTTGCCCTGAACACAGTAAAACTACACAATCCACTATAAATTACCTTGCTTTGAACACAGTAAAACTACACAATCCACTATAACTTAACTGGCACTGAACTCAGTAACACTACACAATCCACTATAACTTAACTGGCCCTGAACACACTAAACTACAGAATCCACTATAACTTACCTTGATCTGAACAAAGGAAACTATACAATCCACTATAACTGAACTGGCCCTTAACACAGTAAAACTACACAATCCACTATAACTTAACTGGCCCTGAACACAATAAAATTACACAATCCACTATAACTTAACTGGCCCTGAACACAGTAATACTATACAATCCACTATAACTTAACTGGCCCTGAACACACTAAACTACAGAATCCACCATAACTTACCTTGCTCTGAACAAAGGAAACTACACAATCCACTATAACTTAACTGGCCCTGAACACAGTAAAACTACACAATCCACTACAACTTAACTGGCCCTGAACACAGTAACACTAGACAATCCACTATAACTTAACTGGCCCTGAACACAGTAAAACTACACGATCCACTTTAGCTTACCTTGCCCTGAAAACAGTAGAACTACACAATCCACTATAAATTACCTTGTTCTGAACACAGTAAAACTACACATTCCACTATAACATACCTTGCTCTGAACACAGTAAAACTACACAATCCACTATAACTTACCTTGCCTTGAACACAGTAAAACTACACAATCCACTATAACTTACATTGCCCTGAACACAATAAAACTACACAAACCACTATAAATTACCTTGCCCTGAACACAGTAAAACTACACAATCCACTATAAATTACCTTGCCCTGAACACAGTAAAACTACACAATCCACTATAACTTTCTTTGCCCTGAACACAGTAAATCTACACAATCCACTATAACTTAACTGGCCCTGATCACAGTAAAACTACACAATCCACTATAAATTACCTTGCTTTGAACAAGGTAAAACTACACAATCCACTATAACTTAACTGGCACTGAACACAGTAAAACTACACAATCCACTATAACTTAACAGGCCCTGAACACACTAAACTACAGAATCCACTATAACTTACCTTGATCTGAACAAAGGAAACTATACAATCCACTATAACTGAACTGGCCCTGAACACAGTAAAACTACACAATCCACTATAACTTAACTGGCCCTGAACACAATAAAATTACAGAATCCACTATAACTTAACTGGCCCTGAACACAGTAATACTACACAATCCACTATAACTTAACTGGCCCTGAACACACTAAACTACAGAATCCACCATAACTTACCTTGCTCTGAACAAAGGAAACTACACAATCTACTATAACTTAACTGGCCCTGAATACAGTAAAACTACACAATCCACTATAACTTAACTGGCCCTGAACACAGTAAAACTACACAATCCACTATAACTTACCTTACCCTGAACACAGTAAAACTACACAATACACTATAACTTACCTTGCACTGAACACAGTAAAACTGCACAATCCACTATAACTTACCTTGCCCTGAACACAGTAAAACTACACAATCCACTATAACTTACCTTGCCCTGAACACAGTAAAACTACACAATCCACTATAACTTACCTTGCTCAGAACACAGTAAAACTACACAATCCACTATAACTTAACTGGCCCTGAACAGAGTAAAACTACACTATCCACTATAACTTACATTGCCCTGAACACAGTAAAACTACACAAACCACTATAAATTACCTTGCCCAGAACACAGTAAAACTACACAATCCACTATAAATTACCTTGCTCTGAACACAGTAAAACTACACAATCCACTATAACTTAACTGGCCCTGAACACAGTAAAACTACACAATCCACTATAACTTAAGTGGCCCTGAACGCACTAAACTACAGAATCCACTATAACTTACCTTGCTCTGAACAAAGGAAACTACACAATCCACTATAACTTAACTGGCCCTGAACACAGTAAAACTACACAATCCACTATAAGTTACCTTGCTCTGAACACAGTAAAACTACACAATCCACTATAACTGAACTAGCCCTGAACACAGTAAAACTACACAATCCACTATAACTTAACTGGCCCTGAACACAGTAAAACTGCACAATCCACTATAACTTAACTGGCCCTGAACACAGTAATACTACACAATCCACTATAACTTAACTGGCCCTGAACACACTAAACTACAGAATCCACCATAACTTACCTTGCTCTGAACAAAGGAAACTACACAATCCACTATAACTTAACTGGCCCTGAACACAGTAAAACTACACAATCCACTATAACTCAACTGGCCCTGAACACAGTAAAACTACACAATCCACTATAAGTTACCTTGCTCTGAACACAGTAAAACTACACAATCCACTATAACTTAACTGGCCCTGAACACAGTAAAACTACACAATCCACTATAACTTACCTTGCCCTGAACACAGTAAAACTACACAATCCACTATAACTTACCTTGCCCTGAACACAGTAAAACTACACAATCCACTATAACTTACCTTGCACTGAACACAGTAACACTACACAATCCACTATAACTTACTTTGCCCTGAACACATTAAAACTACACAAACCACTATAAATTACCTTGCCCTAAACACAGTAGAACTTTATAATCCACTATAACTTAACTGGCACTGAACACATAAAACTACACGATCCACTATAATTTAACTGGCCCTGAACACAGTAAAACTACACAATCCACTATAAGTTACCTTGCTCTGAACACAGTAAAACTACACAATCCACTATAACTTAACTGGCCCTGAACACAGTAAAACTACACTATCCACTATAACTTACATGCCCTGAACACAGTAAAACTACACAAACCACTATAAATTACCTTGCCCTGAACACGGTAAAACTACACAATCCACTATAATTAACCTTGCCCTGAACACAGTAAAACTACACAATCCACTATAACTTACTTTGCCCTGAACACAGTAAAACTACACAATCCACTATAAATTACCTTGCTCTGAACACAGTAAAACTACACAATCCACTATGACTTAACTGGCCCTGAACACAGTAAAACTACACAATCCACTATAACTTAACTGGCCCTGAACACAGTAAAACTACACAATCCACTATAACTTACCTTGCCCTGAACACAGTAAAACTACACAATCCACTATAACTTACCTTGCCCTGAACACAGTAAAACTACACAATCCACTATAACTTACCTTGCACTGAACACAGTAACACTACACAATCCACTATAACTTACTTTGCCCTGAACACATTAAAACTACACAAACCACTATAAATTACCTTGCCCTAAACACAGTAAAACTTTATAATCCACTATAACTTAACTGGCACTGAACACATAAAACTACACGATCCACTATAATTTAACTGGCCCTGAACACAGTAAAACTACACAATCCACTATAAGTTACCTTGCTCTGAACACAGTAAAACTACACAATCCACTATAACTTAACTGGCCCTGAACACAGTAAAACTACACTATCCACTATAACTTACATGCCCTGAACACAGTAAAACTACACAAACCACTATAAATTACCTTGCCCTGAACACGGTAAAACTACACAATCCACTATAATTAACCTTGCCCTGAACACAGTAAAACTACACAATCCACGATAACTTACTTTGCCCTGAACACAGTAAAACTACACAATCCACTATAAATTACCTTGCTCTGAACACAGTAAAACTACACAATCCACTATGACTTAACTGGCCCTGAACACAGTAAAACTACACAATCCACTATAACTGAACTGGCCCTGAACACAGTAAAACTACACAATCCACTATAACTTAACTGGCCCTGAACACAGTAAAACTGCACAATCCACTATAACTTAACTGGCCCTGAACACAGTAATACTACACAATCCACTATAACTTACTTTGCCCTGAACACAGTAAAGCAACATAATCCACTATAACCTACCTTGCCCTGATCACAGTAAAACTACACAATCCACTATAACTTATCTTGCACTGAACACAGTAAAACTTCACAATCCACTATAACTTACCTTGCCCTGAACACAGTAAAACCACACAATCCACTATAAATTACCTTGCACTGAACACAGTAAAATTACACGATCCACTATAACTTACTTTGCCCTGAAAACAGTAAAACTACACAATCCACTATAAATTACCTTGCTCTGAACAGAGTAAAACTACACGATCCACTATAACTTAACTGGCCCTGAACAGTGTAAAACTACGTAATCCACTATACCTTACCTTGCCCTGAACACAGTAAAACTACACAATCCACTATAGCTTACATTACTCTGAACACAGTAAAACTACACAATCCACTATAAATTACCTTGTTCTGTACACAGTAAAACTACACAATCCACTATAGCTTACCTTGCCCTGAAAACAGTAGAACTACACAATCCACTATAAATTACCTTGTTCTGAACACAGTAAAACTACACAATCCACTATAACGTACCTTGCTCTGAACACAGTAAAACTACACGATCCACTATAACTTACTTTGCCATGAACACAGTAAAACTACACAATCCACTATAACTTACCTTGCACTGAACACAGTAAAACTACACAATCCACTATAAATTACCTTGCCCTGAACACAATAAAACTACACAATCCACTATAAATTACCTTGCCCTGAACACATTAAAACTACAAAAACCTCTATAAATTACCTTGCTCTAAACACAGTAAAACTTTATAATCCACTATAACTTAACTGGCCCTGAACACAGTAAAACTACACAATCCACTATAATTTAACTGGCCCTGAACACAGTAAAACTACACAATCCACTATAAGTTACCTTGCTCTGAACACAGTAAAACTACACAATCCACTATAACTTGACTGGCCCTGAACACAGTAAAACTACACAATCCACTATATCTTACCTTGCCTTGAACACAGTAAAACTACACAATCCACTATAACTTACATTGCCCTGAACACAATAAAACTACACAAACCACTATAAATTACCTTGCCCTGAACACAGTAAAACTACACAATCCACTATAAATTACCTTGCCCTGAACACAGTAAAACTACACAATCCACTATAAATTACCTTGCTTTGAACACAGTAAAACTACACAATCCACTATAACTTAACTGGCACTGAACTCAGTAACACTACACAATCCACTATAACTTAACTGGCCCTGAACACACTAAACTACAGAATCCACTATAACTTACCTTGATCTGAACAAAGGAAACTATACAATCCACTATAACTGAACTGGCCCTTAACACAGTAAAACTACACAATCCACTATAACTTAACTGGCCCTGAACACAATAAAATTACACAATCCACTATAACTTAACTGGCCCTGAACACAGTAATACTATACAATCCACTATAACTTAACTGGCCCTGAACACACTAAACTACAGAATCCACCATAACTTACCTTGCTCTGAACAAAGGAAACTACACAATCCACTATAACTTAACTGGCCCTGAACACAGTAAAACTACACAATCCACTACAACTTAACTGGCCCTGAACACAGTAACACTAGACAATCCACTATAACTTAACTGGCCCTGAACACAGTAAAACTACACGATCCACTTTAGCTTACCTTGCCCTGAAAACAGTAGAACTACACAATCCACTATAAATTACCTTGTTCTGAACACAGTAAAACTACACATTCCACTATAACATACCTTGCTCTGAACACAGTAAAACTACACAATCCACTATAACTTACCTTGCCTTGAACACAGTAAAACTACACAATCCACTATAACTTACATTGCCCTGAACACAATAAAACTACACAAACCACTATAAATTACCTTGCCCTGAACACAGTAAAACTACACAATCCACTATAAATTACCTTGCCCTGAACACAGTAAAACTACACAATCCACTATAACTTTTTTTGCCCTGAACACAGTAAATCTACACAATCCACTATAACTTAACTGGCCCTGATCACAGTAAAACTACACAATCCACTATAAATTACCTTGCTTTGAACAAGGTAAAACTACACAATCCACTATAACTTAACTGGCACTGAACACAGTAAAACTACACAATCCACTATAACTTAACAGGCCCTGAACACACTAAACTACAGAATCCACTATAACTTACCTTGATCTGAACAAAGGAAACTATACAATCCACTATAACTGAACTGGCCCTGAACACAGTAAAACTACACAATCCACTATAACTTAACTGGCCCTGAACACAATAAAATTACAGAATCCACTATAACTTAACTGGCCCTGAACACAGTAATACTACACAATCCACTATAACTTAACTGGCCCTGAACACACTAAACTACAGAATCCACCATAACTTACCTTGCTCTGAACAAAGGAAACTACACAATCTACTATAACTTAACTGGCCCTGAATACAGTAAAACTACACAATCCACTATAACTTAACTGGCCCTGAACACAGTAAAACTACACAATCCACTATAACTTACCTTACCCTGAACACAGTAAAACTACACAATACACTATAACTTACCTTGCACTGAACACAGTAAAACTGCACAATCCACTATAACTTACCTTGCCCTGAACACAGTAAAACTACACAATCCACTATAACTTACCTTGCCCTGAACACAGTAAAACTACACAATCCACTATAACTTACCTTGCTCAGAACACAGTAAAACTACACAATCCACTATAACTTAACTGGCCCTGAACAGAGTAAAACTACACTATCCACTATAACTTACATTGCCCTGAACACAGTAAAACTACACAAACCACTATAAATTACCTTGCCCAGAACACAGTAAAACTACACAATCCACTATAAATTACCTTGCTCTGAACACAGTAAAACTACACAATCCACTATAACTTAACTGGCCCTGAACACAGTAAAACTACACAATCCACTATAACTTAAGTGGCCCTGAACGCACTAAACTACAGAATCCACTATAACTTACCTTGCTCTGAACAAAGGAAACTACACAATCCACTATAACTTAACTGGCCCTGAACACAGTAAAACTACACAATCCACTATAAGTTACCTTGCTCTGAACACAGTAAAACTACACAATCCACTATAACTGAACTAGCCCTGAACACAGTAAAACTACACAATCCACTATAACTTAACTGGCCCTGAACACAGTAAAACTGCACAATCCACTATAATTTAACTGGCCCTGAACACAGTAATACTACACAATCCACTATAACTTAACTGGCCCTGAACACACTAAACTACAGAATCCACCATAACTTACCTTGCTCTGAACAAAGGAAACTACACAATCCACTATAACTTAACTGGCCCTGAACACAGTAAAACTACACAATCCACTACAACTTAACTGGCCCTGAACACAGTAAAACTACACAATCCACTATAACTCAACTGGCCCTGAACACAGTAAAACTACACAATCCACTATAAGTTACCTTGCTCTGAACACAGTAAAACTACACAATCCACTATAACTTAACTGGCCCTGAACACAGTAAAACTACACAATCCACTATAACTTACCTTGCCCTGAACACAGTAAAACTACACAATCCACTATAACTTACCTTGCCCTGAACACAGTAAAACTACACAATCCACTATAACTTACCTTGCACTGAACACAGTAACACTACACAATCCACTATAACTTACTTTGCCCTGAACACATTAAAACTACACAAACCACTATAAATTACCTTGCCCTAAACACAGTAGAACTTTATAATCCACTATAACTTAACTGGCACTGAACACATAAAACTACACGATCCACTATAATTTAACTGGCCCTGAACACAGTAAAACTACACAATCCACTATAAGTTACCTTGCTCTGAACACAGTAAAACTACACAATCCACTATAACTTAACTGGCCCTGAACACAGTAAAACTACACTATCCACTATAACTTACATGCCCTGAACACAGTAAAACTACACAAACCACTATAAATTACCTTGCACTGAACACGGTAAAACTACACAATCCACTATAATTAACCTTGCCCTGAACACAGTAAAACTACACAATCCACTATAACTTACTTTGCCCTGAACACAGTAAAACTACACAATCCACTATAAATTACCTTGCTCTGAACACAGTAAAACTACACAATCCACTATGACTTAACTGGCCCTGAACACAGTAAAACTACACAATCCACTATAACTGAACTGGCCCTGAACACAGTAAAACTACACAATCCACTATAACTTAACTGGCCCTGAACACAGTAAAACTGCACAATCCACTATAACTTAACTGGCCCTGAACACAGTAATACTACACAATCCACTATAACTTACTTTGCCCTGAACACAGTAAAGCAACATAATCCACTATAACCTACCTTGCCCTGATCACAGTAAAACTACACAATCCACTATAACTTATCTTGCACTGAACACAGTAAAACTTCACAATCCACTATAACTTACCTTGCCCTGAACACAGTAAAACCACACAATCCACTATAAATTACCTTGCACTGAACACAGTAAAATTACACGATCCACTATAACTTACTTTGCCCTGAAAACAGTAAAACTACACAATCCACTATAAATTACCTTGCTCTGAACAGAGTAAAACTACACGATCCACTATAACTTAACTGGCCCTGAACAGTGTAAAACTACGTAATCCACTATACCTTACCTTGCCCTGAACACAGTAAAACTACACAATCCACTATAGCTTACATTACTCTGAACACAGTAAAACTACACAATCCACTATAAATTACCTTGTTCTGAACACAGTAAAACTACACAATCCACTATAGCTTACCTTGCCCTGAAAACAGTAGAACTACACAATCCACTATAAATTACCTTGTTCTGAACACAGTAAAACTACACAATCCACTATAACGTACCTTGCTCTGAACACAGTAAAACTACACAATCCACTATAACTTACCTTGCACTGAACACAGTAAAACTACACAATCCACTATAAATTACCTTGACCTGAACACAATAAAACTACACAATCCACTATAAATTACCTTGCCCTGAACACATTAAAACTACAAAAACCTGTATAAATTACCTTGCTCTAAACACAGTAAAACTTTATAATCCACTATAACTTAACTGGCCCTGAACACAGTAAAACTACACAATCCACTATAATTTAACTGGCCCTGAACACAGTAAAACTACACAATCCACTATAAGTTACCTTGCTCTGAACACAGTAAAACTACACAATCCACTATAACTTGACTGGCCCTGAACACAGTAAAACTACACAATCCACTATATCTTACCTTGCCTTGAACACAGTAAAACTACACAATCCACTATAACTTACATTGCCCTGAACACAATAAAACTACACAAACCACTATAAATTACCTTGCCCTGAACACAGTAAAACTACACAATCCACTATAAATTACCTTGCCCTGAACACAGTAAAACTACACAATCCACTATAAATTACCTTGCTTTGAACACAGTAAAACTACACAATCCACTATAACTTAACTGGCACTGAACTCAGTAACACTACACAATCCACTATAACTTAACTGGCCCTGAACACAGTAAAACTGCACAATCCACTATAACTTAACTGGCCCTGAACACAGTAATACTACACAATCCACTATAACTTACTTTGCCCTGAACACAGTAAAGCAACATAATCCACTATAACCTACCTTGCCCTGATCACAGTAAAACTACACAATCCACTATAACTTATCTTGCACTGAACACAGTAAAACTTCACAATCCACTATAACTTACCTTGCCCTGAACACAAATAAAACCACACAATCCACTATAAATTACCTTGCACTGAACACAGTAAAATTACACGATCCACTATAACTTACTTTGCCCTGAAAACAGTAAAACTACACAATCCACTATAAATTACCTTGCTCTGAACAGAGTAAAACTACACGATCCACTATAACTTAACTGGCCCTGAACAGTGTAAAACTACGTAATTCACTATACCTTACCTTGCCCTGAACACAGTAAAACTACACAATCCACTATAGCTTACATTACTCTGAACACAGTAAAACTACACAATCCACTATAAATTACCTTGTTCTGAACACAGTAAAACTACACAATCCACTATAGCTTACCTTGCCCTGAAAACAGTAGAACTACACAATCCACTATAAATTACCTTGTTCTGAACACAGTAAAACTACACAATCCACTATAACGTACCTTGCTCTGAACACAGTAAAACTACACAATCCACTATAACTTACCTTGCACTGAACACAGTAAAACTACACAATCCACTATAAATTACCTTGCCCTGAACACAATAAAACTACACAATCCACTATAAATTACCTTGCCCTGAACACATTAAAACTACAAAAACCTCTATAAATTACCTTGCTCTGAACACAGTAAAACTTTATAATCCACTATAACTTAACTGGCCCTGAACACAGTAAAACTACACAATCCACTATAATTTAACTGGCCCTGAACACAGTAAAACTACACAATCCACTATAAGTTACCTTGCTCTGAACACAGTAAAACTACACAATCCACTATAACTTGACTGGCCCTGAACACAGTAAAACTACACAATCCACTATATCTTACCTTGCCTTGAATACAGTAAAACTACACAATCCACTATAACTTACATTGCCCTGAACACAATAAAACTACACAAACCACTATAAATTACCTTGCCCTGAACACAGTAAAACTACACAATCCACTATAAATTACCTTGCCCTGAACACAGTAAAACTACACAATCCACTATAAATTACCTTGCTTTGAACACAGTAAAACTACACAATCCACTATAACTTAACTGGCACTGAACTCAGTAACACTACACAATGCACTATAACTTAACTGGCCCTGAACACACTAAACTACAGAATCCACTATAACTTACCTTGATCTGAACAAAGGAAACTATACAATGCACTATAACTTAACTGGCCCTGAACACAATAAAATTACACAATCCACTATAACTTAACTGGCCCTGAACACAGTAATACTATACAATCCACTATAACTTAACTGGCCCTGAACACACTAAACTACAGAATCCACCATAACTTACTTTGCTCTGAACAAAGGAAACTACACAATCCACTATAACTTAACTGGCCCTGAACACAGTAAAACTACACAATCCACTACAACTTAACTGGCCCTGAACACAGTAACACTAGACAATCCACTATAACTTAACTGGCCCTGAACACAGTAAAACTACACGATCCACTATAAGTTACCTTGCTCTGAACACAGTAAACCTACACAATCCACTATAACTTAACTAGCCCTGAACACAGTAAAACTACACAATCCACTATAACTTACCTTGCCCTGAACACAGTAAAACTACACAATCCACTATAACTTACCTTGCACTGAACACAGTAAAACTACACAATCCACTATAACTTACCTTGCACTGAACACAGTAAAACTACACAATCCACTATAACTTACCTTGCCATGAACACAGTAAAACTACACAATCCACTATAACTTACCTTGCACTGAACACAGTAAAACTACACAATCCACTATAACTTACCTTGCTCTGAACATAGTAAAACTACACAATCCACTATAACTTAACTGGCCCTGAACACAGTAAAACTGCACAATCCACTATAACTTAACTGGCCCTGAACACAGTAATACTACACAATCCACTATAACTTAACTGGCCCTGAACACACTAAACTACAGAATCCACCATAACTTACCTTGCTCTGAACAAAGGAAACTACACAATCCACTATAACTTAACTGGCCCTGAACACAGTAAAACTACACAATCCACTACAACTTAACTGGCCCTGAACACAGTAAAACTACACAATCCACTATAACTCAACTGGCCCTGAACACAGTAAAACTACACAATCCACTATAAGTTACCTTGCTCTGAACACAGTAAAACTACACAATCCACTATAACTTAACTGGCCCTGAACACAGTAAAACTACACAATCCACTATAACTTACCTTGCCCTGAACACAGTAAAACTACACAATCCACTATAACTTACCTTGCCCTGAACACAGTAAAACTACACAATCCACTATAACTTACCTTGCACTGAACACAGTAACACTACACAATCCACTATAACTTACTTTGCCCTGAACACATTAAAACTACACAAACCACTATAAATTACCTTGCCCTAAACACAGTAGAACTTTATAATCCACTATAACTTAACTGGCACTGAACACATAAAACTACACGATCCACTATAATTTAACTGGCCCTGAACACAGTAAAACTACACAATCCACTATAAGTTACCTTGCTCTGAACACAGTAAAACTACACAATCCACTATAACTTAACTGGCCCTGAACACAGTAAAACTACACTATCCACTATAACTTACATGCCCTGAACACAGTAAAACTACACAAACCACTATAAATTACCTTGCACTGAACACGGTAAAACTACACAATCCACTATAATTAACCTTGCCCTGAACACAGTAAAACTACACAATCCACTATAACTTACTTTGCCCTGAACACAGTAAAACTACACAATCCACTATAAATTACCTTGCTCTGAACACAGTAAAACTACACAATCCACTATGACTTAACTGGCCCTGAACACAGTAAAACTACACAATCCACTATAACTGAACTGGCCCTGAACACAGTAAAACTACACAATCCACTATAACTTAACTGGCCCTGAACACAGTAAAACTGCACAATCCACTATAACTTAACTGGCCCTGAACACAGTAATACTACACAATCCACTATAACTTACTTTGCCCTGAACACAGTAAAGCAACATAATCCACTATAACCTACCTTGCCCTGATCACAGTAAAACTACACAATCCACTATAACTTATCTTGCACTGAACACAGTAAAACTTCACAATCCACTATAACTTACCTTGCCCTGAACACAGTAAAACCACACAATCCACTATAAATTACCTTGCACTGAACACAGTAAAATTACACGATCCACTATAACTTACTTTGCCCTGAAAACAGTAAAACTACACAATCCACTATAAATTACCTTGCTCTGAACAGAGTAAAACTACACGATCCACTATAACTTAACTGGCCCTGAACAGTGTAAAACTACGTAATCCACTATACCTTACCTTGCCCTGAACACAGTAAAACTACACAATCCACTATAGCTTACATTACTCTGAACACAGTAAAACTACACAATCCACTATAAATTACCTTGTTCTGAACACAGTAAAACTACACAATCCACTATAGCTTACCTTGCCCTGAAAACAGTAGAACTACACAATCCACTATAAATTACCTTGTTCTGAACACAGTAAAACTACACAATCCACTATAACGTACCTTGCTCTGAACACAGTAAAACTACACAATCCACTATAACTTACCTTGCACTGAACACAGTAAAACTACACAATCCACTATAAATTACCTTGACCTGAACACAATAAAACTACACAATCCACTATAAATTACCTTGCCCTGAACACATTAAAACTACAAAAACCTGTATAAATTACCTTGCTCTAAACACAGTAAAACTTTATAATCCACTATAACTTAACTGGCCCTGAACACAGTAAAACTACACAATCCACTATAATTTAACTGGCCCTGAACACAGTAAAACTACACAATCCACTATAAGTTACCTTGCTCTGAACACAGTAAAACTACACAATCCACTATAACTTGACTGGCCCTGAACACAGTAAAACTACACAATCCACTATATCTTACCTTGCCTTGAACACAGTAAAACTACACAATCCACTATAACTTACATTGCCCTGAACACAATAAAACTACACAAACCACTATAAATTACCTTGCCCTGAACACAGTAAAACTACACAATCCACTATAAATTACCTTGCCCTGAACACAGTAAAACTACACAATCCACTATAAATTACCTTGCTTTGAACACAGTAAAACTACACAATCCACTATAACTTAACTGGCACTGAACTCAGTAACACTACACAATCCACTATAACTTAACTGGCCCTGAACACAGTAAAACTGCACAATCCACTATAACTTAACTGGCCCTGAACACAGTAATACTACACAATCCACTATAACTTACTTTGCCCTGAACACAGTAAAGCAACATAATCCACTATAACCTACCTTGCCCTGATCACAGTAAAACTACACAATCCACTATAACTTATCTTGCACTGAACACAGTAAAACTTCACAATCCACTATAACTTACCTTGCCCTGAACACAAATAAAACCACACAATCCACTATAAATTACCTTGCACTGAACACAGTAAAATTACACGATCCACTATAACTTACTTTGCCCTGAAAACAGTAAAACTACACAATCCACTATAAATTACCTTGCTCTGAACAGAGTAAAACTACACGATCCACTATAACTTAACTGGCCCTGAACAGTGTAAAACTACGTAATTCACTATACCTTACCTTGCCCTGAACACAGTAAAACTACACAATCCACTATAGCTTACATTACTCTGAACACAGTAAAACTACACAATCCACTATAAATTACCTTGTTCTGAACACAGTAAAACTACACAATCCACTATAGCTTACCTTGCCCTGAAAACAGTAGAACTACACAATCCACTATAAATTACCTTGTTCTGAACACAGTAAAACTACACAATCCACTATAACGTACCTTGCTCTGAACACAGTAAAACTACACAATCCACTATAACTTACCTTGCACTGAACACAGTAAAACTACACAATCCACTATAAATTACCTTGCCCTGAACACAATAAAACTACACAATCCACTATAAATTACCTTGCCCTGAACACATTAAAACTACAAAAACCTCTATAAATTACCTTGCTCTGAACACAGTAAAACTTTATAATCCACTATAACTTAACTGGCCCTGAACACAGTAAAACTACACAATCCACTATAATTTAACTGGCCCTGAACACAGTAAAACTACACAATCCACTATAAGTTACCTTGCTCTGAACACAGTAAAACTACACAATCCACTATAACTTGACTGGCCCTGAACACAGTAAAACTACACAATCCACTATATCTTACCTTGCCTTGAACACAGTAAAACTACACAATCCACTATAACTTACATTGCCCTGAACACAATAAAACTACACAAACCACTATAAATTACCTTGCCCTGAACACAGTAAAACTACACAATCCACTATAAATTACCTTGCCCTGAACACAGTAAAACTACACAATCCACTATAAATTACCTTGCTTTGAACACAGTAAAACTACACAATCCACTATAACTTAACTGGCACTGAACTCAGTAACACTACACAATGCACTATAACTTAACTGGCCCTGAACACACTAAACTACAGAATCCACTATAACTTACCTTGATCTGAACAAAGGAAACTATACAATCCACTATAACTTAACTGGCCCTGAACACAATAAAATTACACAATCCACTATAACTTAACTGGCCCTGAACACAGTAATACTATACAATCCACTATAACTTAACTGGCCCTGAACACACTAAACTACAGAATCCACCATAACTTACTTTGCTCTGAACAAAGGAAACTACACAATCCACTATAACTTAACTGGCCCTGAACACAGTAAAACTACACAATCCACTACAACTTAACTGGCCCTGAACACAGTAACACTAGACAATCCACTATAACTTAACTGGCCCTGAACACAGTAAAACTACACGATCCACTATAAGTTACCTTGCTCTGAACACAGTAAACCTACACAATCCACTATAACTTAACTAGCCCTGAACACAGTAAAACTACACAATCCACTATAACTTACCTTGCCCTGAACACAGTAAAACTACACAATCCACTATAACTTACCTTGCACTGAACACAGTAAAACTACACAATCCACTATAACTTACCTTGCACTGAACACAGTAAAACTACACAATCCACTATAACTTACCTTGCCATGAACACAGTAAAACTACACAATCCACTATAACTTACCTTGCACTGAACACAGTAAAACTACACAATCCACTATAACTTACCTTGCTCTGAACATAGTAAAACTACTCAATCCACTATAACTTACTTTGCCCTGAATACAGTAAAACTACACAATCCACTATACCTTACCTTGCTCTGAACCCAGTAGAACTACACAATCCACTATACCTTACCTTGCACTGAACATAGTAAAACTACACAATCCACTATACCTTACCTTGCACTGAACACAGTAAAACTACACAATCCACTATAACTTACCTTGCCCTGAACACAGTAAAACTACACAATCCACTATTACTTACTTTGCCCTGAACAGAATAAAACTACACGATCCACTATGAATTACCTTGCTCTGAACACAGTAAAACTACACAATCCACTATAACTTACGTTGCCCTGAACACAGTAAAACTACACAATCCACTATTACTTACCTTGCCCTGAACACAGTAATACTACACAATCCACTATAACTTACTTTGCCCTGAACACAGTAAAACTACATAATCCACTATAACTTACTCCACTTGCCCTAAACACAGTAAAACTACACAATCCACTATAACTTATCTTGCACTGAACACAGTAAAACTTCACAATCCACTATAACTTACCTTGCCCTGAACACAGTAAAACTACACTATCCACTATAAATTACCTTGCCCTGAACACAGTAAAACTACACAATCCACTATAACTTACTTTGCTCTGAACACAGTACAACTAGACAATCCACTATAACTTACATTGCCCTGAACACATTAAAACTACACAAACCACTATAAATTACCTTGCCCTGAACACAGTAATACTACACAATCCACTATAACTTAACTGGCCCTGAACACACTAAACTACAGAATCCACCATAACTTACCTTGCTCTGAACAAAGGAAACTACACAATCCACTATAAGTTAACTGGCCCTGAACACAGTAAAACTACACAATCCACTACAACTTAACTGGCCCTGAACACAGTAAAAGTACACAATCCACTATAACTCAACTGGCCCTGAACACAGTAAAACTACACAATCCACTATAAGTTACCTTGCTCTGAACACAGTAAAACTACACAATCCACTATAACTTAACTGGCCCTGAACACAGTAAAACTACACAATCCACTATAACTTACCTTGCCCTGAACACAGTAAAACTACACAATCCACTATAACTTACCTTGCACTGAACACAGTAAAACTACACAATCCACTATAACTTACCTTGCCCTGAACACAGTAAAACTACACAATCCACTATAAATTACCTTGCCCTGAACACAGTAAAACTACACAATCCACTATAAATTACCTTGCCCTGAACACATTAAAACTACAAAAACCTCTATAAATTACCTTGCTCTAAACACAGTAAAACTTTATAATCCACTATAACTTAACTGGCCCTGAACACAGTAAAACTACACAATCCACTATAATTTAACTGGCCCTGAACACAGTAAAACTACACAATCCACTATAAGTTACCTTGCTCTGAACACAGTAAAACTACACAATCCACTATAATTTAACTGGCCCTGAACACAGTAAAACTACACAATCCACTATAAGTTACCTTGCTCTGAACACAGTAAAACTACACAATCCACTATAACTTGACTGGCCCTGAACACAGTAAAACTACACAATCCACTATATCTTACCTTGCCTTGAACACAGTAAAACTACACAATCCACTATAACTTACATTGCCCTGAACACAATAAAACTACACAAACCACTATAAATTACCTTGCCCTGAACACAGTAAAACTACACAATCCACTATAAATTACCTTGCCCTGAACACAGTAAAACTACACAATCCACTATAAATTACCTTGCTTTGAACACAGTAAAACTACACAATCCACTATAACTTAACTGGCACTGAACTCAGTAACACTACACAATCCACTATAACTTAACTGGCCCTGAACACAGTAAAACTGCACAATCCACTATAACTTAACTGGCCCTGAACACAGTAATACTACACAATCCACTATAACTTACTTTGCCCTGAACACAGTAAAGCAACATAATCCACTATAACCTACCTTGCCCTGATCACAGTAAAACTACACAATCCACTATAACTTATCTTGCACTGAACACAGTAAAACTTCACAATCCACTATAACTTACCTTGCCCTGAACACAGTAAAACCACACAATCCACTATAAATTACCTTGCACTGAACACAGTAAAATTACACGATCCACTATAACTTACTTTGCCCTGAAAACAGTAAAACTACACAATCCACTATAAATTACCTTGCTCTGAACAGAGTAAAACTACACGATCCACTATAACTTAACTGGCCCTGAACAGTGTAAAACTACGTAATTCACTATACCTTACCTTGCCCTGAACACAGTAAAACTACACAATCCACTATAGCTTACATTACTCTGAACACAGTAAAACTACACAATCCACTATAAATTACCTTGTTCTGAACACAGTAAAACTACACAATCCACTATAGCTTACCTTGCCCTGAAAACAGTAGAACTACACAATCCACTATAAATTACCTTGTTCTGAACACAGTAAAACTACACAATCCACTATAACGTACCTTGCTCTGAACACAGTAAAACTACACAATCCACTATAACTTACCTTGCACTGAACACAGTAAAACTACACAATCCACTATAAATTACCTTGCCCTGAACACAATAAAACTACACAATCCACTATAAATTACCTTGCCCTGAACACATTAAAACTACAAAAACCTCTATAAATTACCTTGCTCTGAACACAGTAAAACTTTATAATCCACTATAACTTAACTGGCCCTGAACACAGTAAAACTACACAATCCACTATAATTTAACTGGCCCTGAACACAGTAAAACTACACAATCCACTATAAGTTACCTTGCTCTGAACACAGTAAAACTACACAATCCACTATAACTTGACTGGCCCTGAACACAGTAAAACTACACAATCCACTATATCTTACCTTGCCTTGAACACAGTAAAACTACACAATCCACTATAACTTACATTGCCCTGAACACAATAAAACTACACAAACCACTATAAATTACCTTGCCCTGAACACAGTAAAACTACACAATCCACTATAAATTACCTTGCCCTGAACACAGTAAAACTACACAATCCACTATAAATTACCTTGCTTTGAACACAGTAAAACTACACAATCCACTATAACTTAACTGGCACTGAACTCAGTAACACTACACAATGCACTATAACTTAACTGGCCCTGAACACACTAAACTACAGAATCCACTATAACTTACCTTGATCTGAACAAAGGAAACTATACAATCCACTATAACTGAACTGGCCCTTAACACAGTAAAACTACACAATCCACTATAACTTAACTGGCCCTGAACACAATAAAATTACACAATCCACTATAACTTAACTGGCCCTGAACACAGTAATACTATACAATCCACTATAACTTAACTGGCCCTGAACACACTAAACTACAGAATCCACCATAACTTACCTTGCTCTGAACAAAGGAAACTACACAATCCACTATAACTTAACTGGCCCTGAACACAGTAAAACTACACAATCCACTACAACTTAACTGGCCCTGAACACAGTAACACTAGACAATCCACTATAACTTAACTGGCCCTGAACACAGTAAAACTACACGATCCACTATAAGTTACCTTGCTCTGAACACAGTAAACCTACACAATCCACTATAACTTAACTAGCCCTGAACACAGTAAAACTACACAATCCACTATAACTTACCTTGCCCTGAACACAGTAAAACTACACAATCCACTATAACTTACCTTGCACTGAACACAGTAAAACTACACAATCCACTATAACTTACCTTGCACTGAACACAGTAAAACTACACAATCCACTATAACTTACCTTGCCATGAACACAGTAAAACTACACAATCCACTATAACTTACCTTGCACTGAACACAGTAAAACTACACAATCCACTATAACTTACCTTGCTCTGAACATAGTAAAACTACTCAATCCACTATAACTTACTTTGCCCTGAATACAGTAAAACTACACAATCCACTATACCTTACCTTGCTCTGAACCCAGTAGAACTACACAATCCACTATACCTTACCTTGCACTGAACATAGTAAAACTACACAATCCACTATACCTTACCTTGCACTGAACACAGTAAAACTACACAATCCACTATAACTTACCTTGCCCTGAACACAGTAAAACTACACAATCCACTATTACTTACTTTGCCCTGAACAGAATAAAACTACACGATCCACTATGAATTACCTTGCTCTGAACACAGTAAAACTACACAATCCACTATAACTTACGTTGCCCTGAACACAGTAAAACTACACAATCCACTATTACTTACCTTGCCCTGAACACAGTAATACTACACAATCCACTATAACTTACTTTGCCCTGAACACAGTAAAACTACATAATCCACTATAACTTACTCCACTTGCCCTAAACACAGTAAAACTACACAATCCACTATAACTTATCTTGCACTGAACACAGTAAAACTTCACAATCCACTATAACTTACCTTGCCCTGAACACAGTAAAACTACACTATCCACTATAAATTACCTTGCTCTGAACACAGTAAAACTACACAATCCACTATAACTTAACTGGCCCTGAACACAGTAAAACTACACAATCCACTATAACTTACCTTGCCCTGAACACAGTAAAACTACACAATCCACTATAACTTACCTTGCACTGAACACAGTAAAACTACACAATCCACTATAACTTACCTTGCCCTGAACACAGTAAAACTACACAATCCACTATAAATTACCTTGCCCTGAACACAGTAAAACTACACAATCCACTATAAATTACCTTGCCCTGAACACATTAAAACTACAAAAACCTCTATAAATTACCTTGCTCTAAACACAGTAAAACTTTATAATCCACTATAACTTAACTGGCCCTGAACACAGTAAAACTACACAATCCACTATAATTTAACTGGCCCTGAACACAGTAAAACTACACAATCCACTATAAGTTACCTTGCTCTGAACACAGTAAAACTACACAATCCACTATAACTTGACTGGCCCTGAACACAGTAAAACTACACAATCCACTATAACTTACATTGCCCTGAACACAATAAAACTACACAAACCACTATAAATTACCTTGCCCTGAACACAGTAAAACTACACAATCCACTATAAATTACCTTGCCCTGAACACAGTAAAACTACACAATCCACTATAAATTACCTTGCTTTGAACACAGTAAAACTACACAATCCACTATAACTTAACTGGCACTGAACTCAGTAACACTACACAATCCACTATAACTTAACTGGCCCTGAACACAGTAAAACTGCACAATCCACTATAACTTAACTGGCCCTGAACACAGTAATACTACACAATCCACTATAACTTACTTTGCCCTGAACACAGTAAAGCAACATAATCCACTATAACCTACCTTGCCCTGATCACAGTAAAACTACACAATCCACTATAACTTATCTTGCACTGAACACAGTAAAACTTCACAATCCACTATAACTTACCTTGCCCTGAACACAGTAAAACCACACAATCCACTATAAATTACCTTGCACTGAACACAGTAAAATTACACGATCCACTATAACTTACTTTGCCCTGAAAACAGTAAAACTACACAATCCACTATAAATTACCTTGCTCTGAACAGAGTAAAACTACACGATCCACTATAACTTAACTGGCCCTGAACAGTGTAAAACTACGTAATCCACTATAACTTACCTTGCCCTGAACACAGTAAAACTACACAATCCACTATAGCTTACATTACTCTGAACACAGTAATACTACACAATCCACTATAAATTACCTTGTTCTGAACACAGTAAAACTACACAATCCACTATAGCTTACCTTGCCCTGAAAACAGTAGAACTACACAATCCACTATAAATTACCTTGTTCTGAACACAGTAAAACTACACAATCCACTATAACGTACCTTGCTCTGAACACAGTAAAACTACACAATCCACTATAACTTACCTTGCACTGAACACAGTAAAACTACACAATCCACTATAAATTACCTTGCCCTGAACACAATAAAACTACACAATCCACTATAAATTACCTTGCCCTGAACACATTAAAACTACAAAAACCTCTATAAATTACCTTGCTCTAAACACAGTAAAACTTTATAATCCACTATAACTTAACTGGCCCTGAACACAGTAAAACTACACAATCCTCTATAATTTAACTGGCCCTGAACACAGTAAAACTACACAATCCACTATAAGTTACCTTGCTCTGAACACAGTAAAACTACACAATCCACTATAACTTGACTGGCCCTGAACACAGTAAAACTACACAATCCACTATATCTTACCTTGCCTTGAACACAGTAAAACTACACAATCCACTATAACTTACATTGCCCTGAACACAATAAAACTACACAAACCACTATAAATTACCTTGCCCTGAACACAGTAAAACTACACAATCCACTATAAATTACCTTGCCCTGAACACAGTAAAACTACACAATCCACTATAAATTACCTTGCTTTGAACACAGTAAAACTACACAATCCACTATAACTTAACTGGCACTGAACTCAGTAACACTACACAATGCACTATAACTTAACTGGCCCTGAACACACTAAACTACAGAATCCACTATAACTTACCTTGATCTGAACAAAGGAAACTATACAATCCACTATAACTGAACTGGCCCTTAACACAGTAAAACTACACAATCCACTATAACTTAACTGGCCCTGAACACAATAAAATTACACAATCCACTATAACTTAACTGGCCCTGAACACAGTAATACTATACAATCCACTATAAGTTAACTGGCCCTGAACACACTAAACTACAGAATCCACCATAACTTACCTTGCTCTGAACAAAGGAAACTACACAATCCACTATAACTTAACTGGCCCTGAACACAGTAAAACTACACAATCCACTACAACTTAACTGGCCCTGAACACAGTAACACTAGACAATCCACTATAACTTAACTGGCCCTGAACACAGTAAAACTACACGATCCACTATAAGTTACCTTGCTCTGAACACAGTAAACCTACACAATCCACTATAACTTAACTAGCCCTGAACACAGTAAAACTACACAATCCACTATAACTTACCTTGCCCTGAACACAGTAAAACTACACAATCCACTATAACTTACCTTGCACTGAACACAGTAAAACTACACAATCCACTATAACTTACCTTGCACTGAACACAGTAAAACTACACAATCCACTATAACTTACCTTGCCATGAACACAGTAAAACTACACAATCCACTATAACTTACCTTGCACTGAACACAGTAAAACTACACAATCCACTATAACTTACCTTGCTCTGAACATAGTAAAACTACTCAATCCACTATAACTTACTTTGCCCTGAATACAGTAAAACTACACAATCCACTATACCTTACCTTGCTCTGAACCCAGTAGAACTACACAATCCACTATACCTTACCTTGCACTGAACATAGTAAAACTACACAATCCACTATACCTTACCTTGCACTGAACACAGTAAAACTACACAATCCACTATAACTTACCTTGCCCTGAACACAGTAAAACTACACAATCCACTATTACTTACTTTGCCCTGAACAGAATAAAACTACACGATCCACTATGAATTACCTTGCTCTGAACACAGTAAAACTACACAATCCACTATAACTTACGTTGCCCTGAACACAGTAAAACTACACAATCCACTATTACTTACCTTGCCCTGAACACAGTAATACTACACAATCCACTATAACTTACTTTGCCCTGAACACAGTAAAACTACATAATCCACTATAACTTACTCCACTTGCCCTAAACACAGTAAAACTACACAATCCACTATAACTTATCTTGCACTGAACACAGTAAAACTTCACAATCCACTATAACTTACCTTGCCCTGAACACAGTAAAACTACACTATCCACTATAAATTACCTTGCCCTGAACACAGTAAAACTACACAATCCACTATAACTTACTTTGCTCTGAACACAGTACAACTAGACAATCCACTATAACTTACATTGCCCTGAACACATTAAAACTACACAAACCACTATAAATTACCTTGCCCTGAACACAGTAATACTACACAATCCACTATAACTTAACTGGCCCTGAACACACTAAACTACAGAATCCACCATAACTTACCTTGCTCTGAACAAAGGAAACTACACAATCCACTATAAGTTAACTGGCCCTGAACACAGTAAAACTACACAATCCACTACAACTTAACTGGCCCTGAACACAGTAAAAGTACACAATCCACTATAACTCAACTGGCCCTGAACACAGTAAAACTACACAATCCACTATAAGTTACCTTGCTCTGAACACAGTAAAACTACACAATCCACTATAACTTAACTGGCCCTGAACACAGTAAAACTACACAATCCACTATAACTTACCTTGCCCTGAACACAGTAAAACTACACAATCCACTATAACTTACCTTGCACTGAACACAGTAAAACTACACAATCCACTATAACTTACCTTGCCCTGAACACAGTAAAACTACACAATCCACTATAACTTACCTTGCATTGAACACAGTAAAACTACACAATCCACTATAACTTACTTTGCCCTGAACACATTAAAACTACACAAACCACTATAAATTACCTTGCTCTAAACACAGTAAAACTTTATAATCCACTATAATTTAACTGGCCCTGAACACATAAAACTACACGATCCACTATAATTTAACTGGCCCTGAACACAGTAAAACTACACAATCCACTATAAGTTACCTTGCACTGAACACAGTAATACTACACAATCCACTATAACTTACTTTGCCCTGAACACAGTAAAGCAACATAATCCACTATAACCTACCTTGCCCTGATCACAGTAAAACTACACAATCCACTATAACTTATCTTGCACTGAACACAGTAAAACTTCACAATCCACTATAACTTACCTTGCCCTGAACACAGTAAAACCACACAATCCACTATAAATTACCTTGCACTGAACACAGTAAAATTACACGATCCACTATAACTTACTTTGCCCTGAAAACAGTAAAACTAAACAATCCACTATAAATTACCTTGCTCTGAACAGAGTAAAACTACACGATCCACTATAACTTAACTGGCCCTGAACAGTGTAAAACTACGTAATCCACTATACCTTACCTTGCCCTGAACACAGTAAAACTACACAATCCACTATAGCTTACATTACTCTGAACACAGTAAAACTACACAATCCACTATAAATTACCTTGTTCTGAACACAGTAAAACTACACAATCCACTATAGCTTACCTTGCCCTGAAAACAGTAAAACTACACAATCCACTATAACTTACCTTGCACTGAACACAGTAAAACTACACAATCCACTATAAATTACCTTGCCCTGAACACAATAAAACTACACAATCCACTATAAATTACCTTGCCCTGAACACATTAAAACTACAAAAACCACTATAAATTACCTTGCTCTAAACACAGTAAAACTTTATAATCCACTATAACTTAACTGGCCCTGAACACAGTAAAACTACACAATCCACTATAATTTAACTGGCCCTGAACACAGTAAAACTACATAATCCACTATAAGTTACCTTGCTCTGAACACAGTAAAACTACACAATCCACTATAACTTGACTGGCCCTGAACACAGTAAAACTACACAATCCACTATATCTTACCTTGCCTTGAACACAGTAAAACTACACAATCCACTATAACTTACATTGCCCTGAACACAATAAAACTACACAAACCACTATAAATTACCTTGCCCTGAACACAGTAAAACTACACAATCCACTATAAATTACCTTGCCCTGAACACAGTAAAACTACACAATCCACTATAAATTACCTTGCTTTGAACACAGTAAAACTACACAATCCACTATAACTTAACTGGCACTGAACTCAGTAAAACTACACAATCCACTATAACTTAACTGGCCCTGAACACACTAAACTACAGAATCCACTATAACTTACCTTGATCTGAACAAAGGAAACTATACAATCCACTATAACTGAACTGGCCCTTAACACAGTAAAACTACACAATCCACTATAACTTAACTGGCCCTGAACACAATAAAATTACACAATCCACTATAACTTAACTGGCCCTGAACACAGTAATACTATACAATCCACTATAACTTAACTGGCCCTGAACACACTAAACTACAGAATCCACCATAACTTACCTTGCTCTGAACAAAGGAAACTACACAATCCACTATAACTTAACTGGCCCTGAACACAGTAAAACTACACAATCCACTACAACTTAACTGGCCCTGAACACAGTAACACTAGACAATCCACTATAACTTAACTGGCCCTGAACACAGTAAAACTACACGATCCACTATAAGTTGCCTTGCTCTGAACACAGTAAACCTACACAATCCACTATAACTTAACTGGCCCTGAACACAGTAAAACTACACAATCCACTATAACTTACCTTGCCCTGAACACAGTAAAACTACACAATCCACTATAACTTACCTTGCACTGAACACAGTAAAACTACACAATCCACTATAACTTACCTTGCACTGAACACAGTAAAACTACACAATCCACTATAACTTACCTTGCCATGAACACAGTAAAACTACACAATCCACTATAACTTACCTTGCACTGAACACAGTAAAACTACACAATCCACTATAACTTACCTTGCTCTGAACATAGTAAAACTACTCAATCCACTATAACTTACTTTGCCCTGAATACAGTAAAACTACACAATCCACTATACCTTACCTTGCTCTGAACCCAGTAGAACTACACAATCCACTATACCTTACCTTGCACTGAACACAGTAAAACTACACAATCCACTATACCTTACCTTGCACTGAACACAGTAAAACTACACAATCCACTATAACTTACCTTGCCCTGAACACAGTAAAACTACACAATCCACTATTACTTACTTTGCCCTGAACAGAATAAAACTACACGATCCACTATGAATTACCTTGCTCTGAACACAGTAAAACTACACAATCCACTATAACTTACGTTGCCCTGAACACAGTAAAACTACACAATCCACTATTACTTACCTTGCCCTGAACACAGTAATACTACACAATCCACTATAACTTACTTTGCCCTGAACACAGTAAAACTACATAATCCACTATAACTTACTCCACTTGCCCTAAACACAGTAAAACTACACAATCCACTATAACTTATCTTGCACTGAACACAGTAAAACTTCACAATCCACTATAACTTACCTTGCCCTGAACACAGTAAAACTACACTATCCACTATAAATTACCTTGCCCTGAACACAGTAAAACTACACAATCCACTATAACTTACTTTGCTCTGAACACAGTACAACTAGACAATCCACTATAACTTACATTGCCCTGAACACATTAAAACTACACAAACCACTATAAATTACCTTGCCCTGAACACAGTAATACTACACAATCCACTATAACTTAACTGGCCCTGAACACACTAAACTACAGAATCCACCATAACTTACCTTGCTCTGAACAAAGGAAACTACACAATCCACTATAAGTTAACTGGCCCTGAACACAGTAAAACTACACAATCCACTACAACTTAACTGGCCCTGAACACAGTAAAAGTACACAATCCACTATAACTCAACTGGCCCTGAACACAGTAAAACTACACAATCCAATCTAAGTTACCTTGCTCTGAACACAGTAAAACTACACAATCCACTATAACTTAACTGGCCCTGAACACAGTAAAACTACACAATCCACTATAACTTACCTTGCCCTGAACACAGTAAAACTACACAATCCACTATAACTTACCTTGCACTGAACACAGTAAAACTACACAATCCACTATAACTTACCTTGCCCTGAACACAGTAAAACTACACAATCCACTATAACTTACCTTGCCCTGAACACAGTAAAACTACACAATCCACTATAACTTACCTTGCACTGAACACAGTAAAACTACACAATCCACTATAACTTACTTTGCCCTGAACACATTAAAACTACACAAACCACTATAAATTACGTTGCTCTAAACACAGTAAAACTTTATAATCCACTATAACTTAACTGGCCCTGAACACATAAAACTACACGATCCACTATAATTTAACTGGCCCTGAACACAGTAAAACTACACAATCCACTATAAGTTACCTTGCTCTGAACACAGTAAAACTACACAATCCACTATAACTTAACTGGCCCTGAACACAGTAAAACTACACTATCCACTATAACTTACATGCCCTGAACACAGTAAAACTACACAAACCACTATAAATTACCTTGCCCTGAACACGGTAAAACTACACAATCCACTATAATTAACCTTGCCCTGAACACAGTAAAACTACACAATCCACTATAACTTACTTTGCCCTGAACACAGTAAAATTACACAATCCACTATAAATTACCTTACCCTGAACACACTAAAACTACACAATCCACAATAACTTAACTGGCCCTGAACACAGTAAAACTACACAATCCACTATAACTGAACTGGCCCTGAACAGAGTAAAACTACACAATCCACTATAACTTAACTGGCCTTGAACACAATAAAACTACACAATCCACTATAACTTACCTTGCCCTGAACACAGTAATACTACACAATCCACTATAACTTACTTTGCCCTGAACACAGTAAAGCAACATAATCCACTATAACCTACCTTGCCCTGATCACAGTAAAACTACACAATCCACTATAACTTATCTTGCACTGAACACAGTAAAACTTCACAATCCACTATAACTTACCTTGCCCTGAACACAGTAAAACCACACAATCCACTATAAATTACCTTGCACTGAACACAGTAAAATTACATGATCCACTATAACTTACTTTGCCCTGAAAACAGTAAAACTACACAATCCACTATAAATTACCTTGCTCTGAACAGAGTAAAACTACACAATCCACTATAACTTAACTGGCCCTGAACACAGTAAAACTACGTAATCCACTAAACCTTACCTTGCCCTGAACACAGTAAAACTACACAATCCACTATAGCTTACATTGCTCTGAACACAGTAAAACTACACAATCCACTATAAATTACCTTGTTCTGAACACAGTAAAACTACACAATCCACTATACCTTACCTTGCCCTGAACACAGTAAAACTACACAATCCACTATAGCTTACCTTGCTCTGAAAACAGTAAAACTACACAATCCACTATAACGTACCTTGCTCTGAACACAGTAAAACTACACGATCCACTATAACTTACTTTGCCATGAACACAGTAAAACTACACAATCCACTATAACTTACCTTGCACTGAACACAGTAAAACTACTCAATCCACTATAAATTACCTTGCCCTGAACACAGTAAAACTACACAATCCACTATAAATTACCTTGCCCTGAACACATTAAAACTACAAAAACCACTATAAATTACCTTGCTCTAAACACAGTAAAACTTTATAATCCACTATAACTTAACTGGCCCTGAACACAGTAAAACTACACAATCCACTATAACTTAACTGGCCCTGAACACAGTAAAACTACACAATCCACTATAAGTTACCTTGCTCTGAACACAGTAAAACTAAACAATCCACTATAACTTGACTGGCCCTGAACACAGTAAAACTACACAATCCACTATAACTTACCTTGCCTTGAACACAGTAAAGCTACACAATCCACTATAACTTACATTGCTCTGAACACAATAAAACTACACAAACCACTATAAATTACCTTGCCCTGAACACAGTAAAACTACACAATCCACTATAAATTACCTTGCCCTGAACACAGTAAAACTACACAATCCACTATAAATTACCTTGCTTTGAACACAGTAAAACTACACAATCCACTATAACTTAACTGGCACTGAACTCAGTAAAACTACACAATCCACTATAACTTAACTGGCCCTGAACACACTAAACTACAGAATCCACTATAACTTACCTTGATCTGAACAAAGGAAACTATACAATCCACTATAACTGAACTGGCCCTTAACACAGTAAAATTACCCAATCCACTATAACTTAACTGGCCCTGAACACAATAAAATTACACAATCCACTATAACTTACCTTGCACTGAACACAGTAAAACTACACAATCCACTATAACTTACCTTGCACTGAACACAGTAAAACTACACAATCCACTATAACTTACCTTGCCATGAACACAGTAAAACTACACAATCCACTATAACTTACCTTGCACTGAACACAGTAAAACTACACAATCCACTATAACTTACCTTGCTCTGAACATAGTAAAACTACTCAATCCACTATAACTTACTTTGCCCTGAATACAGTAAAACTACACAATCCACTATACCTTACCTTGCTCTGAACCCAGTAGAACTACACAATCCACTATACCTTACCTTGCACTGAACACAGTAAAACTACACAATCCACTATACCTTACCTTGCACTGAACACAGTAAAACTACACAATCCACTATAACTTACCTTGCCCTGAACACAGTAAAACTACACAATCCACTATTACTTACTTTGCCCTGAACAGAATAAAACTACACGATCCACTATGAATTACCTTGCTCTGAACACAGTAAAACTACACAATCCACTATAACTTACGTTGCCCTGAACACAGTAAAACTACACAATCCACTATTACTTACCTTGCCCTGAACACAGTAATACTACACAATCCACTATAACTTACTTTGCCCTGAACACAGTAAAACTACATAATCCACTATAACTTACTCCACTTGCCCTAAACACAGTAAAACTACACAATCCACTATAACTTATCTTGCACTGAACACAGTAAAACTTCACAATCCACTATAACTTACCTTGCCCTGAACACAGTAAAACTACACTATCCACTATAAATTACCTTGCCCTGAACACAGTAAAACTACACAATCCACTATAACTTACTTTGCTCTGAACACAGTACAACTAGACAATCCACTATAACTTACATTGCCCTGAACACATTAAAACTACACAAACCACTATAAATTACCTTGCCCTGAACACAGTAATACTACACAATCCACTATAACTTAACTGGCCCTGAACACACTAAACTACAGAATCCACCATAACTTACCTTGCTCTGAACAAAGGAAACTACACAATCCACTATAAGTTAACTGGCCCTGAACACAGTAAAACTACACAATCCACTACAACTTAACTGGCCCTGAACACAGTAAAAGTACACAATCCACTATAAGTTACCTTGCACTGAACACAGTAAAACTACACAATCCACTATAACTTACCTTGCCCTGAACACAGTAAAACTACACAATCCACTATAACTTACCTTGCCCTGAACACAGTAAAACTACACAATCCACTATAATTAACCTTGCCCTGAACACAGTAAAACTACACAATCCACTATAACTTACTTTGCCCTGAACACAGTAAATTTACACAATCCACTATAAATTACCTTGCTCTGAACACAGTAAAACTACACAATCCACTATAACTTAACTGGCCCTGAACACAGTAAAACTACACAATCCACTATAACTGAACTGGCCCTGAACAGAGTAAAACTACACAATCCACTATAACTTAACTGGCCTTGAACACAGTAAAACTACACAATCCACTATAACTTACTTTGCCCTGAACACAGTAAAGCAACATAATCCACTATAACCTACCTTGCCCTGATCACAGTAAAACTACACAATCCACTATAACTTATCTTGCACTGAACACAGTAAAACTTCACAATCCACTATAACTTACCTTGCCCTGAACACAGTAAAACCACACAATCCACTATAAATTACCTTGCACTGAACACAGTAAAATTACATGATCCACTATAACTTACTTTGCCCTGAAAACAGTAAAACTACACAATCCACTATAAATTACCTTGCTCTGAACAGAGTAAAACTACACAATCCACTATAACTTAACTGGCCCTGAACACAGTAAAACTACGTAATCCACTAAACCTTACCTTGCCCTGAACACAGTAAAACTACACAATCCACTATAGCTTACATTGCTCTGAACACAGTAAAACTACACAATCCACTATAAATTACCTTGTTCTGAACACAGTAAAACTACACAATCCACTATACCTTACCTTGCCCTGAACACAGTAAAACTACACAATCCACTATAGCTTACCTTGCCCTGAAAACAGTAAAACTACACAATCCACTATAACGTACCTTGCTCTGAACACAGTAAAACTACACGATCCACTATAACTTACTTTGCCATGAACACAGTAAAACTACACAATCCACTATAACTTACCTTGCACTGAACACAGTAAAACTACTCAATCCACTATAAATTACCTTGCCCTGAACACAGTAAAACTACACAATCCACTATAAATTACCTTGCCCTGAACACATTAAAACTACAAAAACCACTATAAATTACCTTGCTCTAAACACAGTAAAACTTTATAATCCACTATAACTTAACTGGCCATGAACACAGTAAAACTACACAATCCACTATAACTTAACTGGCCCTGAACACAGTAAAACTACACAATCCACTATAAGTTACCTTGCTCTGAACACAGTAAAACTAAACAATCCACTATAACTTGACTGGCCCTGAACACAGTAAAACTACACAATCCACTATAACTTACCTTGCCTTGAACACAGTAAAGCTACACAATCCACTATAACTTACATTGCTCTGAACACAATAAAACTACACAAACCACTATAAATTACCTTGCCCTGAACACAGTAAAACTACACAATCCACTATAAATTACCTTGCCCTGAACACAGTAAAACTACACAATCCACTATAAATTACCTTGCTTTGAACACAGTAAAACTACACAATCCACTATAACTTAACTGGCACTGAACTCAGTAAAACTACACAATCCACTATAACTTAACTGGCCCTGAACACACTAAACTACAGAATCCACTACAACTTCCCTTGATCTGAACAAAGGAAACTATACAATCCACTATAACTGAACTGGCCCTTAACACAGTAAAATTACCCAATCCACTATAACTTAAATGGCCCTGAACACAATAAAATTACACAATCCACTATAACTTAACTGGCCCTGAACACAGTAATACTATACAATCCACTATAACTTAACTGGCCCTGAACACACTAAACTACAGAATCCACCATAACTTACCTTGCTCTGAACAAAGGAAACTACACAATCCACTATAACTTAACTGGCCCTGAACACAGTAAAACTACACAATCCACTACAACTTAACTGGCCCTGAACACAGTAACACTACACAATCCACTATAACTCAACTGGCCCTGAACACAGTAAAACTACACGATCCACTATAAGTTACCTTGCTCTGAACACAGTAAACCTACACAATCCACTATAACTTAACTGGCCCTGAACACAGTAAAACTACACAATCCACTATAACTTACTTTGCCCTGAATACAGTAAAACTACACAATCCACTATACCTTACCTTGCTCTGAACCCAGTAGAACTACACAATCCACTATCGATTACCTTGCACTGAACACAGTAAAACTACACAATCTACTATAACTTACCTTGCCCTGAACACAGTAAAACTACACAATCCACTATAACTTACCTTGCCCTGAACTCAGTAAAACTACACAATCCACTATTACTTACTTTGCCCTGAACAGAGTAAAACTACACGATCCACTATGAATTACCTTGCTCTGAACACAGTAAAACTACACAATCCACTATAACTTACCTTGCCCTGAACACAGTAAAACTACACAATCCACTATTACTTACCTTGCCCTGAACACAGTAATACTACACAATCCACTATAACTTACTTTGCCCTGAACACAGTAAAACTACATAATCCACTATAACTTACTCCACTTGCCCTAAACACAGTAAAACTACACAATCCACTATAACTTATCTTGCACTGAACACAGTAAAACTTCACAATCCACTATAACTTACCTTGCCCTGAACACAGTAAAACTACACTATCCACTATAAATTACCTTGCCCTGAACACAGTAAAACTACACAATCCACTATAACTTACTTTGCCCTGAACACAGTACAGCTAGACAATCCACTATAACTTACATTGCCCTGAACACATTAAAACTACACAAACCACTATAAATTACCTTGCCCTGAAAACAGTAAAACTACACAATCCACTACAGTTTACCTTGCCCTGAACACAGTAAAACTACACAATGCACTATAAATTACCTTCCCTGAACACAGTAAAACTACACAATCCACTATAACTTACCTTGCACTGAACACAGTAAAACTACACAATCCACTATAACTTAACTGGCCATGAACACAGTAAAACTACACAATCTTCTATAACTTAACTGGCCCTGAACACACTAAACTGCAGAATCCACTATAACTTACCTTGCTCTGTACACAGGAAAACTCCACAATCCACTATAACTTCACTGGCCCTGAACACAGTAAAACTACACAATTCACTATAACTGAACTGGCCCTGAACACAGTAAAACTACACAATCCACTATAAATTACCTTGCTCTGAACACAGTAAAACTACAGAATCCACTATAACTTACCTTGCCCTGAACACAGTAAAACTACACAATCCACTATAAATTACCTTGCCCCGAACACAGTAAAACTAGACAATCCACTATAAATTACCTTGCTCTGAACACAGTAAAACTACACAATCCACTATAACTTAAGTGGCCCTGAACACAGTAAACTACAGAATCCTCTATAACTTACCTTGACCAGAACAAAGTAAAACTACGTAATACTATATACCTTACCTTGCCCTGAACACAGTAAAACTACACAATCCACTATACATTACCTGGCCCTGAACACAGTAAAACTACACAATCCATTATAAATTACCTTGCTCTTAACACAGTAAAACTACACAATCCACTATAACTTACCTTGCTCTGAACACAGTAAAACTCCACAATACCCTATAACTTAACTGGCCCTGAACACAGTAAAACTACACAATCACTATAACTTTTTTTGCCCTGAACACAGTAAAACTACACAAACCACTATAAATTACCTTGCTCTAAACACAGTAAAACTACACAATCCACTATAACTTAACTGGCCCTGAACACAGGAAAACTACACAATCCACTATAACTTAACTGGCCCTGAACACACTAAACTACAGAATCCACTATAACTTACCTTGCTCTGAACACAGTAAAACTACACAATCCACTATAACTTAACTGGCCCTGAACACAGGAAAACTACACAATCCACTATAACTTAACTGGCCCTGAACACACTAAACTACAGAATCCACTATAACTTACCTTGCTCTGAACAAAGGAAACTACACAATCCACTATAACTTAACTGGCCCTGAAAATAGTAAAACTACACAATCCACTATAACTGAACTGGCCCTGAACACAGTAAAACTACACAATCCACTATAACTTAACTGGCCCTGAACACAGTAAAAATACACAATCCACTATAACTTAACTGGCCCTGAACACAGTAATACCACACAATCCACTATAACATATTTTGCCCTGAACACAGTAAAACTACACAATCCACTATAACTTACCTTGCACTGAACACAGTAAAACTACACAATCCACTATAACTTACCTTGCACTGAACACAGTAAAACTACACAATCCACTATAACTTACCTTGCCATGAACAGAGTAAAACTACACAATCCACTATAACTTACCTTGCGCTGAACACAGTAAAACTACACAATCCACTATAACTTACCTTGCTCTGAACACAGTAAAACTACACAATCGACTATAACTTACGTTGCCCTGAATACAGTAAAACTACACAATCCACTATAACTGGCCCTGAACACAGTAATACCACACAATCCACTATAACTTATTTTGCCCTAAACACAGTAAAACTACATAATCCACTATAACTTACTCCACTTGCCCTAAACACAGTAAAACTACACAATCCACTAAAACTTACCTTGCCCTGAACACAGTAAAACTTCACAATCCACTAAAACTTACCTTGCCCTGAACACAGTAAAACTACACAATCCACTATAGCTTACCCTGCCCTGAAAACAGTAGAACTACACAATCCACTATAAATTACCTTGTTCTGAACACAGTAAAACTACACAATCCACTATAACGTACCTGGCTCTGAACACAGTAAAACTACACAATCCACTATAACTTACTTTGCCATGAACACATTAAAACTACAGAATCCACTATAACTTACCTTGCACTGAACACAGTAAAACTACACAATCCACTATAAATTACCATGCCCTGAACACAGTAATGCTACACAATCCACTATAACTTACTTTGCCCTGAACACATTAAATCTACACAAACCACTATAAATTACCTTGCTCTAAACACAGTAAAACTTTATAATCCGCTATAACTTAACTGGCCTGGAACACAGTAAAACTACACAATCCACTATAACTTAACTGGCCCTGAACACAGTAAAACTACACAATCCACTATAAGTTACCTTACTCTGAACACAGTAAAACTACACGATCCACTATAACTTACCTTGCCTTAAACACAGTAAAACTACACAATCCACTATAACTTACATTGCCCTGAACACAATAAAACTACACAAACCACTATAAATTACCTTGCCCTGAACACAGTAAAACTACACAATCCACTATAAATTACCTTGCCCTGAACACAGTAAAACTACACAATCCACTATAACTTTCTTTGCCCTGAACACAGTAAATCTACACAATCCACTATAAATTACCTTGCTTTGAACACAGTAAAACTACACAATCCACTATAACTTAACTGGCCCTGAACACACTAAACTACAGAATCCACTATAACTTACCTTGATCTGAACAAAGGAAACTATACAATCCACTATAACTTAACTGGCCCTGAACACAGTAAAACTACACAATCCACTATAACTGAACTGGCCCTGAACACAGTAAAACTACACAATCCACTATAACTTAACTGGCCCTGAACACAATAAAATTACACAATCCACTATAACTTAACTGGCCCTGAACACAGTAATACTACACAATCCACTATAACTTAACTGGCCCTGAACACACTAAACTACAGAATCCACTATAACTTACCTTGATCTGAACAAAGGAAACTATACAATCCACTATAACTTAACTGGCCCTGAACACAGTAAAACTACACAATCCACTATAACTGAACTGGCCCTGAACACAGTAAAACTACACAATCCACTATAACTTAACTGGCCCTGAACACAGTAAAACTACACAATCCACTATAACTAAACTGGCCCTGAACACAGTAAAACTACACTATCCACTATAACTTACATTGCCCTGAACACAGTAAACCTACACAAACCATTATAAATTACCTTGCCCTGAACACGGTAAAACTACACAATCCACTATAATTAACCTTGCCCTGAACACAGTAAAACTACACAATCCACTATAACTTACTTTGCCCTGAACACAGTAAAACTACACAATCCACTATAACTTAACTGGCCCTGAACACAGTAAAACTACACAATCCACTATAACTGAACTGGCCCTGAACACAGTAAAACTACACAATCCACTATAACTTACTTTGCCCTGAAAACAGTAAAACTACACAATCCACTATAACTTAACTGGCCCTGAACACAGTAAAACTACACAATCCACTATAACTGAACTGGCCCTGAGCACAGTAAAACTACACAATCCACTATAACTTAACTGGCCCTGAACACAGTAAAACTGCACAATCCACTATAACTTAACTGGCCCTGAACACAGTAATACTACACAATCCACTATAACCTACCTTGCCCTGATCACAGTAATACTACACAATCCACTATAACTTACTTTGCCCTGAACACAGTAAAACTACATAATCCACTATAACCTACCTTGCCCCGATCACAGTAAAACTACATAATCCACTATAACTTACTTTGCCCTGAACACAGTAAAACTACACAATCCACTATAACTGAACTGGCCCTGAACACAGTAAAACTACACAATCCACTATAACTTACTTTGCCCTGAAAACAGTAAAACTACACAATCCACTATAACTTAACTGGCCCTGAACACAGTAAAACTACACAATCCACTATAACTGAACTGGCCCTGAGCACAGTAAAACTACACAATCCACTATAACTTAACTGGCCCTGAACACAGTAAAACTGCACAATCCACTATAACTTAACTGGCCCTGAACACAGTAATACTACACAATCCACTATAACCTACCTTGCCCTGATCACAGTAATACTACACAATCCACTATAACTTACTTTGCCCTGAACACAGTAAAACTACATAATCCACTATAACCTACCTTGCCCCGATCACAGTAAAACTACATAATCCACTATAACTTACTCCACTTGCCCTAAACACAGTAAAACTACACAATCCATTATAACTTATCTTGCAGTGAACACAGTAAAACTTCACAATCCACTATAACTTACCTTGCCCTGAACACAGTAAAACTACACAATCCACTATAAATTACCTTGCCCTGAACACAGTAAAATTACACGATCCACTATAACTTACTTTGCCCTGAAAACAGTGAAACTACGCAATCCACTATAAATTACCTTGCTCTGAACAGAGTAAAACTACACAATCCACTATAACTTACCTTGCCCTGAACACAGTAAACTACAGAATACACTATAACTTACCTTGCCCAGAACAAAGTAAAACTACGTAATCCACTATACCTTACCTTGCCCTGAACACAGTAAAACTACACAATCCACTATAGCTTACATTGCTCTGAACATAGTAAAACTACACAATCCACTATAACTTACTTTGCCATGAACACAGTAAAACTACACAATCCACTATAAATTACCTTGCCCTGAACACAGTAAAACTACACAATCCACTATAACTTACTTTGCCCTGAACACATTAAAACTACACAAACCACTATAAATTACCTTGCTCTAAACACAGTAAAACTTTATAATCCACTATAACTTAACTGGCCCTGAACACAGTAAAACTACACAATCCACTATAACTTAACTGGCCCTGAACACAGGAAAACTACACAATCCACTAGAAGTTACCTTGCTCTGAACACAGTAAAACTACACAATCCACTATAACTTACATTGTCCTGAACACAATAAAACTACACAAACTACTATAAATTACCTTGCCCTGAACACAGTAAAACTACACAATCCACTATAAATTACCTTGCCCTGAACACAGTAAAACTACACAATCCACTATAACTTAACTGGCCCTGAACACAATAAAATTACACAATCCACTATAACTTAACTGGCCCTGAACACAGTAATACTACACAATCCACTATAACTTAACTGGCCCTGAACACACTAAACTACAGAATCCACTATAACTTACCTTGATCTGAACAAAGGAAACTATACAATCCACTATAACTTAACTGGCCCTGAACACAGTAAAACTACACAATCCACTATAACTGAACTGGCCCTGAACACAGTAAAACTACACAATCCACTATAACTTAACTGGCCCTGAACACAGTAAAACTACACAATCCACTATAACTAAACTGGCCCTGAACACAGTAAAACTACACTATCCACTATAACTTACATTGCCCTGAACACAGTAAAACTACACAAACCACTATAAATTACCTTGCCCTGAACACGGTAAAACTACACAATCCACTATAATTAACCTTGCCCTGAACACAGTAAAACTACACAATCCACTATAACTTACTTTGCCCTGAACACAGTAAAACTACACAATCCACTATAACTTAACTGGCCCTGAACACAGTAAAACTACACAATCCACTATAACTGAACTGGCCCTGAGCACAGTAAAACTACACAATCCACTATAACTTAACTGGCCCTGAACACAGTAAAACTGCACAATCCACTATAACTTAACTGGCCCTGAACACAGTAATACTACACAATCCACTATAACCTACCTTGCCCTGATCACAGTAATACTACACAATCCACTATAACTTACTTTGCCCTGAACACAGTAAAACTACATAATCCACTATAACCTACCTTGCCCCGATCACAGTAAAACTACATAATCCACTATAACTTACTCCACTTGCCCTAAACACAGTAAAACTACACAATCCACTATAACTTATCTTGCAGTGAACACAGTAAAACTTCACAATCCACTATAACTTACCCTGCCCTGAACACAGTAAAACTACACAATCCACTATAAATTACCTTGCCCTGAACACAGTAAAATTACACGATCCACTATAACTTACTTTGCCATGAACACAGTAAAACTACACAATCCACTTTAAATTACCTTGCCCTGAACACAGTAAAACTACACAATCCACTATAACTTACTTTGCCCTGAACACATTAAAACTACACAAACCACTATAAATTACCTTGCTCTAAACACAGTAAAACTTTATAATCCACTATAACTTAACTGGCCCTGAACACAGTAAAACTACACAATCCACTATAACTTAACTGGCCCTGAACACAGTAAAACTACACAATCCACTATAACTTGACTGGCCCTGAACACAGTAAAACTACACAATCCACTATAACTTACATTGTCCTGAACACAATAAAACTACACAAACCACTATAAATTACCTTGCCCTGAACACAGTAAAACTACACAATCCACTATAAATTACCTTGCCCTGAACACAGTAAAACTACACAATCCACTATAACTTTCTTTGCCCTGAACACAGTAAATCTACACAAACCACTATAAATTACCTTGCTCTAAACACAGTAAAACTTTATAATCCACTATAACTTAACTGGCCCGGCACACAGTAAAGCTACACAATCCACTATAATTTAACTGGCCCTGAACACAGTAAAACTACACAATCCACTATAAGTTACCTTGCTCTGAACACAGTAAAACTACACAATCCTCTATAATTTAACTGGCCCTGAACACAGTAAAACTACACAATCCACTATAACTTACATTGCCCTAAACACAATAAAACTACACAAACCACTATAAATTACCTTGCCCTGAACACAGTAAAACTACACAATCCACTATAAATTACCTTGCCCTGAACACAGTAAAAGTACACAATCCACTATAACTTTCTTTGCCCTGAACACAGTAAATCTACACAATCCACTATAAATTACCTTGCTTTGAACACAGTAAAACTACACAATCCACTATAACTTAACTGGCCCTGAACACACTAAACTACAGAATCCACTATAACTTACCTTGATCTGAACAAAGGAAACTATACAATCCACTATAACTTAACTGGCCCTGAACACAGTAAAACTACACAATCCACTATAACTGAACTGGCCCTGAACACAGTAAAACTACACAATCCACTATAACTTAACTGGCCCTGAACACAATAAAATTACACAATCCACTATAACTTAAATGGCCCTGAACACAGTAATACTACACAATCCACTATAACTTAACTGGCCCTGAACACACTAAACTACAGAATCCACTATAACTTACCTTGCTCTGAACAAAGGAAACTACACAATCCACTATAACTTAACTGGCCCTGAACACAATAAAATTACACAATCCACTATAACTTAACTGGCCCTGAACACAGTAATACTACAAAATCCACTATAACTTAACTGGCCCTGAACACACTAAACTACAGAATCCACTATAACTTACCTTGCTCTGAACAAAGGAAACTACACAATCCACTATAACTGAACTGGCCCTGAACACAGTAAAACTACACAATCCACTATAACTTAACTGGCCCTGAACACAGTAAAACTACACAATCCATTATAATTTACCTTGATCTGAACACAGTAAAACTACACAATTCACTATAACTTAACTGGCCCTGAACACAGTAAAACTACACAATCCACTATAACTTACCTTGCCCTGAACACGGTAAAACTACACAATCCACTATAACTTACATTGCCCTGAACACAGTAAAACTACACAAACCACTATAAATTACCTTGATCTGAACACAGTAAAACTACACAATTCACTATAACTTAACTGGCCCTGAACACAGTAAAACTGCACAAACCACTATGAATTACCTTGCCCTGAACACGGTAAAACAACACAATCCACTATAATTAACCTTGCCCTGAACACAGTAAAACTACACAATCCACTATAGCTTACCTTGCTCTGAACACAGTAAAACTACACAATGCACTATAACTTAACTGGCTCTGAACACAGTAAAACTACACAATCCACTATAACTTAACTGGCCCTGAACACGGTAAAACTACACAATCCACTATAATTAACCTTGCCCTGAACACAGTAAAACGACACAATCCACTATAACTTACCTTGCCCTGAATACAGTAAAACTACACAATCCACTATAACTGAACTGGCCCTGAACACAGTAAAACTACACAATCCACTATAACTTAACTGGCCCTGAACACAGTAAATCTACACAATCCACTATAACTCAACTGGCCCTGAACACAGTAAAACTACACAATCCACTATAACTTAACTGGCCCTGAACACAGTAAAACTGCACAATCCACTATAACTTAACTGGCCCTGAACACGGCAATACTACACAATCCACTATAAGTTACCTTGCTCTGAACACAGTAAAACTACACAATCCACTATAATTTAACTGGCCCTGAACACAGTAATACTACACAATCCACTATAACTTAACTGGCCCTGAACACACTAAACTACAGAATCCACCATAACTTACCTTGCTCTGAACAAAGGAAACTACACAATCCACTATAACTTAACTGGCCCTGAACACAGTAAAACTACACAATCCACTACAACTTAACTGGCCCTGAACACAGTAAAACTACACAATCCACTATAACTCAACTGGCCCTGAACACAGTAAAACTACACGATCCACTATAAGTTACCTTGCTCTGAACACAGTAAAACTACACAATCCACTATAACTTAACTGGCCCTGAACACAGTAAAACTACACCATCCACTATAACTTACCCTGCCCTGAACACAGTAAAACTACTCAATCCACTATAACTTACCTTGCACTGAACACAGTAAAACAACACAATCCACTATAACTTACCTTGCACTGAACACAGTAAAACTACACAATCCACTATAACTTACTTTGCCCTGAATACAGTAAAACTACACAATCCACTATACCTTACCTTGCTCTGGACCCACTAGAACTACACAATCCACTATACCTTACCTTGCACTGAACACAGTAAAACTACACAATCTACTATAACTTACCTTGCCCTGAACACAGTAAAACTACACAATCCACTATAACTTACCTTGCCCTGAACTCAGTAAAACTACACAATCCACTATTACTTACTTTGCCCTGAACAGAGTAAAACTACAAGATCCACTATAAATTACCTTGCTCTGAACACAGTAAAACTACACAATCCACTATAACTTACCATGCTCTGAACACAGTCAAACTACACAATCCACTATAACTTACCTTGCCCTGAACACAGTAATACTACACAATCCACTATAACTTACTTTGCCCTGAACACAGTAAATCTACATAATCCACTATAACTTACTCCACTTGCCCTAAACACAGTAAAACTACACGATCCACTATAACTTATCTTGCACTGAACACAGTAAAACTTCACAAACCACTATAACTTACCTTGCCCTGAACACAGTAAAACTACACTATCCACTATAAATTACCTTGCCCTGAACACAATAAAACTACACAATCCACTATAACTTACTTTGCCCTGAACACAGTAAAACTAGACGACCCACTATAACTTACATTGCCCTGAACACATTAAAACTACACAAACCACTATAAATTACCTTGCCCTGAACACAGTAAAACTACACAATCCACTACAGTTTACCTTGCCCTGAACACAGTAAAACTACACAATCCACTATAACTTACCTTGCACTGAACACAGTAATACTACACAATCCACTATAACTTACCTTGCCCTGAACAGAGTAATACTACACAATCCACTATAACATACTTTGCCCTGAACACATTAAAACTACACAAACCACTATAACTTACCTTGCCCTGAACACAGTAAAACTACACAATCCACTATAACATACTTTGCCCTGAACACAGTAAAACTCCATAATCCACTATAACTTACCTTGCCCTGAACACAGTAAAACTACACAATACACTATAACTTAACTGGCCCTGAACACAGTAAAACTACACAATCCACTATAAGTTACCTTGCTCTGAACACAGTAAAACTAGACAATCCACTATAACTTACCTTGCCCTGAACACAGTAAAACTACACAATCCACTATAAATTACCTTGCTCTAAACACAGTAAAGCTAGACAATCCACTATAACTTACCTTGCGCTGAACACAGTAAAACTACACAATCCACTATAACTTAACTGGCCCTGAACACAGGAAAACTACACAATCCACTATAACTTAACCGGCCCTGAACACACTAAACTACAGAATCCACTATAACTTAACTGGCCCTGAACACAGTAAAACTACACAATCCACTATAACTTAACTGGCCCTGAACAAAGTAAAACTACACAATCCACTATAACTTAACTGGCCCTGAACACAGTAAAAATACACAATCCACTATAACTTAACTGGCCCTGAACACAGTAAAACTACACAATCCACTATAATTTATTTTGCCCTAAACACAGTAAAACTACATAATCCACTATAACCTAACTTGCCCTGATCACAGTAAAACTACATAATCCACTATAACTTATCTTGCACTGAACACAGTAAAACTTCACAATCCACTAAAACTTACCTTGCCCTGAACACAGTAAAACTACACAATCCACTATAGCTTACCTTGCCCTGAAAACAGTAGAACTACACAATCCACTATAAATTACCTTGTTCTGAACACAGTAAAACTACACAATCCACTATAAAGTACCTTGCTCTGAACACAGTAAAACTACACAATCCACTATAACTTACTTTGCCATGAACACAGTAAAACTACAGAATCCACTATAACTTACCTTGCACTGAACACAGTAAAACTACACAATCCACTATAAACTACCTTGCCCTGAACACAGTAAAACTACACAATCCACTATAACTTACTTTGCCCTGAACACATTAAATCTACACAAACCACTATAAATTACCTTGCTCTAAACACAGTAAAACTTTATAATCCACTATAACTTAACTGGCCCGGAACACAGTAAAACTACACGATCCACTATAACTTAACTGGCCCTGAACACAGTAAAACTACACAATCCACTATAAGTTACCTTGCTCTGAACACAGTAAAACTACACAATCCACTATAATTTAACTGGCCCTGAACACAGTAAAACTACACAATCCAATATAACTTACCTTGCCTTGAACACAGTAAAACTACACAATCCACTATAACTTACATTGCCCTGAACACAATAAAACTACACAAACCACTATAAATTACCTTGCCCTGAACACAGTAAAACTACACAATCCACTATAAATAACCTTGCCCTGAACAGAGTAAAACTACACAATCTACTATAACTTTCTTTGCCCTGAACACAGTAAATCTACACAATCCACTATAAATTACCTTGCTTTGAACACAGTAAAACTACACAATCCACTATAACTTACCTTGCCCTGAACACAGTAAAACTACACAATCTACTATAACTTACCTTGCCCTGAACACAGTAAAATTACACAATCCACTATAACTAACCTTGCCCTGAACACAGTAAAACTACACAATCCACTATAACTTAACTGGCCCTGAACACAGTAAAACTACACAATCCACTATAAATTACCTTGCCCTGAACACAGTAAAACTACAGAATCCACTATAACTTACCTTGATCTGAACAAAGGAAACTATACAATCCACTATAACTTAACTGGCCCTGAACACAGTTAAACTACACAATCCACTATAACTGAACTGGCCCTGAACACAGTAAAACTACACAATCCACTATAACTTAACTGGCCCTGAACACACTAAACTACAGAATCCACTATAACTTACCTTGATCTGAACAAAGGAAACTATACAATCCACTATAACTTAACTGGCCCTGAACACAGTAAAACTACACAATCCACTATAACTTAACTGGCCCTGAACACAGTAAAACTACACAATCCACTATAACTTAACTGGCCCTGAACACAGTAAAACTACACAATCCACTATAACTCAACTGGCCCTGAACACAGTAAAACTACACAATCCACTATAAGTTACCTTGCTCTGAACACAGTGACACTGCACAATCCACTATAACTTAACTGGCCCTGAACACAGTAAAACTACACAATCCTCTATAACTTACGTTGCCCTGAACACAGTAAAACTACACAATCCACTATAACTTACTCCACTTGCCCTAAACACAGTAAAACTACACAATCCACTATAACTTATCTTGCACTGAACACAGTAAAACTTCACAATCCACTGAAACTTATCTTGCCCTGAACACAGTAAAACTACACAATCCACTATAGCTTACCTTGCCCTGAAAACAGTAGAACTACACAATCCACTATAAATTACCTTGTTCTGAACACAGTAAGACTACACAATCCACTATAGCTTACCTTGCCCTGAAAACAGTAAAACTACACAATCCACTATAACGTACCTTGCTCTGAACACAGTAAGACTACACAATCCACTATAACTTACTTTGCCATGAACACAGTAAAACTACAGAATCCACTATAACTTACCTTGCACTGAACACAGTAAAACTACACAATCCACTATAAATTACCTTGTCCTGAACACAGTAAATCTACACAATCCACTATAACTTACTTTGCCCTGAACACATTAAATCTACACAAACCACTATAAATTACCTTGCTCTAAACACAGTAAAACTTTATAATCCACTATAACTTAACTGGCCCGGAACACAGTAAAACTACACAATCCACTATAACTTAACTGGCCCTGAACACAGTAAAACTACACAATCCACTATAAGTTACCTTGCTCTGAACACAGTAAAACTACACAATCCACTATAATTTAACTGGCCCTGAACACAGTAAAACTACACAATCCAATATAACTTACCTTGCCTTGAACACAGTAAAACTACACAATCCACTATAACTTACATTGCCCTGAACACAATAAAACTACACAAACCACTATAAATTACCTTGCCCTGAACACAGTAAAACTACACAATCCACTATAAATAACCTTGCCCTGAACAGAGTAAAACTACACAATCTACTATAACTTTCTTTGCCCTGAACACAGTAAATCTACACAATCCACTATAAATTACCTTGCTTTGAACACAGTAAAACTACACAATCCACTATAACTTACCTTGCCCTGAACACAGTAAAACTACACAATCTACTATAACTTACCTTGCCCTGAACACAGTAAAATTACACAATCCACTATAACTAACCTTGCCCTGAACACAGTAAAACTACACAATCCACTATAACTTAACTGGCCCTGAACACAGTAAAACTACACAATCCACTATAAATTACCTTGCCCTGAACACAGTAAAACTACAGAATCCACTATAACTTACCTTGATCTGAACAAAGGAAACTATACAATCCACTATAACTTAACTGGCCCTGAACACAGTTAAACTACACAATCCACTATAACTGAACTGGCCCTGAACACAGTAAAACTACACAATCCACTATAACTTAACTGGCCCTGAACACACTAAACTACAGAATCCACTATAACTTACCTTGATCTGAACAAAGGAAACTATACAATCCACTATAACTTAACTGGCCCTGAACACAGTAAAACTACACAATCCACTATAACTTAACTGGCCCTGAACACAGTAAAACTACACAATCCACTATAACTTAACTGGCCCTGAACACAGTAAAACTACACAATCCACTATAACTCAACTGGCCCTGAACACAGTAAAACTACACAATCCACTATAAGTTACCTTGCTCTGAACACAGTGACACTGCACAATCCACTATAACTTAACTGGCCCTGAACACAGTAAAACTACACAATCCTCTATAACTTACGTTGCCCTGAACACAGTAAAACTACACAATCCACTATAACTTACTCCACTTGCCCTAAACACAGTAAAACTACACAATCCACTATAACTTACTCCACTTGCCCTAAACACAGTAAAACTACACAATCCACTATAACTTATCTTGCACTGAACACAGTAAAACTTCACAATCCACTGAAACTTACCTTGCCCTGAACACAGTAAAACTACACAATCCACTATAGCTTACCTTGCCCTGAAAACAGTAGAACTACACAATCCACTATAAATTACCTTGTTCTGAACACAGTAAGACTACACAATCCACTATAGCTTACCTTGCCCTGAAAACAGTAAAACTACACAATCCACTATAACGTACCTTGCTCTGAACACAGTAAGACTACACAATCCACTATAACTTACTTTGCCATGAACACAGTAAAACTACAGAATCCACTATAACTTACCTTGCACTGAACACAGTAAAACTACACAATCCACTATAAATTACCTTGTCCTGAACACAGTAAATCTACACAATCCACTATAACTTACTTTGCCCTGAACACATTAAATCTACACAAACCACTATAAATTACCTTGCTCTAAACACAGTAAAACTTTATAATCCACTATAACTTAACTGGCCCGGAACACAGTAAAACTACACAATCCACTATAACTTAACTGGCCCTGAACACAGTAAAACTACACAATCCACTATAAGTTACCTTGCTCTGAACACAGTAAAACTACACAATCCACTATAATTTAACTGGCCCTGAACACAGTAAAACTACACAATCCACTATAACTTACCTTGCCTTGAACACAGTAAAACTACACAATCCACTATAACTTACATTGCCCTGAACACAATAAAACTACACAAACCACTATAAATTACCTTGCCCTGAACACAGTAAAACTACACAATCCACTATAAATAACCTTGCCCTGAACAGAGTAAAACTACACAATCTACTATAACTTTCTTTGCCCTGAACACAGTAAATCTACACAATCCACTATAAATTACCTTGCTTTGAACACAGTAAATCTACACAATCCACTATAACTTACCTTGCCCTGAACACAGTAAAACTACACAATCTACTATAACTTACCTTGCCCTGAACACAGTAAAATTACACAATCCACTATAACTAACCTTGCCCTGAACACAGTAAAACTACACAATCCACTATAACTTAACTGGCCCTGAACACAGTAAAACTACACAATCCACTATAAATTACCTTGCCCTGAACACAGTAAAACTACAGAATCCACTATAACTTACCTTGATCTGAACAAAGGAAACTATACAATCCACTATAACTTAACTGGCCCTGAACACAGTTAAACTACACAATCCACTATAACTGAACTGGCCCTGAACACAGTAAAACTACACAATCCACTATAACTTAACTGGCCCTGAACACACTAAACTACAGAATCCACTATAACTTACCTTGATCTGAACAAAGGAAACTATACAATCCACTATAACTTAACTGGCCCTGAACACAGTAAAACTACACAATCCACTATAACTTAACTGGCCCTGAACACAGTAAAACTACACAATCCACTATAACTTAACTGGCCCTGAACACAGTAAAACTACACAATCCACTATAACTCAACTGGCCCTGAACACAGTAAAACTAAACAATCCACTATAAGTTACCTTGCTCTGAACACAGTGACACTGCACAATCCACTATAACTTAACTGGCCCTGAACACAGTAAAACTACACAATCCTCTATAACTTACGTTGCCCTGAACACAGTAAAACTACACAATCCACTATAACTTACTCCACTTGCCCTAAACACAGTAAAACTACACAATCCACTATAACTTATCTTGCACTGAACACAGTAAAACTTCACAATCCACTGAAACTTACCTTGCCCTGAACACAGTAAAACTACACAATCCACTATAGCTTACCTTGCCCTGAAAACAGTAGAACTACACAATCCACTATAAATTACCTTGTTCTGAACACAGTAAAACTACACAATCCACTATAGCTTACCTTGCCCTGAAAACAGTAGAACTACACAATCCACTATAAATTACCTTGCCCTGAAAACAGTAGAACTACACAATCCACTATAAATTACCTTGTTCTGAACACAGTAAAACTACACAATCCACTATAGCTTACCTTGCTCTGAACACAGTAAGACTACACAATCCACTATAACTTACTTTGCCATGAACACAGTAAAACTACAGAATCCACTATAACTTACCTTGCACTGAACACAGTAAAACTACACAATCCACTATAAATTACCTTGTCCTGAACACAGTAAATCTACACAATCCACTATAACTTACTTTGCCCTGAACACATTAAATCTACACAAACCACTATAAATTACCTTGCTCTAAACACAGTAAAACTTTATAATCCACTATAAGTTAACTGGCCCGGAACACAGTAAAACTACACAATCCACTATAACTTAACTGGCCCTGAACACAGTAAAACTACACAATCCACTATAAGTTACCTTGCTCTGAACACAGTAAAACTACACAATCCACTATAATTTAACTGGCCCTGAACACAGTAAAACTACACAATCCACTATAACTTACCTTGCCTTGAACACAGTAAAACTACACAATCCACTATAACTTACATTGCCCTGAAGACAATAAAACTACACAAACCACTATAAATTACCTTGCCCTGAACACAGTAAAACTACACAATCCACTATAAATAACCTTGCCCTGAACAGAGTAAAACTACACAATCCACTATAACTTAACTGGCCCTGAACACAGTAAAACTACACAATCCACTGTAACTTTCTTTGCCCTGAACACAGTAAATCTACACAATCCACTATAAATTACCTTGCTTTGAACACAGAAAAACTACACAATCCACTATAACTTACCTTGCCCTGAACACAGTAAAACTACACAATCTACTATAACTTACCTTGCCCTGAACACAGTAAAATTACACAATCCACTATAACTGAACTGGCCCTGAACACAGTAAAACTACACAATCCACTATAACTTAACTGGCCCTGAACACAGTAAAACTACACAATCCACTATAAATTACCTTGCCCTGAACACAGTAAAACTACAGAATCCACTATAACTTACCTTGATCTGAACAAAGGAAACTATACAATCCACTATAACTTAACTGGCCCTGAACACAGTAAAACTACAGAATCCACTATAACTGAACTGGCCCTGAACACAGTAAAACTACACAATCCACTATAACTTAACTGGCCCTGAACACACTAAACTACAGAATCCACTATAACTTACCTTGATCTGAACAAAGGAAACTATACAATCCACTATAACTTAACTGGCCCTGAACACAGTAAAACTACACAATCCACTATAACTTAACTGGCCCTGAACACAGTAAAACTACACAATCCACTATAACTCAACTGGCCCTGAACACAGTAAAACTACACAATCCACTATAAGTTACCTTGCTCTGAACACAGTGACACTGCACAATCCACTATAACTTAACTGGCCCTGAACACAGTAAAACTACACAATCCTCTATAACTTACCTTGCCCTGAACACAGTAAAACTCCACAATCCACTATACCTTACCTTGCCCTGAACACAGTAAAACTACACAATCCACTATAACTTACCTTGCACTGAACACAGTAAAACTACACAATCCACTATAACTTACCTTGCCCTGAACACAGTAAAACTACACAATCCACTATAACTTACTTTGCCCTGAATACAGTAAAACTACACAATCCACTATACCTTACCTTGCTCTGAACCCAGTAGAACTACACAATCCACTATACCTTACCTTGCACTGAACACAGTAAAACTACACAATCTACTATAACTTACCTTGCCCTGAACACAGTAAAACTACACAATCCACTATAACTTAACTGGCCCTGAACACAGTAAAACTATACAATCCACTATAACTTAACTGGCCCTGAACACAGTAAAACTACACAATCCACTATAACTTAAGTGGCCCTGAACACAGTAAACTACACAATCCTCTATACCTTACCTTGCCCTGAACACAGTAAAACTACACAATCCACTATAACTTACCTTCCTCTGAACACAGTAAAACTACACAATCCACTATAACTTACCTTGCCCTGAACAGAGTAATACTACACAATCCACTATAACTTACCTGGCCCGGAACACATTAAAACTACACAATCCACTATAACTTACCTTGCCCTGAACAGAGTAATACTACACAATCCACTATAACATACTTTGCCCTGAACACATTAAAACTACACAAACCACTATAAACTACCTTGCTCTAAACACAGTAAAACTCCATAATCCACTATAACTTACCTTGCCCTGAACACAGTAAAACTACACAATACACTATAACTTAACTGGCCCTGAACACAGTAAAACTACACAATCACTATAACTTTTTTTGCCCTGAACACAGTAAAACTACACAATCCACTATAACTTACCTTGCTCTAAACACAGTAAAGCTAGACAATCCACTATAACTTAACTTGCCCTGAACACAGTAAAACTACACAATCCACTATAACTTAACTGGCCCTGAACACAGGAAAACTACACAATCCACTATAACTTAACTGGCCCTGAACACACTAAACTACAGAATCCACTATAACTTACCTTGCTCTGAACAAAGGAAACTACACAATCTACTATAACTTAACTGGCCCTGAAAATAGTAAAACTACACAATCCACTATAACTGAACTGGCCCTGAACACAGTAAAACTACACAATCCACTATAACTTAACTGGCCCTTAACACAGTAAAACTACACAATCCACTATAACTTAACTGGCCCTGAACACAGTAATACCACACAATCCACTATAACTTATCTTGCCTTAAACACAGTAAAACTACATAATCCACTATAACCTAACTTGCCCTGATCACAGTGAAACTACATAATCCACTATAACTTACTCCACTTGCCCTAAACACAGTAAAACTACACAATCCACTATATCTTATCTTGCACTGAAAACAGTAAAACTTCACAATCCACTAAAACTTACCTTGCTCTGAACACAATAATACTATATAATCCACTATAACTTACCTTGCCTTGAACACAGTAAAACTACACAATCCACTACAAATTACCTTGCCCTGAACACAGTAAAACTACACAATCCACTATAACTTATCTTGCCCTGAACACAGTAAAACTACACAATCCACTATAACTTAACTGGCCCTGAACACAGTAAAACTACACAATCCACTATAACTTAACTGGCCCTGAACACAGTAAAACTACACAATCCACTATAACTTAACTGGCCCTGAACACAGTAAAACTACACAATCTACTATAACTTACCTTGCCCAGAACAAAGTAAAACTACGTAATCCACTATACCTTACCTTGCCCTTAACACAGTAAAACTACACAATCCACTATAGCTTACGTTGCTCTGAACACAGTAAAACTACACAATCCACTATAGATTACCTTGCCCTGAAAACAGTAGAACTACACAATCCACTATAAATTACCTTGCTTTGAACACAGTAAAACTACACAATCCGCTATAACTTACTTTGTCATGACCACAGTAAAACTACAGAATCCACTATAACTTACCTTGCACTGAACACAGTAAAACTACACAATCCACTATAAATTACCTTGCCCTGAACACAGTAAAACTACACAATCTACTATAACTTACTTTGCCCTGAACACATTAAATCTACACAAACCACTATAAATTACCTTGCTCTAAACACAGTAAAACTTTATAATCCACTATAACTTAACTGGCCCGGAACACAGTAAAACTACACAAGCCACTATAACTTAACTGGCCCTGAACACAGTAAAACTACACAATCCACTATAAGTTACCTTGCTCTGAACACAGTAAAACTACACAATCCACTATAATTTAACTGGCCCTGAACACAGTAAAACTACACAATCCACTATAACTTACCTTGCCTTGAACACAGTAAAACTACTCAATCCACTATAACTTACATTGCCCTGAACACAATAAAACTACACAAACCACTATAAATTACCTTGCCCTGAACACAGTAAAACTACACAATCCACTATAAATAACCTTGCCCTGAACAGAGTAAAACTACACAATCCACTATAACTTTCTTTGCCCTGAACACAGTAAATCTACACAATACACTATAAATTACCTTGCTTTGAACACAGTAAAACTACACAATCCACTATAACTTAACTGGCCCTGAACACACTAAACTACAGAATCCACTATAACTTACCTTCATCTGAACAAAGGAAACTATACAATCCACTATAACTTAACTGGCCCTGAACACAGTAAAACTACACAATCCACTATAACTGAACTGGCCCTGAACACAGTAAAACTACACAATCCACTATAACTTAACTGGCCCTGAACACAATAAAATTACACAATCCACTATAACTTAACTGGCCCTGAACACACTAAACTACAGAATCCACTATAACTTACCTTGCTCTGAACAAAGGAAACTACACAATCCACTATAACTTAACTGGCCCTGAAAATAGTAAAACTACACAATCCACTATAACTGAACTGGCCCTGAACACAGTAAAGCTACACAATCCACTATAACTTAACTGGCCCTGAACACAGTAAAACTACACAATCCACTATAACTTACTTTGCCCTGAACACAGTAAAACTACACAATCCACTATAACTTAACTGGCCCTGAACACAGTAAAACTACACAATCCACTATAACTTAACTGGCCCTGAACACAGTAAACTAGAGAATCCACTATACCTTACCTTGCCCTTAACACAGTAAAACTACACAATCCACTATAGCTTACGTTGCTCTGAACACAGTAAAACTACACAATCCACTATAGCTTACCTTGCCCTGAAAACAGTAGAACTACACAATCCACTATAAATTACCTTGCTTTGAACACAGTAAAACTACACAATCCACTATAATTTACCTTGCTCTGAACACAGTAAAACTACACAATCCACTATAACTTACTTTGCCATGAACACAGTAAAACTACACAATCTACTATAACTTACCTTGCACTGAACACAGTAAAACTACACAATCCACTATAAATTACCTTGCCCTGAACACAGTAAAACTACACAATCCACTATAACTTACGTTGCCCTGAACACATTAAAACTACACAAACCACTATAAATTACCTTGCTCTAAACAAAGTAAAACTCCATAATCCACTATAACTTACCTTGCCCTGAACACAGTAAAATTACACAATCCACTATAACTTAACTGGCCCTGAACACAGTAAAACTACACGATCACTATAACTCTTTTTGCCCTGAACACAGTAAAACTACACAAACCACTATAAATTACCTTCCTCTAAACACATTAAAGCTAGACGATCCAGTATAACTTACCTTGCCCTGAACACAGTAAAACTACACAATCCACTATAACTTAAACTGGCCCTGAACACACTAAAACTACACAATCCACTATAACTTAATTGGCCCTGAACACTCTAAACTGCAGAATCCACTATAACTTACCTTGCTCTGATCACAGGAAAACTCTACAATCCACTATAACTTCACTGGCCCTGAACACAGTAAAACTGCACAATCCACTATAACTGAACTGGCCCTGAACACAGTAAAACTACACAATCCACTATAAGTTACCTTGCTCTGAACACAGTAAAACTACACAATCCACTATAACTTAACTGGCCCTGAACACAGTAAAACTACACAATCCACTATAAATTACCTTGCCCTGAACACAGTAAAACTACACAATCCACTACAGTTTACCTTGCCCTGAACACAGTAAAACTACACAATCCACTATAAATTACCTTCCCTGAACACAGTAAAACTACACAATCCACTATAACTTACTTTGCCATGAACACAGTAAAACTACACAATCCACTATAAATTAACTTGCCCTGAATACAGTAAAACTACACAATCCACTATAACTTACTTTGCCCTGTACACATTAAAACTACACAAACCACTATAAATTACCTTGCTCTAAACACAGTAAAACTCCATAATCCACTATAACTTACCTTGCCATGAACACAGTAAAACTACACAATCCACTATAACTTCACTGGCCCTGAACACAGGAAAACTCCACAATCCACTATAACTTAACTGGCCCTGAACACAGTAAAACTACACAATCCACTATAACTTAACTGGCCCTGAACACAGTAAAACTACACAATCCACGATAACTTAACTGGCCCTGACCACAGTAAAACTACACAATCCACTATAACTTAACTGGCCCTGAACACATTAAAACTACACAATCCACTATAAGTTACCTTGCTCTGAACACAGTAAAACTACACAATCCACTATTGCTTACCTTGCCCTGAAAACAGTAAAACTACACAATCCACTATAAATTAGCTTGCCCTGAACACAGTAAAACTACACAATCCACTATAACTTACTTTGCCATGAACACAGTAAAACTACACAATCCACTATAACTTACCTTGCACTGAACACAGTAAAACTACACAATCCACTATAAATTACCTTGCCCTGAACACAGTAAAACTACACAATCCACTATAACTTACTTTGCCCTGAACACATTAAAACTACACAAACCACTATAAATTACCTTGCTCTAAACATAGCAAAACTCCATAATCCCCTATAACTTACCTTGCCCTGAACACAGTAAAACTACACAATCTAAATATATGAAGCTGTGGTTGTCTGTCTGTCTATCGATTTTTCTCTTAGAATCTCTGACGGAATGGCACCTAAATTGCTATACTTGTACATTGAGCGCTAGCGAAGAAATCGGAAAAAAAATATTTCAAATTGACCCAACCTATGTGACGAAATCGAATCTAATGTATCGATTTTTGAGGGTAAGTGACGAGTTATTTCCCTTTGTTCTGTTTACAATGAGCGTCTTACGTAAAAAATTACGCTGAACACAGTAAAACTACACAATCCACTATAACTTACCTTGCCCTGAACACAGTAAAACTACACAATTCACTATAACTTAACTGGCCCTGAACACAGTAAACTACAGAATCCACTATACCTTACCTTGCCCAGAACAAATTAAAATTACGTAATCCACTATACCTTACCTTGCACTTAACACAGTAAAACTACACAATCCACTATAACTTACCTTGCCCAGAACAAATTAAAACTACGTAATCCACTATACCTTACCTTGCCCTGAACACAGTAAAACTACACAATACACTATAACTTACCTTGCCCAGAACAAATTAAAACTACGTAATCCACTATACCATACCTTGCCCTGAACACAGTAAAACTACACAATCCACTATAACTTACTTTGCCCTGAACACAGTAAAACTACACAAACAACTATAAATTACCTTGCTTTAAACATAGTAAAACTACACAATCCACTATAACTTACCTTGCCCTGAACACATTAAAACTACACAATCCACTATAACTTATTTTGCCCTGAACACAGTAAAACTACACAATCCACTATAAATTACCTTACCCTGAACACAGTAAAACTACACAATCCACTATAACTTACTTTGCCCTGAACACAGTCAAACTACACAAACCACTATAACTTACCTTGCCCTGAAAACAGTAAAACTACACAATCCACTATAAATTACCTTGCCCTGAAAACAGTAAAACTACACAATCCACTATAAATTACCTTGCCCTGAACAAAGTAAAACTACACAATCCACTATAAATTACTTTGCAATGAACACAGTAAAACTACACAATCCACTATAACTTACCTTGCCCTGAACACAGTAAAACTACACGATGCACTATAACTTACCTTGCCCTGAACAAGTAAAACTACAGAATCCACTATAACTTATTTTGCCCTGAACACAGTAAAACTACACAGACCACTATAACTTACCTTGCCCTGAAAACAGTAAAACTACACGATCCACTATAAATTACCTTGCCCTGAAAACAGTAAAACTACACAATCCACTATAAATTACCTTGCCCTGAACACAGTAAAACTACACAATCCACTATAACTTACCTTGGTCTGAACACAGTAAAACTACACAATCCACTATAACTTACCTTGCCCTGAACACAGTAAAACTATACAATCCACTATAACATACCTTGCCTGAACACAGTAACACTACACAATCCACTATAACTTAACTGGCCCTGAACACAGTAAACTACAGAATCCACTATAACTTACCTTGCCCAGAACAAATTAAAACTACGTAATCCACTATACCTTACCTTGTCCTGAACACAGTAAACGTACACAATCCACTATAACTTACTTTGCCCTGAACACAGTAAAACTACACAAACAACTATAAATTACCTTGCTTTAAACATAGTAAAACTACACGATCCACTATAACTTACCTTGCCCTGAACACATTAAAACTACACAATCCACTATAACTTATCTTGCCCTGAACACAGTAAAACTACACAATCCACTATAAATTACCTTAACCTGAACACAGTACAACTACACAATCCACTATAACTTACCTTGCCCTGAAAACAGTAAAACTACACAATCCACTATAAATTACCTTGCCCTGAAAACAGTAAAACTACACAATCCACTATAAATTACCTTGCCCTGAACACAGTAAAACTACACAAACCACTATAAATTACCTTGCTCTAAACAAAGTAAAGCTAGACAATCCACTATAACTCACCTTGCCCTGAACACAGTAAAACTACACAATCCACTATAACTTAACTGGCACTGAACACAGTAAAACTACACAATACACTATAAATTAACTGGCACTGAACACACTAAACTACAGAATCCACTATAACTTACCTTGCTCTGAACACAGGAAAACTACACAATCCACTATAACTTAACTGGCCCTGAACACTGTAAAACTACACAATCCACTATAACTGAACTGGCCCTGAACACAGTAAAACTACACAATCCACTATAAGTTACCTTGCTCTGAACACAGTAAAACTACACGATCCACTATAACTTACTTTGCCCTGAACACAGTAAAACTACACAAACAACTATAAATTACCTTACCCTGAAAACAGTAAAACTACACGATCCACTATAACTTACTTTGCCCTGAACACAGTAAAACTACACAAACCACTATAACTTACCTTGCCCTGAAAACAGTAAAACTACACAATCCACTATAACTTACTTTGCCCTGAACAAATTAAAATTACACAATCCACTATAACTTAACTGGCCCTGAACACAGTAAAACTACACAATCCATAATAAGTTACCTTGCTCTGAACAGAGTAAAACTACACTATCCACTATAACTTAACTGGCCCTGAACACAGTAAAACTACACAATCCACTATAACTTAACTGGCCCTGAACACAGTAAAACTACAGAATCCACTATAACTTACCTTGCCCAGAACAAATTAAAACTACGTAATCCACTATACCTTACCTTGCCCTGAACACAGTAAAACTACACAATCCACTATAACTTACCTTGCCCAGAACAAATTAAAACTACGTAATCCACTATACCTTACCTTGTCCTGAACACAGTAAAACTACACAATCCACTATAACTTACTTTGCCCTGAACACAGTAAAACTACACAATCCACTATAACTTACCTTGCCCTGAACACATTAAAACTACACAATCCACTATGACTTATCTTGCCCTGAACACAGTAAAACTACACGATCCATTATAAATTACCTTACCCTGAACACAGTAAAACTACACAATCCACTATAACTTACTTTGCCCTGAACACAGTCAAACTACACAAACCACTATAACTTACCTTGCCCTGAAAACAGTAAAACTACACAATCCACTATAAATTACCTTGCCCTGAAAACAGTAAAACTACACAATCCACTATAAATTACCTTGCCCTGAACACAGTAAAACTACACAATCCAATATAACTTACTTTGCCTTGAACACAGTAAAACTACACAATCCACTATAACTTACCTTGCCCTGAACACAGTAAAACTACATGATGCACTATAACTTACCTTGCCCTGAACACAGTAAAACTAAACAAACCACTATAAATTACCTTGTCCTGAACACAGTAAAATTACACAATCCACTATAGTTTACCTTGCCCTGAACACAGTAAAACTACACAATCCACTATAAATTACCTTGCCCTGAACACAGTAAAACTACACAATCCACTATAACTTGCCTTGCCCTGAACACAGTAAAACTACTTAATTCACTATAACTTACCTTGCCCTGAACACAGTAAAACTACACAATACACTATACCTAACCTTGCCCTGAACACAGTAAAACTACACAATCCACTATAACTTACCTTGCTCTGAACACAGTAAAACTACACAATCAACTATACCTTACCTTGCCCTGAACACAGTAAAACTACACAATCCACTATAACTTACTTTGCCATGACCACAGTAAAACTAAACAATCCACTATAACTTACCTTGCCCTGAACACAGTAAAACTATACAATCCACTATAACTGAACTGGCCCTGAACACAGTTAAACTACACAATCCACTATAACTTAACTGGCCCTGAACCCAGTAAAACTACACAATCCACTATAACTTAACTGGCCCTGAACACAGTAAAACTACACAATCCACTATAAGTTACCTTGCTCTGAACACAGTAAAACTACACAATCCACTCTAACTTACCTTGCCCTGAACACAGTAAAACTACACAATCCACTATAACTTACCTTGCTCTGAACACAGTAAAATTACACAATCCACTATAATTTACCTTCTTCTTAACACAGTAAAATTACACAATCCACTATAACTTACCTTGCTCTGAACACAGTAAAATTACACAATCCACTATAACTTACCTTGCCCTGAACACAGTAAAACTACACAATCCACTATAAATTACCTTGCTCTGAACACAGTAAAATTACACAATCCACTATAATTTACCTTCTTCTGAACACAGTAAAACTACACAATCCACTATAACTTACCTTGCCCTGAACACAGTAAAATTACACAATCCACTATAACTTACCTTGCCCTGAACACAGTAAAACTATACAATCCACTATAACATACCTTGCCTGAACACAGTAACACTACACAATCCACTATAACTTAACTGGCCCTGAACACAGTAAACTACAGAATCCACTATAACTTACCTTGCCGAGAACAAATTAAAACTACGTAATCCACTATACCTTACCTTGCCCTGAACACAGTAAAACTACACAATCCACTATAACTTACCTTGCCCAGAACAAATTAAAACTACGTAATCCACTATACCTTACCTTGTCCTGAACACACTAAAACTACACAATCCACTATAACTTACTTTGCCCTGAACACAGTAAAACTACACAATCCACTATAACTTACCTTGCCCTGAACACATTAAAACTACACAATCCACTATAACTTATCTTGCCCTGAACACAGTAAAACTACACGATCCATTATAAATTACCTTACCCTGAACACAGTAAAACTACACAATCCACTATAACTTACTTTGCCCTGAACACAGTCAAACTACACAAACCACTATAACTTACCTTGCCCTGAAAACAGTAAAACTACACAATCCACTATAAATTATCTTGCCCTGAAAACAGTAAAACTACACAATCCACTATAAATTACCTTGCCCTGAACACAGTAAAACTACACAATCCACTATAACTTACTTTGCCATGAACACAGTAAAACTACACAATCCACTATAACTTACCTTGCCCTGAACACAGTAAAACTACATGATGCACTATAACTTACCTTGCCCTGAACACAGTAAAACTAAACAAACCACTATAAATTACCTTGTACTGAACACAGTAAAATTACACAATCCACTATAGTTTACCTTGCCCTGAACACAGTAAAACTACACAATCCACTATAAATTACCTTGCCCTGAACACAGTAAAACTACACAATCCACTATAACTTGCCTTGCCCTGAACACAGTAAAACTACTTAATTCACTATAACTTACCTTGCCCTGAACATAGTAAAACTACACAATACACTATACCTAACCTTGCCCTGAACACAGTAAAACTACACAATCCACTATAACTTACCTTGCTCTGAACACAGTAAAACTACACAATCAACTATACCTTACCTTGCCCTGAACACAGTAAAACTACACAATCCACTATAACTTAACTGGCCCTGAACACAGTAAACTACAGAATCCACTATAACTTACCTTGTCCAGAACAAATTCAAACTACGTAATCCACTATACCTTACCTTGCCCTGAACACAGTAAAACTACACGATCCACTATAGCTTACATTGCTCTGAACACAGTAAAACTACACAATCCACTATAGCTTACCTTGCCCTGATCACAGTAAAACTACGAAATCCACTATAACTTACTTTACCCTGAACACAGTAAAACTACACAATCCACTATAACTTACCTTGCCCTGAACACAGTAAACCACAGAATCCACTATAACTTACCTTGCCCAGAACAAAGTAAAACTACGTAATCCACTATAACTTACCTTGCCTGAACACAGTAAAACTACACAATCCCTATAGCTTACCTTGCCCTGAAAACAGTAAAACTACACAATCCACTATAACTTACCTTGCCCTGAACACAGTAAAACTACACAATCCACTATAACTAAACTGGCCCTGAACACAGGAAAACGACACAATCCACTATAATTTAGCTGGCCCTGAACACAGTAAAACTACACAATCCACTATAACTTACCTTGCCCTGAACACAGTAAAACTACACAATCCACTATAACTAAACTGGCCCTGAACACAGGAAAACGACACAATCCACTATAACTTAACTGGCCCTGAACACAGTAAAACTACACAATCCACTATAACTTAACTGGCCCTGAACACACTAAACTACAGAATCCACTATAACTTTCCTTGCTCTGAACACAGGAAAACTACACAATCCACTATAACTTAACTGGTCCTGAACACTGTAAAACTACACAATCCACTATAACTTAACTGGCCCTGAACAGAGTAAAACTACACAAGCCACTATAAGTTACCTGGCCCTGAACACAGTAAAAGTAGACAAACCACTATAACTTACCTTGCCCTGAAAACAGTAAAACTACACTATCCACTATGAATTACCTTGCCCTGAAAACAGTAAAACTACACAATCCACTATAACTTACCTTGCCTTGAACACACCAAAACTACACAATCCACTATAACTTACTTTGCCCTGAACACTGTAAAACTACACAATCCACTATAACTTACCTTGCCCTGAACACACCAAAACTACACAATCCACTATAACTTAACTGGCCCTGAACACAGTAAAACTACACAATCCACTATAACTTACCTTGCCCTGAACACAGTAAAACTATACAATCCACTATAACATACCTTGCCTGAACACAGTAACACTACACAATCCACTATAACTTAACTGGCCCTGAACACAGTAAACTACAGAATCCACTATAACTTACCTTGCCCAGAACAAATTAAAACTACGTAATCCACTATACCTTACCTTGCCCTGAACACAGTAAAACTACACAATCCACTATAACTTACCTTGCCCAGAACAAATTAAAACTACGTAATCCACTATACCTTACCTTGTCCTGAACAGAGTAAAACTACACAATCCACTATAACTTAATGTGCCCTGAACACAGTAAAACTACACAATCCACTATAACTTACCTTGTCCTGAACACATTAAAACTACACAATCCACTATGACTTATCTTGCCCTGAACACAGTAAAACTACACGATCCATTATAAATTACCTTACCCTGAACACAGTAAAACTACACAATCCACTATAACTTACTTTGCCCTGAACACAGTCAAACTACACAAACCACTATAACTTACCTTGCCCTGAAAACAGTAAAACTACACAATCCACTATAAATTACCTTGCCCTGAAAACAGTAAAACTACACAATCCACTATAAATTACCTTGCCCTGAACACAGTAAAACTACACAATCCACTATAACTTACTTTGCCATGAACACAGTAAAACTACACAATCCACTATAACTTACCTTGCCCTGAACACAGTAAAACTACATGATGCACTATAACTTACCTTGCCCTGAACACAGTAAAACTAAACAAACCACTATAAATTACCTTGTCCTGAACACAGTAAAATTACACAATCCACTATAGTTTACCTTGCCCTGAACACAGTAAAACTACACAATCCACTATAAATTACCTTGCCCTGAACACAGTAAAACTACACAATCCACTATAACTTGCCTTGCCCTGAACACAGTAAAACTACTTAATTCACTATAACTTACCTTGCCCTGAACACAGTAAAACTACACAATACACTATACCTAACCTTGCCCTGAACACAGTAAAACTACACAATCCACTATAACTTACCTTGCTCTGAACACAGTAAAACTACACAATCAACTATACCTTACCTTGCCCTGAACACAGTAAAACTACACAATCCACTATAACTTAACTGGCCCTGAACACAGTAAACTACAGAATCCACTATAACTTACCTTGCCCAGAACAAATTCAAACTACGTAATCCACTATACCTTACCTTGCCCTGAACACAGTAAAACTACACGATCCACTATAGCTTACATTGCTCTGAACACAGTAAAACTACACAATCCACTATAGCTTACCTTGCCCTGATCACAGTAAAACTACGTAATCCACTATAACTTACCTTGCCCTGAACACAGTGAACCACAGAATCCACTATAACTTACCTTGCCCAGAACAAAGTAAAACTACGTAATCCACTATAACTTACCTTGCCTGAACACAGTAAAACTACACAATCCCTATAGCTTACCTTGCCCTGAAAACAGTAAAACTACACAATCCACTATAACTTACCTTGCCCTGATCACAGTAAAACTACACAATCCACTATAACTTACCTTGCCCTGAACACAGTAAAACTACACAATCCACTATAACTAAACTGGCCCTGAACACAGGAAAACGACACAATCCACTATAACTTAACTGGCCCTGAACACAGTAAAACTACACAATCCACTATAACTTACCTTGCCCTGAACACAGTAAAACTACACAATCCACTATAACTAAACTGGCCCTGAACAGAGGAAAACGACACAATCCACTATAACTTAACTGGCCCTGAACACAGTAAAACTACACAATCCACTATAACTTAACTGGCCCTGAACAGAGTAAAACTACACAAGCCACTATAAGTTACCTTGCCCTGAACACAGTAAAACTAGACAAACCACTATAACTTACCTTGCCCTGAAAACAGTAAAACTACACTATCCACTATGAATTACCTTGCCCTGAAAACAGTAAAACTACACAATCCACTATAACTTACCTTGCCCTGAACACACCAAAACTACACAATCCACTATAACTTACTTTGCCCTGAACACTGTAAAACTACACAATCCACTATAACTTAACTGGCCCTGAACACAGTAAAACTACACAATCCACTATAAGTTACCTTGCTCTGAACTCAGTAAAACTACACAATCCACTATGACTTACTTTGCCCTGAACACAGTAAAACTACACAAACAACTATAAATTACCTTACCCTGAACACAGTAAAACTACACCATCCACTATAACTTACTTTGCCCTGAACACAGTAAAACTACACAAACCACTATAACTTACCTTGCCCTGAACACACTAAAACTACACAATCCACTATAACTTACTTTGCCCTGAACACAGTAAAATTACACAATCCACTATAACTTAACTGGCCCTGAACACAGTAAAACTACACAATCCACTATAACTTAACTGGCCCTGAACACAGTAAAACTACACAATCCACTATAAGTTACCTTGCTCTGAACACAGTAAAACTACACAATCCACTATGACTTACTTTGCCCTGAACACAGTAAAACTACACAAACAACTATAAATTACCTTACCCTGAACACAGTAAAACTACACCATCCACTATAACTTACTTTGCCCTGAACACAGTAAAATTACACAATCCACTATAACTCAACTGGCCCTGAACACAGTTAAACTACACAATCCATAATAAGTTACCTTGCTCTGAACAGAATAAAACTACACTATCCACTATAACTTACCTTGCCCAGAACAAAGTAAAACTACGTAATCCACTATAACTTACCTTGCCCTGAACACAGTAAAACTACACAATCCACTATAGCTTACCTTGCCCTGAAAACAGTAAAACTACACAAACCACAATAAATTACCTTGCTCTAAATACAGTAAAGCTAGTCAATCCACTATAACTTAACTTGCCCTGAACACAGTAAAACTACACAATCCACTATAAATTACCTTGCCCCGAACACAGTAAAACTACACAATCCACTATAACTTACTTTGCCATGAACACAGTAAAACTAAACAATCCACTATAACTTACCTTGCCCTGAACACAGTAAAACTACACAATCCACTATAACTGAACTGGCCCTGAACACAGTAAAACTACACAATCCACTATAACTTACCTTGCTCTGAACACAGTAAAACTACACAATCCACTATAACTTAACTGGCCCTGAACACAGTAAAACTACACAATCCACTATAACTTACCTTGCCCTGAACACAGTAAAACTAAACAAACAAATTATAACTTACATTGACCTGAACACAGTAAAACTAAACAAACCACTATAAATTACCTTGCCCTGAACACAGTAAAATTACACAATCCACTATAGTTTACCTTGCCCTGAACACAGTAAAACTACACAATCCACTATAAATTACCTTGCCCTGAACACAGTAAAACTACTTAATTCACTATAACTTACCTTGCCCTGAACACAGTAAAACTACACAATACACTATACCTAACCTTGCCCTGAACACAGTAAAACTACACAATCCACTATAACTTACCTTGCTCTGAACACAGTAAAACTACACAATCCACTCTACCTTACCTTGCCCTGAACACAGTAAAACTACACAATCCACTATAACTTAACTGGCCCTGAACAGAGTAAACTACAGAATCCACTATAACTTACCTTGCACTGAACACAGTAAACTACAGAATCCACTATAACTTACCTTGCCCAGAACAAATTAAAACTACGTAATCCACTATACCTTACCTTGCCCTGAACACAGTAAAACTACACAATCCACTATAGCTTACATTTCTCTGAACACAGTAAAACTACACAATCCACTATAGCTTACCTTGCCCTGAACACAGTAAAACTACGTGATCCACTATAACTTACCTTGCCCTGAACACAGTAAAACTACACAATCCACTATAGCTTACCTTGCCCTGAACACAGTAACACTACGTGATCCACTATAACTTACCTTGCTCTGATCAGAGTAAAACTACACAATCCACTATAACTTACCTTGCCCTGAACACAGTAAACTACAGAATCCACTATAACTTACCTTGCCCAGAACAAAGTAAAACTACGTAATCCACTATAGCTTACCTTGCCCCGAAAACAGTAAAACTACACAATCCACTATAACTTACCTTGCCCTGATCACAGTAAAACTACACAATCACTATAACTTTTTTTGCCCTGAACACAGTAAAACTACACAAACCACTATAAATTACCTTGCTCTAAACACAGTAAAACTACACAATCCACTATAACTTACCTTGCCCAGAACAAAGTAAAACTACGTAATCCACTATAACTAACCTTGCCCTGAACACAGTAAAATTACACAATCCACTATAGCTTACCTTGCCCCGAAAACAGTAAAACTACACAATCCACTATAACTTACCTTGCCCTGATCACAGTAAAACTACACAATCACTATAACTTTTTTTGCCCTGAACACAGTAAAACTACACAAACCACTATAAATTACCTTGCTCTAAACACAGTAAAGCTAGACAATCCACTATAACTTACCTTGCCCTGAACACAGTAAAACTACACAATCCACTATAACTTAACTGGCCCTGAACACACTAATCTACAGAATCCACTATAACTTACCTTGCTCTGAACACAGGAAAACTACACAATCCACTATAACTTAACTGGCCCTGAACACAGTAAAACTACACAATCCACTATAACTAAACTGGCCCTGAACACACTAAACTACAGAATCCACTATAACTTACCTTGCTCTGAACACAGGAAAACTACACAATCCACTATAACTGAACTGGCCCTGAACACAGTAAAACTAAACAATCCACTATAAGTTACCTTGCTCTGAACACAGTAAATCTACACAATCCACTATAATTTACTTTGCCCTGAACACAGTAAAACTACACAAACCACTATAACTTACCTTGCCCTGAAAACAGTAAAACTACACAATCCACTATGAATTACCTTGCCCTGAAAACAGTAAAACTTCACAATCCACTATACATTACCTTGCCCTGAACACACTAAAACTACACAATCCACTATAACTTACTTTGCCCTGAACACAGTAAAATTACACAATCCACTATAACTTAACTGGCCCTGAACACAGTAAAACTACACAATCCATAATAAGTTACCTTGTGTGAACAGAGTAAAACTACACAATCCACTATAACTTACCTTGCCCTGAACACAGTAAAACTACACAATCCACTATAACTTAACTGGCCCTGAACACAGTAAAACTACACAATCCACTATAACTTACATTGCCCTGAACACAGTAAAACTACACAATCCACTATAGCTTACCTTGCCCTGAAAACAGTAAAACTACACAATCCACTATAGCTTACCTTGCCCTGAACACGTTAAAACTATACAATCCACGATAACTTACCTTGCCCTGAACACAGTAAAACAACACAATCCACTATAAATTACCTTACCCTGAACACAGTAAAACAACACAATCCACTATAAATTACCTTACCCTGAACACAGTAAAACTACACAATCCACTATAACTTACCTTGCCCTGAACACATTAAAACTATACAATCCACGATAACTTACCTTGCCCTGAACACAGTAAAACTAAACAATCCACTATAACTTACTTTGCCCTGAACACAGTAAAACTACACAAACCACTATAACTTACCTTGCCCTGAACACAGTAAAACTACACAAACCACTATAACTTACCTTGCCCTGAAAACAGTAAAACTACACTATCCACTATGAATTACCTTGCCCTGAACACACTAAAACTACACAATCCACTATAACTTACTTTGGCCTGAACACAGTAAAATTACACAATCCATAATAAGTTACCTTGCTCTGAACAGAGTAAAACTACACTATCCACTATAACTTAACTGGCCCTGAACACAGTAAAACTACACAATCCATAATAAGTTACCTTGCTCTGAACAGAGTAAAACTACACTATCCACTATAACTTAACTGGCCCTGAACACAGTAAAACTACACAATCCATAATAAGTTACCTTGCTCTGAACAGAGTAAAACTACACTATCCACTATAACTTAACTGGCCCTGAACACAGTAAAACTACACAATCCACTATAACTTAACTGGCCCTGAACACAATAAAACTACACAAACCACAATAAATTACCTTGCTCTAAATACAGTAAAGCTAGACAATCCACTATAACTTAACTTGCCCTGAACACAGTAAAACTACACAATCCACTATAAATTACCTTGCCCCGAACACAGTAAAACTACACAATCCACTATAACTTACTTTGCCATGAACACAGTAAAACTAAACAATCCACTATAACTTACCTTGCCCTGAACACAGTAAAACTACACAATCCACTATAACTGAACTGGCCCTGAACACAGTAAAACTACACAATCCACTATAACTTACCTTGCTCTGAACACAGTAAAACTACACAATCCACTATAACTTAACTGGCCCTGAACACAGTAAAACTACACAATCCACTATAACTTACCTTGCCCTGAACACAGTAAAACTAAACAATCCACTATAACTTACATTGCCCTGAACACAGTAAAACTAAACAAACCACTATAAATTAACTTGCCCTGAACACAGTAAAATTACACAATCCACTATAGTTTACCTTGCCCTGAACACAGTAAAACTACACAATCCACTATAAATTACCTTGCCCTGAACACAGTAAAACTACTTAATTCACTATAACTAACCTTGCCCTGAACACAGTAAAACTACACAATACACTATACCTAACCTTGCCCTGAACACAGTAAAACTACACAATCCACTATAACTTACCTTGCTCTGAACACAGTAAAACTACACAATCCACTCTACCTTACCTTGCCCTGAACACAGTAAAACTACACAATCCACTATAACTTAACTGGCCCTGAACACAGTAAACTACAGAATCCACTATAACTTACCTTGCACTGAACACAGTAAACTACAGAATCCACTATAACTTACCTTGCCCAGAACAAATTAAAACTACGTAATCCACTATACCTTACCTTGCCCTGAACACAGTAAAACTACACAATCCACTATAGCTTACATTTCTCTGAACACAGTAAAACTACACAATCCACTATAGCTTACCTTGCCCTGAACACAGTAAAACTACGTGATCCACTATAACTTACCTTGCCCTGAACACAGTAAAACTACACAATCCACTATAGCTTACCTTGCCCTGAACACAGTAAAACTACGTGATCCACTATAACTTACCTTGCTCTGAACAGAGTAAAACTACACAATCCACTATAACTTACCTTGCCCTGAACACAGTAAACTACAGAATCCACTATAACTTACCTTGCCCAGAACAAAGTAAAACTACGTAATCCACTATAGCTTACATTGCCCCTAAAACAGTAAAACTACACAATCCACTATAACTTATCTTGCCCTGATCACAGTAAAACTACACAATCACTATAACTTTTTTTGCCCTGAACACAGTGAAACTACACAAACCACTATAAATTACCTTGCTCTAAACACAGTAAAACTACACAATACACTATAACTTACCTTGCCCAGAACAAAGTAAAACTACGTAATCCACTATAACTAACCTTGCCCTGAACACAGTAAAATTACACAATCCACTATAGCTTACCTTGCCCCGAAAACAGTAAAACTACACAATCCACTATAACTTACCTTGCCCTGATCACAGTAAAACTACACAATCACTATAACTTTTTTTGCCCTGAACACAGTAAAACTACACAAACCACTATAAATTACCTTGCTCTAAACACAGTAAAACTACACAATCCACTATAACTTACCTTGCCCAGAACAAAGTAAAACTACGTAATCCACTATAACTAACCTTGCCCTGAACACAGTAAAATTACACAATCCACTATAGCTTACCTTGCCCCGAAAACAGTAAAACTACACAATCCACTATAACTTACCTTGCCCTGATCACAGTAAAACTACACAATCACTATAACTTTTTTTGCCCTGAACACAGTAAAACTACACAAACCACTATAAATTACCTTGCTCTAAACACAGTAAAGCTAGACAATCCACTATAACTTACCTTGCCCTGAACACAGTAAAACTACACAATCCACTATAACTTAACTGGCCCTGAACACACTAATCTACAGAATCCACTATAACTTACCTTGCTCTGAACACAGGAAAACTACACAATCCACTATAACTTAACTGGCCCTGAACACAGTAAAACTACACAATCCACTATAACTAAACTGGCCCTGAACACACTAAACTACAGAATCCACTATAACTTACCTTGCTCTGAACACAGGAAAACTACACAATCCACTATAACTGAACTGGCCCTGAACACAGTAAAACTAAACAATCCACTATAAGTTACCTTGCTCTGAACACAGTAAATCTACACAATCCACTATAATTTACTTTGCCCTGAACACAGTAAAACTACACAAACCACTATAACTTACCTTGCCCTGAAAACAGTAAAACTACACAATCCACTATGAATTACCTTGCCCTGAAAACAGTAAAACTTCACAATCCACTATACATTACCTTGCCCTGAACACACTAAAACTACACAATCCACTATAACTTACTTTGCCCTGAACACAGTAAAATTACACAATCCACTATAACTTAACTGGCCCTGAACACAGTAAAACTACACAATCCATAATAAGTTACCTTGTGTGAACAGAGTAAAACTACACAATCCACTATAACTTACCTTGCCCTGAACACAGTAAAACTACACAATCCACTATAACTTAACTGGCCCTGAACACAGTAAAACTACACAATCCACTATAACTTACATTGCCCTGAACACAGTAAAACTACACAATCCACTATAGCTTACCTTGCCCTGAAAACAGTAAAACTACACAATCCACTATAGCTTACCTTGCCCTGAACACGTTAAAACTATACAATCCACGATAACTTACCTTGCCCTGAACACAGTAAAACAACACAATCCACTATAAATTACCTTACCCTGAACACAGTAAAACAACACAATCCACTATAAATTACCTTACCCTGAACACAGTAAAACTACACAATCCACTATAACTTACCTTGCCCTGAACACATTAAAACTATACAATCCACGATAACTTACCTTGCCCTGAACACAGTAAAACTAAACAATCCACTATAACTTACTTTGCCCTGAACACAGTAAAACTACACAAACCACTATAACTTACCTTGCCCTGAACACAGTAAAACTACACAAACCACTATAACTTACCTTGCCCTGAAAACAGTAAAACTACACTATCCACTATGAATTACCTTGCCCTGAACACACTAAAACTACACAATCCACTATAACTTACTTTGGCCTGAACACAGTAAAATTACACAATCCATAATAAGTTACCTTGCTCTGAACAGAGTAAAACTACACTATCCACTATAACTTAACTGGCCCTGAACACAGTAAAACTACACAATCCATAATAAGTTACCTTGCTCTGAACAGAGTAAAACTACACTATCCACTATAACTTAACTGGCCCTGAACACAGTAAAACTACACAATCCATAATAAGTTACCTTGCTCTGAACAGAGTAAAACTACACTATCCACTATAACTTAACTGGCCCTGAACACAGTAAAACTACACAATCCACTATAACTTAACTGGCCCTGAACACAATAAAACTACACAAACCACAATAAATTACCTTGCTCTAAATACAGTAAAGCTAGACAATCCACTATAACTTAACTTGCCCTGAACACAGTAAAACTACACAATCCACTATAAATTACCTTGCCCCGAACACAGTAAAACTACACAATCCACTATAACTTACTTTGCCATGAACACAGTAAAACTAAACAATCCACTATAACTTACCTTGCCCTGAACACAGTAAAACTACACAATCCACTATAACTGAACTGGCCCTGAACACAGTAAAACTACACAATCCACTATAACTTACCTTGCTCTGAACACAGTAAAACTACACAATCCACTATAACTTAACTGGCCCTGAACACAGTAAAACTACACAATCCACTATAACTTACCTTGCCCTGAACACAGTAAAACTAAACAATCCACTATAACTTACATTGCCCTGAACACAGTAAAACTAAACAAACCACTATAAATTAACTTGCCCTGAACACAGTAAAATTACACAATCCACTATAGTTTACCTTGCCCTGAACACAGTAAAACTACACAATCCACTATAAATTACCTTGCCCTGAACACAGTAAAACTACTTAATTCACTATAACTAACCTTGCCCTGAACACAGTAAAACTACACAATACACTATACCTAACCTTGCCCTGAACACAGTAAAACTACACAATCCACTATAACTTACCTTGCTCTGAACACAGTAAAACTACACAATCCACTCTACCTTACCTTGCCCTGAACACAGTAAAACTACACAATCCACTATAACTTAACTGGCCCTGAACACAGTAAACTACAGAATCCACTATAACTTACCTTGCACTGAACACAGTAAACTACAGAATCCACTATAACTTACCTTGCCCAGAACAAATTAAAACTACGTAATCCACTATACCTTACCTTGCCCTGAACACAGTAAAACTACACAATCCACTATAGCTTACATTTCTCTGAACACAGTAAAACTACACAATCCACTATAGCTTACCTTGCCCTGAACACAGTAAAACTACGTGATCCACTATAACTTACCTTGCCCTGAACACAGTAAAACTACACAATCCACTATAGCTTACCTTGCCCTGAACACAGTAAAACTACGTGATCCACTATAACTTACCTTGCTCTGAACAGAGTAAAACTACACAATCCACTATAACTTACCTTGCCCTGAACACAGTAAACTACAGAATCCACTATAACTTACCTTGCCCAGAACAAAGTAAAACTACGTAATCCACTATAGCTTACATTGCCCCTAAAACAGTAAAACTACACAATCCACTATAACTTATCTTGCCCTGATCACAGTAAAACTACACAATCACTATAACTTTTTTTGCCCTGAACACAGTGAAACTACACAAACCACTATAAATTACCTTGCTCTAAACACAGTAAAACTACACAATACACTATAACTTACCTTGCCCAGAACAAAGTAAAACTACGTAATCCACTATAACTAACCTTGCCCTGAACACAGTAAAATTACACAATCCACTATAGCTTACCTTGCCCCGAAAACAGTAAAACTACACAATCCACTATAACTTACCTTGCCCTGATCACAGTAAAACTACACAATCACTATAACTTTTTTTGCCCTGAACACAGTAAAACTACACAAACCACTATAAATTACCTTGCTCTAAACACAGTAAAGCTAGACAATCCACTATAACTTACCTTGCCCTGAACACAGTAAAACTACACAATCCACTATAACTTAACTGGCCCTGAACACACTAATCTACAGAATCCACTATAACTTACCTTGCTCTGAACACAGGAAAACTACACAATCCACTATAACTTAACTGTCCCTGAACACAGTAAAACTACACAATCCACTATAACTAAACTGGCCCTGAACACACTAAACTACAGAATCCACTATAACTTACCTTGCTCTGAACACAGGAAAACTACACAATCCACTATAACTGAACTGGCCCTGAACACAGTAAAACTAAACAATCCACTATAAGTTACCTTGCTCTGAACACAGTAAAACTACACAATCCACTATAACTTACTTTGCCTTGAACACAGTAAAACTACACAAACCACTATAACTTACCTTGCCCTGAAAACAGTAAAACTACACAATCCACTATGAATTACCTTACCCTGAACACAGTAAAACTACACAATCCACTATAACTTACCTTGCCCTGAACACATTAAAACTATACAATCCACGATAACTTACCTTGCCCTGAACACAGTAAAACTAAACAATCCACTATAACTTACTTTGCCCTGAACACAGTAAAACTACACAAACCACTATAACTTACCTTGCCCTGAACACAGTAAAACTACACAAACCACTATAACTTACCTTGCCCTGAAAACAGTAAAACTACACTATCCACTATGAATTACCTTGCCCTGAACACACTAAAACTACACAATCCACTATAACTTACTTTGGCCTGAACACAGTAAAATTACACAATCCATAATAAGTTACCTTGCTCTGAACAGAGTAAAACTACACTATCCACTATAACTTAACTGGCCCTGAACACAGTAAAACTACACAATCCATAATAAGTTACCTTGCTCTGAACAGAGTAAAACTACACTATCCACTATAACTTAACTGGCCCTGAACACAGTAAAACTACACAATCCATAATAAGTTACCTTGCTCTGAACAGAGTAAAACTACACTATCCACTATAACTTAACTGGCCCTGAACACAGTAAAACTACACAATCCACTATAACTTAACTGGCCCTGAACACAATAAAACTACACAAACCACAATAAATTACCTTGCTCTAAATACAGTAAAGCTAGACAATCCACTATAACTTAACTTGCCCTGAACACAGTAAAACTACACAATCCACTATAAATTACCTTGCCCCGAACACAGTAAAACTACACAATCCACTATAACTTACTTTGCCATGAACACAGTAAAACTAAACAATCCACTATAACTTACCTTGCCCTGAACACAGTAAAACTACACAATCCACTATAACTGAACTGGCCCTGAACACAGTAAAACTACACAATCCACTATAACTTACCTTGCTCTGAACACAGTAAAACTACACAATCCACTATAACTTAACTGGCCCTGAACACAGTAAAACTACACAATCCACTATAACTTACCTTGCCCTGAACACAGTAAAACTAAACAATCCACTATAACTTACATTGCCCTGAACACAGTAAAACTAAACAAACCACTATAAATTAACTTGCCCTGAACACAGTAAAATTACACAATCCACTATAGTTTACCTTGCCCTGAACACAGTAAAACTACACAATCCACTATAAATTACCTTGCCCTGAACACAGTAAAACTACTTAATTCACTATAACTAACCTTGCCCTGAACACAGTAAAACTACACAATACACTATACCTAACCTTGCCCTGAACACAGTAAAACTACACAATCCACTATAACTTACCTTGCTCTGAACACAGTAAAACTACACAATCCACTCTACCTTACCTTGCCCTGAACACAGTAAAACTACACAATCCACTATAACTTAACTGGCCCTGAACACAGTAAACTACAGAATCCACTATAACTTACCTTGCACTGAACACAGTAAACTACAGAATCCACTATAACTTACCTTGCCCAGAACAAATTAAAACTACGTAATCCACTATACCTTACCTTGCCCTGAACACAGTAAAACTACACAATCCACTATAGCTTACATTTCTCTGAACACAGTAAAACTACACAATCCACTATAGCTTACCTTGCCCTGAACACAGTAAAACTACGTGATCCACTATAACTTACCTTGCCCTGAACACAGTAAAACTACACAATCCACTATAGCTTACCTTGCCCTGAACACAGTAAAACTACGTGATCCACTATAACTTACCTTGCTCTGAACAGAGTAAAACTACACAATCCACTATAACTTACCTTGCCCTGAACACAGTAAACTACAGAATCCACTATAACTTACCTTGCCCAGAACAAAGTAAAACTACGTAATCCACTATAGCTTACATTGCCCCTAAAACAGTAAAACTACACAATCCACTATAACTTATCTTGCCCTGATCACAGTAAAACTACACAATCACTATAACTTTTTTTGCCCTGAACACAGTGAAACTACACAAACCACTATAAATTACCTTGCTCTAAACACAGTAAAACTACACAATACACTATAACTTACCTTGCCCAGAACAAAGTAAAACTACGTAATCCACTATAACTAACCTTGCCCTGAACACAGTAAAATTACACAATCCACTATAGCTTACCTTGCCCCGAAAACAGTAAAACTACACAATCCACTATAACTTACCTTGCTCTGAACACAGGAAAACTACACAATCCACTATAACTGAACTGGCCCTGAACACAGTAAAACTAAACAATCCACTATAAGTTACCTTGCTCTGAACACAGTAAAACTACACAATCCACTATAACTTACTTTGCCCTGAACACAGTAAAATTACACAATCCACTATAAATTAACTGGCCCTGAACACAGTAAAACTACACAATCCATAATAAGTTACCTTGCTCTGAACAGAGTAAAACTACACAATCCACTATAACTTACCTTGCCCTGAACACAGTAAAACTACACAATCCACTATAACTTAACTGGCCCTGAACACAGTAAAACTACACAATCCACTATAACTTACATTGCCCTGAACACAGTAAAACTACACAATCCACTATAGCTTACCTTGCCCTGAAAACAGTAAAACTACACAATCCACTATAGCTTACCTTGCCCTGAACACATTAAAACTATACAATCCACGATAACTTACCTTGCCCTGAACACAGTAAAACAACACAATCCACTATAAATTACCTTACCCTGAACACAGTAAAACAACACAATCCACTATAAATTACCTTACCCTGATCACAGTAAAACTACACAATCCACTATAACTTACCTTGCCCTGAACACATTAAAACTATACAATCCCCGATAACTTACCTTGCCCTGAACACAGTAAAACTAAACAATCCACTATAACTTACTTTGCCCTGAACACAGTAAAACTACACAAACCACTATAACTTACCTTGCCCTGAACACAGTAAAACTACAC